>OX463848.1:31380340-31767840 GCA_949825065.1 Odontocerum albicorne | reverse complement strand
GGCAATCTATTTCAACCAACAAAAAAACTGTTAAACAAACCTTATGTTGAAATCAGACTGGTATCCTTTTTCTAAAAAAATGTGGATACCAACGGAGTCAAACCGCAACCCCTGGGCAGATAAGAAGCATATTAGCAACTATAGTTCAGAAAATGTAGGATGAGTCCTGTGACAGCTCACAAATTTGCCCCAATACAACCTTGTAACGATGTTCAATAACTTTAATTATTTTATAAACTTTAGTATAAGCCTCAATTCTAATTAATAGCAAGTTATTTAGGTAAATGCATTACATAAGGTTGTATTGGGGCAAATTTGAGAGCTGTCACAGGACTCATCCTACATTTTCCGAACTATAGGCCACGAATGTCGTCTAATTTATCTTATACTGTTCAATGAATTCTCCGACATTGATATCTTATATATCTCGGTGGATAAATTGAAGAATAGAAATCTTAAGAAACTCTGTGGGCATAATTAAGAAACTCCACAGGTAAGCATGAGTATCATTGTTCCAGTTGTTATTATTTTTAGGCTTTTTTCATTTTTTTTGTACTAATCATTTCATTTGATTCAATTGGATAAAACTGTGGCGAATGAAAAGCGAAAATTAAACAAAATATACATTAATGTTTTATACTACACAATTTGCCGCCAAATTTATTGAGGCATGTTGCGTAGTATTTTTTAACTTTCCAATTTCAATAATGATCTCGTCCTAAAATGTTTCAATGATTGGGTTGACAACAGTTTTCACTAGGATTAAAAAAATTATTTATACTTTTTTTACAAATGGGTCCATCGCTACGTTACGAATTTTAATATTTTTTGTTAAATAATCAGCGATGGTGATTGTTTGTCGATTTTGTATTGTATTGTATTACATTTTCATTGTATACAGTACAATTTCTTTTTAAACCACTAAAAACATGTTATAGAGGCCTTAACCTGTTCACCGCGTTAAAAATCAAATTCCACGAATCCTGTGCGCGGCACAATTTCAGCGTTTTTTAATTTCTAAGTTTAAACACATATTTTGTTTAGAACCACTGATATTTGATTACAACACCAAGTAAACATGACACTTAAGTAATTTTCTGATAATAAATAATAGTCATTTCTCTTAAGGAGACTCATTAAATAAAGGAGATAAACTTAACATTACGTAAAATAAACAAAGGAATGCTACGATCAAATCAATGCTTCATGACACTCACCCAATCAAATGCATATAGCACTAGTAATGTTTATTTACGTAAGAGAGACTTAGTAATGTTTATTTACGTAAGAGAGACTCATCGCAGGACTCGATCCGCGAGACAGGTCGTTAATGCTGGAAATATTGAGAAACCAAAAAAATTCGGCGCTCTGTTTATTCAACAATATCTCATAAACTAATATATTATTTGACAAGGTTTTCAGAGATGTCGCTAGAATAAAGATTATTTTAAATTTTAGTTTAACTTTTATTCCGGTTTTGTGTCATTTTTTTTAAGTATTTGTGATTTGAAACTTGGATTGTCGTCAGATCACAGGCGTTTGTGCTCCCCGCGGGGAACAGGTTAAGGGATAACCAAACTAGAATCCTTTAAAAAAAATCTGGGTTCCAACGGAAATTGCACTCGCAACCTCCGGGCTGGGACACAAGCAATTTTCCAACAATGCCATTATACGTCATCATTTTGTAATGTTGTTGAGAATATATTTTGAGTGATATGTTAGATCTCGTCAAATATAAGAAAATATAGAAAACGTTTTCTATCGATGATGCCAAATTCTTACACATCAGTAGTAACGGAAATAAATTGGACAGATTAGAGGGCCTAGAAATTTCTAAGTCAGTGCATCGAGGTGAATATCTGGCAAACACATATATCCCAAGAATCTTTCCGCTGCTCGCCGAGATTGTCTCATCCCTGTCTCTACCCCCCCTCCTCAACCCGAATGTTTACCGTTAGAAGCGTGCATGTCGGTACCAGTTCGAATAGAATTCAGTGTTGTTTGTGCTCCCCTGATGACGAAGTGAAAGCCTTGAAACCAGTAGGGTTATACCGTTACAAAAAAGTGGGATAAATAGTGTTTGATAGAACAAATTACAATATATATATATATATATATATATATATATATATATATATATATATATATATATATATATATATATATATATATATATATATATATATATATATATATATATATATATATATATATATATATATATATATATATATATATATATATATATATATATATATATATATATATATATATATATATATATATATATATATATATATATATATATATATATATATATATATATATATATATATATATATATATATATATATATATATATATATATATATATATATATATATATATATATATATATATATATATATATATATATATATATATATATATATATATATATATATATATATATATATATATATATATATATATATATATATATATATATATATATATATATATATATATATATATATATATATATATATATATATATATATATATATATATATATATATATATATATATATATATATATATATATATATATATATATATATTTGTATAAAGGTATACCGTTACAAAAAAAGTGGAATAAACAGTGTTTGATAAAACAAATTACAATAGGTTCTCATCGTAAACGATTACTATAAATAGTGATAAAACAAATTCTGTACCTCTTCCATGCGCTTTTAATTAGATGAAACTAGACTGGTAAAATAATGTCTCCAGTTGTATTGGGTGTACTCACTCACCAAGTGCACTCACTCACCAAGTGCACTCACTCACCAAGTGCACTCACTCACCAAATGCACTCAATCACCAAGTGTACGCCACGAGTGAGTTGGCTTATTTCATTTTTGTTTTTTTTTCGTTATACAAGTAGTTTGAGGGATAAATATGTAAAGTTAAAAATTAAAAACACTTATCCTTTATTTCTCATGAATCCAATTAAAAAGGATAAGCCAAATAGATAGCAAAACAACACAAAGACAATATTATAAAAATAAATAGCGTATAAACCAACAACAATTTCGTCAAAATTAAAAAGCTTACCTGTTCGATAATGGACTAGTTATCATCATGAAATCAACAAATATGTCTGCAAGGTTTCGTTAGAATTTCCAACATAAATAAATTTATTTAAATTAATTCGACTTTATTTACACAAAATGTCAAACCCAAAAAACTCTTGATTAATATAATTTATTTAAATTTAAATTACTGAAGCGGGCGAGAGAGGAGTAAGGAGCTTTTAAAAGTTACCACATACGCATGAAAATGTATGACGGATGCAAATATGGAGCGTGGTATGAAGAGTTGTTGGATGTATTTTTTATGTGGTTGGTGAGTTTATAACGCAGTTAAAATTATTTGTGTGATAATTTGGAATATAGTGTTTTTAAGAATATGAATATTTTACCTGGGTGTATTTAGGAAAAAAATATGAAATTGTAAAGATCAGATCATGTCAGATGTCAGATCATTTTGCTACAGATCATGCCTAGTGAACCGGTTTTTTATATCAGCAAAATAAAAACGTTTAAACGATGTTAATTGTAAATATTGTATTGTGGATAAAACTATATATTTATACATAGAACTGTGTTCGCAACGTTTTAAAGATATTGTATATTAAATATTTAAAAAATTGTAAACTTATTTAACATAATTTTTTTTCATTCATTCAAATAGAAAAACTAGCGATAGTAAACTAGATAACGAAAGATGAAAACTATTTTGAAAAAGGTAAACATTACACTTAGGAATGCTTTTCCCCAAGACAGAAATCAATCGCAAAGTGTTTCAAACATAAAACACAATGGTGTAGTAGTCGTAACCTTGACATATGGAAACGAAGCCTAAGTATTGAGAAATAATAATAATAATATTGAAAGGAAAAATTATAAAGCGTCGTTTGGAGAACAAACTCTTCTCAAGGGCCTTCTAACTCCGAATACAAATCCACTCATAAATTTTGATAAGACCTGCCAAAACGGATTGTCTTTAAATGCTTTCTAAAGCTGCACACGCCACCCATATCTTTAACACCAGGAAGCCGACTATTGAACACTACAGGACAAGCAACGGCGAAAGCTTTACTATAATACGCTGCTCTTTTGGATTGTTTAGAACAAGTAAATGTATAAAGAAGAAATGGACATTAAAGTTATATTTCTCTCCAAAAACATCCCTCCGACATAGATTTAAAAAAAAAAGATTCCATGTTATTCATACCTCTTGAAAAATATGTCGTATTACAATTAATTATATAGTAAGGAATGATAGAATAAAAGATAAGCATTGTTCAAGACTTCTTTAAAAAAACTGGATTGCAACGACAATCAAACCCTCGGATAAGAAGATGATCGTCTTGCCAAAAAGGTTACTGAAGTCCTCAATACATATATGTGGAAGACTTAAAAACTGTGTGTGCAGGTGAAAAGGCAAGAAAATCAGTTCTGGCTACCTTCAACAAATACTTATATGAAAATATTCTTAACCAAATATTTTTCTGTGACGAAAAAAACCCACCTTCTTAGTATCCTTGAAAGTAAGGTTTTTTTTATTGACTCAAGTAGATGGTTGGCAATTTTGAATTGGCTGCTCTTCACAACTGTGGCTTCCAAACATTAAATTACTCTCCCTACAGCTCATGCCTGGCTCCGCTTGACTAACATTTATTTCTAAATATGGATAAAGAACTTCGAGGGAAGAAATTCACGGGCATGAAGAAGTTAAAAGTGCGATTTCGGCTTATTTTAAGGGCAAAAGCAAATTTTTTTTACCATGGGTATAAATTAGCTTATTGAATGATTTTAAAAATGAATTAGAGTTAATGGTGAATATATATAAAAAAAAAATCTCCTTTTTTCCATTCATTTCACGAGTATGTTGACCTCCCCTCGTACCTACATCAAATTATTTTAGTAAGCGCATAAATATTATGGAAGAATTAAGCGATCTAGGCTCATTCCACATTATTAATATGTGTTCCGTATAAGTTTGGCAGGCGCCGCTGCCCTCAGATCCCTCGGGACGTCTGCCCCTCATGCCATACATGTCAGGGCCGTCTGTACAACCATAGTAATTTTACTTATTTCATTTAGATTTAATTCTGCGAGTTATCCCTTGGACTTCTTAAACATTTCGTAAATATTTATTTGCGATCAATCAAGAGTGTAGGATTGAATGGCAAGTCTTTTTTTTTCAAAATGGAGATTGAATTTGAAGAGTAAAACAGTCACTATCTGATGTTTTTACCTGCAGTAAAAATTCCCAAAGTTTCTAAAATAAAACGAGAATTCCCATTTAAGTTTTGTATCCTAAATTTATATAAACACGGTGTATCTTCATCTGGAAAAGTTAATGCAAATGCTTTACAAATTCATTTTAAAAAAGAGCTCATGATAAACTCGAAACAAAAAAAAATGGAATTAATATCTGGAAAGCGACATCAATATACGAGTAACACAAAGATTTAACCGAATTTAAATTTTTTTTAAATGTATTCTACCATGATTGAATTATAACGTTTCACCCGGTTTTCAGCATATATACCACCACACGTGTTCCCTCCTGGTGGGGGGGGGAGGGGCAGAGAAGACAGATCACTAGATTTTCCTATCTCCACATACATATTTCGCCTCATTCTTATCCATACACCTTATCCTATTACTCCTGTGATTTCTCTTACTTTCTACACTTTATTTTTCAAAATATCATTACCTGGATCCAAACGTACTTTCATAGTTTTTCCTCTACTATGCCTTATATTATTTTGTTCATCTTTCTTCATCCGTCCGTTCCAAGTGGCTTAACCATCTCAAAGTGTTCTTCATCATATTCAACACCTCAGCCTTAAATTCACATTCATTCCTTATCACTTCGTTCCGTATTCTGTCATATATTGTCACCCCATCTATTCTTCTAAATCTACGCATTTTTACAGCATTTATTCGACTCTTTTCACACTTTTTCCAAACCTACATTTCACTCCTACATTATAACATTTGTACTCAAACGATGCCCATCATTTTGAAGGCATTACAGCCTTGTAATTTTAATAATCTTTGATATTGCTCTTAGGATGACGACAACAACTTTTTCGAAACAATGGAAGAAGATTTACAAAATTTCATAATTTAAAGGATAATTTATAAAAACGATATTTTTAACATTTTAATAAATAAATTTTTCACTTCAGCATATGATCTACTTTTTAACATGATTAAAAAATTGTTTACTTTTAAACAGTATAATATATAATAACTTTTAACAATCTTCAGTTTTATTGAGTTCTCATCAGACATCGTATTATCTCACAAATTTAATGTTTCTCCTTTCAAAATAATATTCATATTTAGAAGGCTTCTCATATCGGCACCCCTTAGAACGTAGCAGGAAGGTTAACTTTGATTTTTGTCACCGATTCCTTATGAAGTCCGTGGGATTCAAAATCAGTTGTCTTGTTGACATTAATTGTGAAAGAAAAACAAAGTGTTCTTATTATAATTAAATAAACAATATCACAATAATTTTTTTTTTCGAAATTAACGGCGTCGGCTTTGAAAATTCGAAAAATATTTTTGTGTTTTTCATATTTAAATTGCAAAAAGGTAATACATCATTTTTGGTGATAACACATGTTAACTCCCTTACTCGTACTTTAAAGTTGATACTAATGTACTATTTGATCGATTTATTATATTAAGAAATTATTTTATGAAATACAAAAGTATCTTAATTTGAATGAAGGTTTCATAACATAATTCAATATTGTAAAAATACCGGTCTAGACAATGTCTGCTAAGTGATATTATTGTCGTGTCAAGCTGTCATTCTGTACTATAAAATGGTATGAGGTAGATAGGGACTGGACTGAGTCGACCCTCCACACCCTTTCCACTCAACGTTTGGAATAATGGCTTTAATCATTTATTTACAAGACACGACGAGCAAACACAGTTTTGTTCGATTACACTTGTAAACAACGTGTGAATATTTATTATGATTGATGACCGATATGGGCTCGTTAACGGTAACGGTAACGAGATTCAAATAAAGTTTGTAAACGCCTAAAATATTAATGGCGCGTAGTTTAAATATTTGTCTGATCTGTTTTGTATTAGTTTGATATTGACAATACATATCCATTAATCAAATACAACTATCGTTTATCAATTGGAATAACTATGGTTTAATAGAAATGGGAAAATATTATTTTGCTAAAATTTTATGAGTTTTTATGAATATATTTAAGGAAATCGTGACTTAAAATTGGTTGCCAAATAAAAACTTTATCAATTGGGATATCTATGATTTAATAGCGTTTATCAATTGGGATATCTATGATTTCATAGAAATGTGATTCTCAATTGGGATATCTATGATTCTATGATTTAATAGAAATGTGATTAAATAGAAATGTGTGGATATCTATGATTTAATAGAAATGTGATTCTCAATTGGGATATCTATGATTCTATGATTTCATAGAAATGTGATTCTCAATTGGGATATCTATGATTCTATGATTTAATAGAAATGTGATTTAATAGAAATGTGTGGATATCTATGATTTAATAGAAATGTGATTCTCAATTGGGATATCTATGATTTAATAGCGTTTATCAATTGGGATATCTATGATTTAATAGCGTTTATCAATTGGGATATCTATGATTTAATAGCGTTTATCAATTGGGATATCTATGATGTGAAAATATTATTTTGCTAAAATTCTATGAGATTTTATGAATATATTTAAGGAAATCGTGACTTAAAATTGGTTGTTAAATGAAAACTATTTAAAAAATAAGAATCAATTTCACAAGTTTAGTTTATTTAATTTTTATGAAGTCAATTTTTAGCTTTTCGAGTATTCCTGAAGCTGTTGAAAATATTATTATCTATCTAGTCTTATTCTCGATTTGTTTTAATCGATAATATTATATTTTTCGTCGTTTTAATGTTTTTATTTGATTAAAGTAACAGTTATCATATATAACAATTCAGTAATATTAAAATAAAGTAACAGTTATCATATATTACTATTCAGTAATATTAAATTAAAGTAACAGTTATCATATATTACTATTCAGTAATATTAAATTAAAGTAACAGTTCATATATTACTATTCAGTAATATTAAATTAAAGTAACAGTTATCATATATTACTATTCATTAATATTAAATTAAAGTAACAGTTATCATATATTACTATTCAGTAATATTAAATTAAAGTAACAGTTATCACATATTACTATTCAGTAATAATAAATTATTGTAATTTATTTTTAACAAACACTGTTTATTCCACTTTTTTATGACGGTATAACCCTACCGGTTTCAAGGCTTTCACCTCATCTTCAGGGGAGCGTAAACAAGACTAAATGCTGTTCGGACTGGTACCGATATAGACACTTCAACGGATGGAGGCGGGAGGGGTGAGAGGAAGGCTAGGTATAATTTCGGCCAAGAGCGGGGAGATTTTGGGGAGATAACTATTCAACAGATGCTCTGATCGGTGTACCGACTTAGAAATTTCTAGGGCCTCTAGTCTGTCCAATCTATTTCCGTTGCCGCTAATATGTAAGAATTTGGCATCATCGATAGAAAAAGTATGATTCTCACGGTGACAATGATTAGCCATTTCAGAATAAATTAGAGGATTTGTTAAAGCAGATTGGTGTTCACGAAATCTCTTTTCAAAAGATCTTCCTGTCTTTCCTATATAGAAATTATCACAGTCAGCACATAAAAGTTTATACACACCGCTGTTGTTAAGTATTCCATTTTTGCCTTTCCCATTAAATAAGAGTTTCCGGAGATTAAAGTTAGTGTAAAAAGCTGGCTTTATGTGACTTGGAATATTTTTGGTTATTTCATTTGATATATTTTTTATAAATAGGACTTTGCTCCATTTATAGGTATGCTTATAGGTGTCGTTAAATATATAGTCTTTTATAAGTTTCTTTTTTGTTTTGTTTTTTAAAAGTGAATCAATGAGGCTTCCAGGATAGCCATTATTTGTAGCAATTTTTTTTATGGTTATTAATTCCTTTTTAAATTTGTCGTCGGTTAATGGGACACTGAGCAATCTATGAAGCATACAGTTAAAGGCGGCGAATTTATGATTATTAGGATGGTTAGAAGTTGCTGGTATTATAGAGTCTGAATAAGTATTTTTCCTATATATATCAAAGTCAAATGTGCCTTTTTTCCGAGATAATGTTAGGTCCAAGAAATTTAATTTTCCGTCCTGTTCTGTTTCTAATGTAAATTTTATAAAACTTTCTATAGAATTTAAATATTTAACCTATCGAACCATAAATTTAGGGATGAAGAACTGGACCTTTGGTCAAAAGGGCTCAAATATTCCCTAATTCAAAAAAATGTTCCCAACCAAATAGAGCAGCTCGCTGTGGACGCTGTTGCACTACTTCGTAATGAGGACAAAAATGTGCAATACAAGTGTGCAGCCGACATCAAGAAATCCATCGCCATGTGTCAAGTGAATAACATCGCCCGGAAGGAACTAGCCACGGCCATGAACATCAAAAAGACTTTGAAAGATAATAATTTAACATAAACCAAGGCAGACAAAGGTGAATCAATAGTTATATTTCATAGAAAGGATTATGAAGAAAAAGTCCTAGAATTTCTGAATAACAATAAATTTCAAGTAATAAAAACCAGCCCTTTAAATTCTCTGCAGACTAAAGTAAAATCCGTCCTTAAAAATTGTAGCTCCATCATGAACCAAAATTTTAAAAAGAATTTGTGTATAATGAATCCACAAATACCGCAATTATATGGCTTAGCCAAATTACACAAAAACAATATACCTATAAGACCTGTAGTCTCATATAACCAGGCACCAACCTATAAAATATGTAAGTTTGTCAAAGAACAGTTTTATAATCTTACCCAATTTAAAGCTGAATACTCAATCAAAAACTCATTGGAATTAATTGATAAATTAAAAAACATAGAAATGCCTCATAATGCAAAACTGGTATCCTTTGATGTCACTAACCTATATCCAAGCATACCAGGTTGGAGATCCTTAGAGCTCGCAAAAAATATCATAAATGACAAAAGTAAGGACCTTGTTAAAAATTCGGAATTGATTTCACTGATGGACTTATGCATCAAACAAAATTATTTTAACTTCAACAATAAAATATATAAACAAACGAATGGTTTAGCTATTGGCTCACCGTTGTCTCCCCTTCTCAGTGAAATATTTATGAACTATTTTGAAAAATGTATCTTTAGGAGTAAGTTTAAGCTAACCAAAAATGTTTTGTGCTGGTTTAGGTATGCAGATGACATTCTTTGTGTTTGGACGGGTACCGATAGACAATTACACCATTTTCTTAAATATTTAAATTCTATAGAAAGTTTTATAAAATTTACATTAGAAACAGAACAGGACGGAAAATTAAATTTCTTGGACCTAACATTATCTCGGAAAAAAAGGCACATTTGACTTTGATATATATAGGAAAAATACTTATTCAGACTCTATAATACCAGCAACTTCTAACCATCCTAATAATCATAAATTCGCCGCCTTTAACTGTATGCTTCATAGATTGCTCAGTGTCCCATTAACCGACGACAAATTTAAAAAGGAATTAATAACCATCAAAAAAATTGCTACAAATAATGGCTATCCTGGAAGCCTCATTGATTCACTTTTAAAAAACAAAACAAAAAAGAAACTTATAAAAGACTATATATTTAACGACACCTATAAGCATACCTATAAATGGAGCAAAGTCCTATTTATAAAAAATATATCAAATGAAATAACCAAAAATATTCCAAGTCACATAAAGCCAGCTTTTTACACTAACTTTAATCTCCGGAAACTCTTATTTAATGGGAAAGGCAAAAATGGAATACTTAACAACAGCGGTGTGTATAAACTTTTATGTGCTGACTGTGATAATTTCTATATAGGAAAGACAGGAAAATCTTTTGGAAAGAGATTTCGTGAACACCAATCTGCTTTAACAAATCCTCTAATTTATTCTGAAATGGCTAATCATTGTCACCGTGAGAATCATACTTTTTCTATCGATGATGCCAAATTCTTACATATTAGCGGCAACGGAAATAGATTGGACAGACTAGAGGCCCTAGAAATTTCTAAGTCGGTACACCGATCAGAGCATCTGTTGAATAGTTATCTCCCCAAAATCTCCCCGCTCTTGGCCGAAATTATACCTAGCCTTCCTCTCACCCCTCCCGCCTCCATCCGTTGAAGTGTCTATATCGGTACCAGTCCGAACAGCATTTAGTCTTGTTTACGCTCCCCTGAAGATGAGGTGAAAGCCTTGAAACCGGTAGGGTTATACCGTCATAAAAAAGTGGAATAAACAGTGTTTGTTAAAAATAAATTACAATGTCTTTAAACCTCCACAACGTTAATGCCTTAACTATAAACAACATAATAATAAATTAATTGATTAGCTTTATTTTGTTTAACTTTCGTTTTTTTCGAGTAATATTTTAATTAGATCACTCTTTATCTGCTCAAGGTATTAGATGTATGGTTGGCGTATGCAGTTTTAAGAAGCGCTTGAAGACATCCCATTTCGGGAAATCTTAAATTAGCACTTTACACATGCACTAAACTCCAGCTAAAGTATTACTATCACATATCAGAAGATCTACAAAGATTTCTATGTAGTTTGTCTTCATTTAGTTAGCGACTTAATTACCAAATTTGTTTTTCTAAATATTTAAAGATGCAGAAAAATTGTCAACATAATAGACCTCTTTATCGTTGCACTCAACTTTTAAAAAAAGTATTTTTAATCTGTCAATAAAACTGGGTTCGTACCCTTAGTTTAAGCGGCAGCAGTTCTCCTGTATTTAAACAGAAATTTACCATTTTGGATGAAGAGGAAAAATTTGTTTTATATATTATTAAAGTATGTCATATTTCTTTAAACATTTACTTTGTTATTATATATGATAATGAAAATACATAAGATTATATTATCAGCAGTAGAAATTAAGGAACGTAATACATAACATGATCAAACACATGTTAAGCATAATAAGAAGCGACAGCAGTAGATTCAGTTAATTGGTGTAGAACTAAGAACAAATTGTGTTACTTTTAGAGACCCGATGGAAAGAGAACACGCAGACAGACTGCATGCTCTAAAGCTCCATGCCCTAAATGCAATGCCTGTCACAAATTGCAAAAGTAGTTTTTTTATTACTTATGACGACCTCCGTGGCCTGAGGGTAAGAAGCTTGTCAGCCGATCCGGAGGTTGCGGGTTCGATCCCCGCTGAAACCAAGATTTTTTTAAATAGGATTCTAGTCTGGTAAGCACTTAGGTCCTATAAAAACATATTTCTGGTTAGTTGGAAGAGATTGCCACATGGCAATAAACTCGCCAGGTTAAACAAAAAAAGAAGATAGAACAAAACTTTATTTTATGCTTCATGTTTTTAACCGTCGCAAATGGAAAAAATACGATACAAACCTAAAGAAAGATATTTACAATATATAACAACGATATAGTGAGTCGAATGTTTTTTAAAAATTCACAATGGTGATATAACAATCAAATATGGTGACCACTCTGAAAATCCGATTCCTTAGTTCAAAATTATGAGATGAAAAACATAGGGCGTTCTTACGGACGAGCTCGTCCTCCTAATGGCAGGGGTGTATCTTGGTTGATGAATATGTTTTCTTTTCCTTTACCTTAACATACTAGGCGTATCCAGAAAGTAAGTGTACTGAGGCTCTCACGACCGGATGAATTTTATTTTCGACATGTTGGCTACACTTCCGTGTAGCCTGACCCTTCCCCTCCGCAACGAGACTGGTTCGAGGTCAGTACGTTGAGAAGTGTCGACGCGACAACACGTTTCGTAAAAAATGTCAATCCAATCTCCCGCCAAGTGCGAAATAAATAATGCCGGGCAAGAGTTTTTGAGGCGCTGCAAACTCCATGGAGATGAATTTCTCCGCTCCATCGTTACTGGAGATGAAACTTGGGTTGCACACTACACATAACAATATGTGTGACTACGGGACATACGTGTATATTTGAATACTATTTTTTTTATCTGTAAACCTATTATTGTATTGACTGTATTTTTGTATGAACTGCACATTTATTATATTTGAATGGTTGAATTAAAATAGGCACTAAGTACCAAAAAAAAAACAAAAAAAACTAAGTATGCAGTTTCGTTATATAATATATGACATATAGAACGAAACTGCATACTTCCTTTTTTTTGTTTTTTTTTTGGTACTTAGTGCCTATTTTAATTCAACTATTCATTTATTCTTTGGTTTTTCAGGTTACATGTACAAAAATGTGGGCTGATAAATATATGATGTCCTTGCGGCTGGGCTCACCCTCTGTTGGTGGGGGCGTATCTCGACTGGGGGATGATATAACATACCATATGCCCAGATATTTTGATATATTCTAGCTTAAATGTATTTTCTTTTCCATTACCTTGAAATATATGTATATGCTCTTTCAAGAGATATATGTTCATACTCTTGCTATCTATAAACCTATATTAATTTATTTATATAAATTTAGATACTGATTTTAAGCTTACAAATTCAAAGATTTGATATCACTTCATGTAATAGATTTATTAATTTAGTTCAAAAGGCTTCTGTTCTAAATCAAACATCAGATTGTATCATAATCCAAGTTTGACACGTATAAGGTAATCAAAAGAACAATAATCCCGATGGTGAACCTGATTGTTTCCTGCCTGGAGGCCTGCAAGGGGATGGAGGCGAGAGATCGGAACTTTCAGACCTTCGCGGGAGATTGAAAGTTCTCAAGAAAAGTGTTTAAGCTCCGGGCTAGAGGATTAAAGATACCATATTCTGATAAATTGGATGGAATAGGTCACGTTCGTCTTTTAAAAGGTTGTTTTCCTAACTCGTAATAAACGTTTTTCAGACGCGGATAACACGAATGGGGACTCTCTAGAACAGATTATTTCTAAAGGGTTGTTTTATAATATTTGGTATCTTATAGAAATATTAATATTTTAAATTTGATCCTTACGAAGAGTCAATTATTTAAAACAAGTTCGTTGTAACTTTTAAAATAAAACGCTTATTTTTTATTATATGTTCAACACTTTTATTTTAGTTCACTGCCGATTTCAAAGACCTCAATCCTTCTCGTCAGATGAAGATGAACTAAATTATGAATCTATTTTTTTCTTCTAATTCTTGTTAGCAGGAGAGGGGGAGAGGAGTAGGTATGCATTGAAAGAATGGTTTTGAACGGGTAACATATATAGCAGAGGACTATAATTGAAATTAACTTGGTTATTTATAATGTTAAGACTTAATTTAAGTTAAGACTTAAATTAAATTCTAAAATATGTGTTTTATTTATTTTATTAACCTGACACCGCAAAGTGAAACTTGCGTCGTTTTTAAGATTCAATAAGAGTTTGTTTTGGACATCAGTATTCTTAAATCGATTTCTAATAAGTTCAAATATTTTAATAGGATACAATAATTTGATACGATTTTTTATTATTTTTTAATAAGAAAAGATATGACCTTAGTCATAAGTATCCTTGTAACCCCGAATTGTAGACAGAAAAAGCTCATGTGTCAATCGAGGGGAGTAGCACGGCGACCTTCCGTTCGGAAGTCCAGTGCGTAACCGCGCGACCATGTTTCTCGTTAATCATAATATACATTAATTTGTAATTATATTTTTATGAAATCCCTTAGTATGGGATTAAATTAAAATATACAATAAGTACAACTAAAGTTAACCATTTTATCAACTAGATAACGGAGGACACCAATTTCTTTAAATAAATGTGAACAAACCAGTAAAACATACTTAATCAATGTATGATAAACCTGACAAAACTTATTGTGTGAAATTAAAAGTAATAAAATACATATTCACATATACACATAGCATCCAAACACACATTCAAATATGAGCGCTCGCCCGCATGCACACGTAAATATTCGTATATATTTTGCAAACAAATATTGTTAGAAAAAACAAACGAAATATTTCAACTAAAATAAACAAAACTTGGAAAAACATTGAGTATTTGTTTTACAGATTTTTAAATCTTAACCCGTTCGTGATAAAATTTATTTAAAAAAGCAGATGCATAATACCACGAAAGTGGTATTTATATGCGTATTTACATACCACGCTATTTTCCATCAAAGTAGATAAAGAGAACAGAGTACCAAACTTTCCTTTTGCAATACACATCTTTCGACACACTTCACATTCATTCACTTTCATATACAAATCTTTCCATTTCCTTGAGTTTTTACCAAGCTTGCATTAAACATTTGTTTAGTCAGTCTTTCGCCATTCATTTGTTAAACATGTCCTTACCACAACCACGTGCTCTTTTTCACCGTAATTAACGCATCAGCATTTACATTAATTACATAATTCATACGGTTAAAACATAATTTTTTTGTGAACAATTTTTTTTTTGACAGAATCAAATAATAATACGACTACTTCCATGTATTTATTGATACTACGCGTATCTTCTGATCTGGGAGTTACGGATTCGATTCCCGTTTGAAATCTACTTTTTTTTCAATGATTTCAGTCGTGTTTTAACTAAAGTTAACATTTTTTATGGTTGATTGGAAGATATTGTCTGATGGCATTAAGCCCGCCGTTTTGAACTGTTTATAAGAAAATTTAATACGGGATAGAAAATATTACTAATTTGGCTATGGAAGCCGTCTAGTAACGATACAGTAAGAACAGAAAAAAATTAAACCCTTGCACTGATATTGTAGGGAAAAACGATGAACGATGGTCTCCTAGATGAAGATCTTCCAGAAGTGGTTTAAATGTGGTGCTATATCTTTGTTTAGACCTACTGTCTCAAAGGTAAGGATATACATGATGAATGTCAACCTTCAAAAACGAGACGAACTATAAAGAAGAAAATGTGGCCTAGTTTCGAACCAAGGGGTTCGTAACTAAGCAACATTTTGACCAACAAATAAATTATTCTAGTCTATATTGAGCTTAAGTTATTTTTAACATATGTCTAGATGGCTTGAAGAGATTAAATCTAAAATATTAAAGACAATAAACCCCCCACCGGTTGTACTGTATACAACTAAAGTGTAATACAGTACAATGATTATAGTTTAAGTTCAAAACACGTCCATTGTACTCGTAAAAGCCCAAATCAAAGCAAGGTTGTGGTGACCACGAAACTTAAATTAAATAAGTAACGAGAGGAGTGTACAATCATGTGCTAAATATAGGAGATTCATTGAAATATTGATACTTCGATTGCGAGATAACGCGATGTAAGTTCAGAAAGACGTCATCTAATGGTGTGATCTTATTGGTAATAGAAAAGCCCCGAGATGAGTTTTCCATCGCGCTTAAAACCCCAAAAAAGAATTCAGAAATTATGATAGTTTGGAGAATTTTATTGCAAATTCAATGATTACTATAAAAATGTTTATGTGGCACACAGTCTTATTGTCTCAGACACTGTTTAGTGTTAACGAACAATTGCACAATAATACTGTCATTGTTTTGTGTTATCGTCATCTTCGTTGCTGGGCCTCGGTGTCGATGACTCCCTCGTCATTCCATGGTGTTTTTTTTTTATTATTATTGTATGAAACTTTCGATATCAACATTAAAACCTGATAAGCGTTTTTCCATGTGACAACCTGTTCGGAGCAACCAGAAAGTTGTTAGAGGCCTTAAGTGAAAACCAGACTGGGATCCTTTTTTAAAACCCCGGATTAGGAGACATATGTCTTATCAAATAGGCCAAGTTTTCTACTTCTACTTTTCTTCAAAGATTTACGATGATCATGTTAGTCTTGACCTTTAAAACAGCAGTTCTTAACAAAGATATGGAAACCAATTCCACAAGATCTTCAACCTAGGAGTTGCGTTTTTTCCCCAACGCGGGGGGTAATCTTTGAAAAAGGTATCATATTTTTCTATTCCCATTATATCAAAACTAGACAACTCACATAGCTTAATTGGTAAGACGTATATCTTCCATACCAGAGATTGCGGGGTCGATTATTGTTGGAACCCAGATACAAAATGGATCGCAGTAAATTTTTCACTCAGGCTTCTTTAAAATATGTCTGGTTGGTTGAAAGAAATTACTACTTGACAATGAGCTCGCTAAATTCTACTTTATAGCAACGAACGTATAAAACAACAATGAAATATATTCAAAGCCCTCTAACTTTCTCATTTTGATGGTGGGTAATTACGTTTTACCTTTATTCATCCGTTTTGAGATTTTATCATTATGAACTTGGCCAATCCATGAGTCTCTCAACGTTTCTTTGTAATGTCATGAATTAATAAGTACCCACACTTTAACAACGAGAGAATAGTGCTTGAAGTGTGCATAAATTGTAAACTGCTCAATAATACCAATTTACTTTTACAAAGAGTTATTTATTTAATGAAATAAATCAATATTTTCAATAGAGAAGCTCCAAGAAATTCCCTTTCAAATAAGATTACGAAATTTATTTCTCACATGCGATAAATGAGCAGCCCAATAGAATGCAGCGTCATGTAACACCACGTTGACAAGTTTAATAGACAATCTTAATAGACATTCCTAGGCGGTGTGGTGTACCTTGGTTTGTGCGGAAAGCTAAGTGGGTCGGGCAACTCCTGCGGGAGAACATGTCAAAGTGTTTGTATCCTATATCTAGAGATAGGACACTGGGTTGGAAGAAGGAAAAGGATAAACGACACCTTGCTTGTGTGACACAATATAAGAGTGAGATTCAAAAGGATTGTTTGAATATTTTAGGTCTTTGATAATGACTAAAAAGGATTTCTTCACTCCTCTTACGATTTCCAGGAAATGTATTTATTTATTTCTTCAATCAATAATATAATGTACGTCACAACAATAATAAAAAAAGGGAATGTTTCATTCATTACCATATTAGTAAAAAAAAATTAAAACAATTACATTGAAACCAATTAAAAATATACAATCAAGTAAAACAACATATAAATATGTAAGTGGACACTTCAAAACTCTTTAAAAAATATAAATATTTAACAATATACACAGCTACAAATACGATTCGGGACCGCTTCGAGACAGCAGCCCGCACCGCACTACACCGAGCGCCAATCTTAAAAAACGAAATAAAAATAAATATGATAAATCATAGTTGAAGCACAATCAAAAGTCAATATCAATCTCAACATCAAAAGATGTGTGTTAAGAATATAAAAATAATTCAGGTGCGAGAGGAAAAAATATAAGAATGGTAGAAAAAAGTTTAATACTATAATCAAACAATACACCCAGCATTAACTTGAACAAGAGTCATTGTGGATTGACAGGCACCCAATGAATTTCACAGAGACAATCCACAAAGCGCTGTTGGCTTATAAACATTGAAGAGGAATAGTAATTTTCTTTTTCAGTTTAGTCTTATGTTCATTGAGAAATTCCGCGTTTTTGTTTTTTCAAGTTTCTGACTTGAATTGTTTCATGTTATTTTTAATCATCTAACTAAGCTCTTACTCTCGTACTCGTTAGCGTGCTTCAAAATATTACAATGTATAGTATTGGGTGTTAACATAAGTTATGTCCGTTTTCTTTTTTCAATTTATAAATGAGCACCAAAAGTCAAAACAAAATGGTAAAAATTATACGTCATTCGAAAGAAAATTTTCTGTTCTACGAGGGTCATCCAGAAACTAAGGTTACAAGATATTGTGTTTGCTTTTACGTTATATATATTATTTTATTTGATTACAAGCCTTCATAATGGAATGTCAAGTAGACGAAAGTAAGCATTTTCGACATCTCCTTCTGTTCGCGTTCAATCGAGGGAATAAAGCTCCCAAAGCTGCTCGCGATATTTGCGAAATATACGGTGAAGATGCTGTGACTAAAGGACAGCTCGTCGATGGTTTTTGCGTTCCAATGACGGTAATTTTGACCTGAAAGACATGGAGCATTCTGGACGATCAGTGGACTTCGAAGAGGACCGCTTAAACCATATTATTCATGAAGATCCCTTTCTTGTAGAGCAGAAAATTTTCTTTCGAATGACGTAATAACCTTTATCATTTTGTTTTACTTTTGGTGCTCATTTTTAAATTTGAAAAAAAAAAAAACGGACACACTTTATGTTAACACCTAATATCTGAAATATTACAATGTATCTATCTATTATCTTCCATGTTCCACTCTCTTCTCTCCATCTTCCTTACATGTACCATATACTGTACATTGGGAATTGATTTGATTTTAATTGAATTATTTATGTTTTCTTCCTGTTTCACCGATTTCTAAATTTCTAATAATCATCATGGAAAACTTGATTATTGGTTTTCTATACTTGACATATAAAATGCATTGTATTTTTAAAGTTCCTGATAAAACATGGCTCATTTTTTGTTTACCATTTTCTTTATCCTTTCCCAGTATTTATTGGCATTAGTAAATATTTTATTTAACTATATTATTTTTCATTTATTTAACGTTTAAAGTATTTTTGTATATTTTTTGTAAATAACGTCGTCTTTTCTCAGCAATTTGCATGGATCTATTAATCTCTTTTTAGTTGGTAGAAAAATATTAGTGTACAGAAATAAACTCAGCATTTGTATCATATATTTTACAATAAAGCGACTAAATAAATAAGTTTACACGCATTTTAACGATATTACTATTTGCCTCATTCCAATAACTTGGAGTTGTAGTTGATATTCTACGTATAAAAACCCTAGTCGCATTATTCATAAAGTTCTCTTCATGAATAATGCGACTTGAAGTTTTTTTTTTATTGAATTTGGGCATTCCACAAATCTTACATTTATTTATATGAACATTATTTTACTATATATCCCATGATTTTAAAGAACAGGGATTCTCGAAGTAAAGAAAAAAATATTGATTTTGCTTTTATTCATTGAGATATTTGTAGAGCAGTCGTACTCATAGGACTTGATCTTGCGATTGAGATATTTGTAGAGCAGTCGTACTCATAGGAATTGATCTTGCGATTGAGATATTTGTAGAGCAGTCGTACTCATAGGACTTGATCTTGCGATTGAATTATACGCCTCCATTTTTCACGGTCAATAACATTTCATCTATATACTCTTGAAGTGAGGTAGGTATTGGTTGCATTTCGTTACAGATCTATCCATCGCGTTGAAGATCTGTCCTGTGATAGGTATTCGTATATTTCCCCTCAAATCAACAGTCTATTGTATTTTCGTAATATGACCGAAGTACTTGAGGATTCGGAATTATTTTATCAAAGAAAAACACGGTACAGTTTGAAATTCTTCCAAGATAGCTGTTTTTGTTTTTTCGTGATGTATGATACATAGCATACGCTACATACATATGAGTACATCGCCAGCACTACATTTCAAATACGTGTTTCTTCTTGTGTTCCTTTTTAACAACGTTCATTTGTCGACACCATACAGATATATTGAAAGCATCAATTTTCTAAAAAAAAATCTTTAGTGAACTTAGTCATATTTCTTTCTTAAGATATGTTTTTCAGCTTAACCATAGTTGACAGTGTGAAAAGTTTTCTTTTTATTTCCGTTTCACTTCCGTTATTACTGGACATCAAAGAGCCGAGATGTATAAAGGTGTCCACGGTCTCTCAATTACCGATATGTGATTTCCGCTCTATTCTTGTTTAAGCGCTCAAAAATCGAACTTTAATTACTTTCATAGTTTTTTATATATATATTGAAACTCTGTGCTGTTCTAGAATGGAGTTCTACAGTTTTAATGTGTCAACAACAAGTCAAATATTTATAAATCCTTGAAAGTTTAATTTATGCATATTCAACTTCAAGTATCAAGTAACTTGGCATTATCTTAAGGACCATTCCTCACCCATGACAAATAAGCTACTTAATATAATGCAGTGTCATGTAATTCTAAGTTGACAAGTTTAAAGGACATTCTTAATGTATGTACATTCCTAGGGTCGTTTCAGTGTCAATTAGGTTAAATGACGAGAATATTCATAATGTGAGGGATTTTCAAGTAAAATAATTAATCTGAATAAGGTCTTAAGTTGTAATTTGTAAGTTGGTTAAAATAATAAGTTATATTTTATTTGCGTTCCCAATTTTCTACTATATTAAATTAATGTAAATTGTGCAATAGCGTCCCCTTATATTTTAGAAAATCTAACCAGACAAAGTGAGAACAATATGAAATTGATACAGTTGGCCTTCGTTTCTGATAAGCAATAGACAGTTTACCATCTGTAATTTCCTTAAAGGCAAAGCGTGCCCTTGGTATTTTAATAAATAATCGACTAAAATTTGGAGGTCATGGAGAGAATATGCGTGTATTAGGTATAACAACATGTTAACAGCTCAAAAAATAACCTCACTTGCACAAGTGAACTGACAAGACTCTGACTACTGAGTATCGACAGTAAAACATATGTATAAACCAACATATTCACATATATAAGGAGAGTAAAACAACTCCTCCCAAGGCAGCTCAAGCTCTGTAAATGGCCTTGTCATCTCAGTTTATACCTGCCACACTATAACAACCGCATTGTTCCAGTCCATGCTAGAGTGGTATAATTTATTTATACTCAGCCGGTACAAAAATATCTGTATTAGCCAATACAATTATTTAGATTTTTTGTAACAATCTCTTGACCATGATATCTGTACATCACAATATTTTGTTAAAAACTGGAATGCGGTTCTATCAAATAGGATCCTAGAGGAATCCAAAGTTCCTGTATAGAACGGGGAGAAAAGTGTTATCAGCAAAGAATAATATTTAAGTTAGGAAATATGACATGTATTCATGGCTCAAACCTTCAAAATTAATATTGGATATGTAATACCGCTTGCTAAGCAAAAAAAAAAACATTGTTGTAACAATTTTCCACAGAGTTAGCGAGAAAAGTTTTCACTAAAATTATGCGTCGTTTAACAAAACCTGGCCTTTGAGTTAAGAATTCGTATGGTTCGCTGCTACATCTTCTCAACTCTGCTCTATGAAACGGAGACATGAACACTGAACCAGGAAATATCATGTAGGATTAAGACTTTTAAGACGTGGATCCTCAAGATTCGCCAGACCGAACGTCTTTAAAATGTGGAAGTGCTTGCGCGTATGTATGCCTAACGACTGACAACTGCTTAAAACCGTGAAGGTTCGCAAGATGCAAAATCTTTTTCACATATTTAGAAGCATAGGATACATTAAAATAAAAGTTATATAAACGTATAAGATACATTTTAATATCCAAGAAAAAATCATTGTGAATAAGGCAGGGGTAAACATCGCATTACTTGGCTGAAGAACTTGCGTGAATGGTTTGGTTGCAGTTCGACTGAGTTGTTTCAGGCTGGAGTGAACACGATAATAATTTCCTTGATGGAGAGCAACTTTCGATAGGATACGGTGTTTGTAAAATAAGTGAAGCAGACCCTTTTGTATCGTGGAAATGGCTGAGAAAAAAATATAGGGAATTGAAATCGTATTAATTCAACTTCTTTGATTTACCCAACAAGTATTTACTCAATCGACAGTTAAAGTTATGTGCGAGGCCTTATTTAGTAAGTTTGTTATTGAAAATATTTTAAATACACCCTAACCAGTTTTATTCTTTAAGTTAAGTCTAAGTTTTAGAATTTCACAATTGGGCAGCATTGGGCATGCACAAGGACAACAAATCATGTCCTCTTCGGGATTCTTGGCTACTGCAACAAGTGTCACATGGAGTGTTCCTCAGCGCAAAACCAGAATCAATCCATCACTCTAATTTCTCATTTTGACATCTTGTATTTAGGTTTTTAATTCCTCTTTGGAGTCTATTGAAGGATTTTCAGGTTCCCCAGGGCCGTTCAGAACCAGGCGGTAATGCCTTTATAGACAAAATTCACCCACTGGTTTGTCCTAGGAACAGCGAATAGTTTTTCAGATGCTGAGTGACTCCAATGAGTGGTGCACCATATAATATAAGCTTGTAGAACACCGATAAAAAAAGTTCGGAATAGAGCTGGGTCTAGAATACAGCTTATTTTACTTCCTTGTTCATATGAAGTCACTCTGTTTACTATTATTTATAATAGAATTTAAATATGTTTTTCATTAAATCCTTATTGGAGGCTTTTATTACGTAAGCGTAAAAAGTAATTTATATTTTTATTTATTTAAATGACAATTCATTTTTTTTGTGCATAGTTAATTAAAAACAAGACAAACAAAAATAACCAAGCAATTTAAAGTAGGCACGTTATTGTGGATATTACCTTTTATTTGTTGTGACCACTGAAAATTAGGTGTTTGTATGTATCTTACTGAAGAAATATTAATACAGAAATGAAGGTGGATGTTTTTACGAATTTATTGACTATTTAAAATCTCGTCACAATATTTTTAAATTTAATAAGTGGTGAGATATAACTACAAGTATCTACCACGCGAGTCAACCCCTTAGCGTACTTATGGTATAATGATTTTAGCTTTTTAACATCTCAAAGTGAAATACTCCCTTAGAAATGTTTGTTACAATCGTTTATACGATACAATAAACCAGCTTCTGGCTGGAGCTTTGATTCGGCAGAATCCGCTTGTTAAACACGAGACAAATCAAAGGAATGTCTGTATGTTTATACCTCTGTTGTCTCCTTTGTCTAAAGCTTGACGTAAATTACCTTTTCTCTCGTAGGATTGTTAATGACTTTCCTAAACGAGTCTTGGCATTTGCTTCTTGAAATGTCTGTAATTCATTAAAAGGATTTTCTTAACCTATTTATTGCCTCAAAATTGAAACTGATCATATGTTTATATTAAAACATACGGATATGAAATATTACATAAATACTTTTCTATCTCGAAAAGACAGATCGCCAGACTTTCCTATCTAATTACACATTCTTCGCTTCTTCTACCATCCATACATATTTTCATATAACTCATTTCTCTGACTATCTACGTTTCATTTAATCCCACAAACTTCCCCTGGCCTTCCTCTACCACAACTTTCGAGCACATTATACTATTTATTATTATTGTTAGAAATACTTCATCCAGCTTTTCTAAATGCCCAAACCATCTCAGAGTGTTCTTCTTCATCTAACTCAAAACATCAGTATTAAGTTCACATACATTTCTACTCACTTCATTCCGTATTCTGTAATAAATTGCCCCCCCATGTATCATTCTCAATACAAGCTTTTCAAAAGCATTTATTCGGTTACTTTTAGTATTTTACCACGTCCAGGTTTCGCTTACATACAGCATAGTTGATAATTAAATACTAGTGTGGAATACCATCTAATAGATTTTACTATTGTCCTGTTCGAATATGAAGGTTTCCGGGTCTTTCAAATTGAGCGGTTTTTTTAATTCTATTTTTTTTAATTCTTGAATAAAACACAAAATTTCCTTTGATTTCCAAAAACTTTTATTGGTTATTGCAGTATAATGTATGACATCAAAATACAAAAGACAATATCTGCCAAATGTCCACTTCTTGCAGCTCCACAGATGTCCACTCTTTTGTCAAAATTTTCGATGACATTTTGGCATAATTGCGGTTCTGACTCACCAATAACGTTAATAATTCAGCTCAGGAATTGATTGGGGGTCATTCTTATAGACCTGATTTTTCACGTAACCCCAGAGAAAATAGTTCAACGGTGTCAGATCACATGATCTTGGTGGTCAATTAACATCACCGTTTCCGGAGATTACAATGCATAAAATAATTCTCAATTTGAACGCGTTGTTGCATTGTACTCGTATACGACTCCATTTTTATAAATGTCATACATTACACTTCTCAAATGTGACAAGACCCAGGCAAGTTCACGACGCCATATGTGTTTTATCCAAGAATTAAAAAAACCGCTCAATTTGAAAGACCCTTTACTTACACATGATGTCTTAATTTCCTTCTGACTCAAGTACCTCAACGATTCAATTCCGCCCATAACACTATATTTATTATTTTTCTTTATTTGACACTTAAATACAAACATGTGTAATGAATTTATTGTTTTAAAGCCGCTACCGCTAATCCTCCCAACCTCCCAATCAATCAGCTTTTCCTTCATAATTATTTTATGTATCCATATCGAGTATCCATTATTTGACAGTCGTTTTACATACTTATAGGAAAGGATTTGTGTGAACTCTTGAGCGTCATGTGTTTTTGATGATTATATGCAACACATTATATGATGGACTTTTAGTCTGTCTGGAGTGACGAAGTGTGAGGGGTTTGATTTACGCACTTTAAACATGAAATTGAGTGTCACTCTTTGTCATACGCATCCAATGGGTTAACTAAAAATTGCAGCTTGTAAGGAAACCATATATTCGTTAGTAAAATCAGTAGGAATATGTGTTTTGGTAAAATTCCTCACAAACGTTGAATTTAATCAATGAAATACCTTTGCAAATACCCAGACATCATATGTAAAGGATCAAACGAACGAAATGTAATGCTCAAAATATTTTAATTGAATCCTTTCCAGGCCAAACGGTCTTATATTTTTACTTACACGTGTGTTTGACAAAAAAGATTTATTTTCAAATTCAATAAATTATACAAAATAAATTATAATAAAACACAAATTCGAATAAATTGAAATGTACTATACTAATAAACGAAATAAAGAAAACTCAGAGATTTTGTAGAGCTACGACTTCTAGCAAGAGTTCGACATCTACACCTACGACACTACACCTATGACATCTACAGACAACGACAATGATCTTGGCTTAATCAAGTCCTCAAAGTATTTATTTATTTACATATTTTTACAGGATAAGAAGATATACAAGTATAACAAAGCAACAGTTTAAAAATGTCCACTTAAGTTATCATACAAAAATGTAGTCCCCTTCCCTCATCATGCTTAATTGTTATACTCGGTTACCGTACATCTGTTACTAAGAATTCATGTTTTAAGTCATCCAGCTTGATATACGTTTCAATTATACACGTTGTTTCTCCTGCCCAAAGAGACAGTTTTTAGAGACTTGTGGATACTGGAAGCATAGACGGAAGACGCACAAAAGTCCCAGTGCGTGGGACTGGCCAAATAAGAAACGCGACACGTCTACCCTTAACAACTGCCCTTCTAAATGCGAACTGCAGAGATGGATGGATTGGAGTTTTCAGAGACTACCATAGGTGTCACGATTCTCAGTCATGAGCCACACGACATAATTATGATGAATGTTCTTAGTTGGATCAATATGATTAATAGTCTTATGAGCTTCAGCACCTTTATGAATATTGATAATAATTTTCAATACGTTGTCGTGTTCCAACGTCAAGTCAGTTGGAAATCCGTGTGCCGCTGCACACTAGCAAACTTACCGACCACACCGCTGTACTGGATCCGATGGTAAACCAAAGTGAGACGATCGGAGCACACCGGCATGTTTTTCACTTTTTTGAAAGAATAGATACGATCAAAGTCATAGCTTTATCCTCATACTCCCAAATACTAGGTGGACAAAATGATTACGTCATTAGAGAGGAGTAGCACAGCGCGGGGTTTCAACCAGCAACTACTCGTATCCGCATGGAAGTCCAGTCTGTTACCGCGCGGCCATGCAGCTTAATACATAACCAATGCTCAAAAGCTAAAATCTTTGAAATGTTCCTCACTTGGATATATTAAAGGCTTTATTAAAATAGCCTTGATTATAAATTTCTGCACCCTCTTACTTCTTTTAATTAAAGTTTTAGACATTCTACCTCAGTCAATCATTCCATACTACCTATTTTTTTTTTATTTATGTCACACATGACAAAAATATACATAATTTGAGAAAAAACAACTCGTAATTTAATTTGGACACACAATTTTAATGAATCTGGGTTTGTTGTCTTTCATTTGTCGTGTCCCCAGTAAACTAGGCTTTTGCCTGTATCTCACTGAAAACATATAGCATGAAAAAATAAATCGATAAGTCTTTTCGATTTTTGATTATATAAAACACCGTTGCACATTCTCATCAACGTGACAAACAGTGACACTCAATTACATATGTATTATATATGTATACATCACGCGAAATCAAACTCTTCATACTTCATCACTCCAGACAGACCAAAAACGTTCATCACACTATATACCGCACATAATCATAAAAAAACAACAAAAAAATACCACACTCAAGAGCTCACACAAACCTTTGCTACAAGTCATTGCTCTTGCAAGTCTAAGTACTCAAACTCCTGTCGCAATAACAACCACGCTCCGATCGACAGCCTAAATTGTTTTCCTCCCTTTGCCTTTATTGAATTCGACACCCCAATGTATGTCATGGGAGCTAAATAATCATATTGCTTTTGGACAAAATATGTTTTAATTCTAGGGATGGTGAACATTTGATAAGTTGCCATGCGTGTGTCTGCTGAGTCTGCATCTTCCCTTCTTGTGATTTGCAAAGACATATAGACGATTAAAATATTTACTTGAGACTAAATATTAAGAGCTTTTTTAAATTAATTAACCTACTTCCTTTTTTGCTAAGTCAAATTATCAATGTGAGTCCTATCTCAGAAACTTGTCGATGATTATCTTCAAATAGTTTATACATGAGCTAGATTTTAGTATTTTACATTCTCATCGAGAGCCAGAACCACCCGTTTTAAAAACCATTATGTACGAGTAGCTCTAGTTTCCAGGATATCCTGCCCAAGTATTACTGAAACTAACGCATTTGTTTTTTTTTTTTTTTTTTTTTTCGATATTCAATATTGATCCGACCATTGTTTTACCTAATTTAAACCCATCTCTGCATTGCAATGCACCTGTGACCAGTTTTTATATTTGAAAAATATTAGTTTCGTTTTCGAATGTTATAGAATACCCACCATAATTTACCACAAAGATTATTTGTGGTTTAAATTATGTAGTTAATTAGTCCCTTGTAGGACCCTCAAATCGACTTGACTAGTGCTATGAGTATGACCAATGTGTTCTTTACTAGCGGTTGAGTAGCTTTTAATCCATTTTATTTATTTTCCAGTCACTGGATCTACGCCATTTAATCCATTTAAGATAATTTGATAGAATGATTTGTCAAATGTTTGACAAGAATTTGTCAAATTATTTTGCCAAATATAAAAATATACCTGCGCATCTTAGTCTTGTTCTGTAAAAAAATAAAGAAATACATAGTATCCTCACTATCCATTTAACATGTTAAACTTAATTGATGTTGATAAATAATTTTATTTGCATCGAAGTATACAATGCTACTCGTATATGAGCGATATTCGAATGACGTATTCGAACGAAATTTACAATATTATATGAGCGATATCGGAAGTACAGTATACAATGCTATATGAGCGATATTCGAACGAAGTATACAATACTATATGAGCGATAACGGAAGTACAGTATACAATGCTATATGAGCGATATTCGTCTTTAATTTTGAATACAAGTTTTTTCTCCACTTTTGTATATTGGTATAATTGTGGAATGCTTTATGTTTCAAGAAAACAATCAACCTTAAAACTTAAGTTATGATTATAACGAATATAAATATATATTTGATCACAGATATTTTTAAGTAGCTTACTACATGTTTCATCGGGACTCATAGAAGAAGTATTACTAAGCGTATTTATAGTCCTAAATATTTCTTCTTGTATGGTCTTCATTTCATTTAAATTTAAACGTGAACTTTCAGAAGGAATATTGTTTACTGAATTTTCTTTGCTGCACTTTTTACTCTCTTATATGTGTATATTATTTGCCAAACCACTTCCTAAAGCTGCGAAATAATCATTTGCTATTTTGGCAATTTATCATATTCATGGTAAGTCAAACGACCATGAGAAAGATACCCAATTCATATTGATTTCGTTCCGCCTGTATTTGTAGCATTCCATAAATGTGTTTCGTTTTTGTTTCGTTGTGAACATTTGTTTCATTGTGCAGATACCCTTATTGACTATATTACTTTAATATTGAAGAGATTTTGCTCTGTAAACGGCGCTACAAAAATTGTACTATGTATATAAATATAGCTGATAAGTTATACTGATGACAAACAGTATTACAGGTTTTACGATACGTTTTGTATTGCTGCGAGATAATTATTTTATACGAGTCCTACTTCCACCTCTAATGAAGTTTGTTCCGACTATGAATTGATTTTACTTAACCTTGGGTTATTTAGAAAATAATTAGTTTTTTTTGCACGGTATGAATTTTTGCGTAGAATTTCTTCAACAAAATATTGTCGTTTTTCTATTAAAATTTATATTACGCAATTGACGTCACTTAAATTTTCAATATTTGCTAATTTGTATTTCCTAGAAACCTTCTCAAGTTGACATAATTGACGACCTTACTTACGGTTTCTATTTTTAATTTTAGAAATACTTTTATGTTTTAAATTCATTCAAACGATGACCTGTTACATCCACATGAATTATAAATGTCGTAAAATAATTTATACCTCCTCTAGTGAACATCATTCAAACGAGAAATATTTGTGCACTTCTAAAGCCTGGCTTCACTTAGATTCTGTGACATACTATATAATGGTTTGTCTCTAAGTGTTAGAGATATGGGTGATGTGTACAGCTTCAGGAAGCAATTAAATATAATCCTTGTTAAGGGGTCTTTTCAAAATTGATGATTATATTTGAACACTACACTCCACCTAAAGCCTGAGTCCACCTAGTTTCTGTATTAGATATGCCTCGAAGCATCAGATACGTAGGTGATATGTGCAATTTCAAAAAATACTTGAAGACAATCCTTGTTGAGAGGTCTTGCCAAAATTTATGATTATATTTGAATACTTCACACATACACTACACTTTACCTAAAGCCTGACTCCATCTGAGTCCTGCGACATGGAATGGTCTGCCTTTAAATGTTAAATATATGGGTGACGTGTGGAGCTTCGGAAAGCACTTCGAGACAACCTTTTTTGAGAGGTTTTATTAACACAATACTCACCCTAAAGCTTGACTAAACCTAGATCCTGTGACATGAATGTGACAATATCGCATGTCGGAAGATCTACAAAAAATCTTTATAAATCTTCCTTTGGCATGTTTTGTGCGCTTTTCTTGCCAAATATATTTTTTTAAACATTTGCTACTGCGGGGAAGTATCTAATTTAATGGTTGCAGATACCACCTTCATATTCTTAAACTCAACTACATAATTAGTTTATTACTATATTTGATTATATTTTTAATGTCAATAAAAGTGGGTTCGAATTTCAAGTCGCAGCACACTTAAGCAGAGTATGTTTTTTATAAGGTGCTATATAAATTAACCTTTTGTAATTATTATAAACTACAACACTACTTTTTTTATTTCTTAAATGTTGTGAAACATTCTTGATTTGTTTATACGAACTTGATAAAGTCAACAGTCAGAATAAGGTTACCTTAAGTAAATCTGAGAGTTTCTAATAATGCGATCAGATTGGCAATGTCATAACGGGTGCTATAAAAGTTTTGATGATATATCTTCAAAACTTAAACTGGCCAATCATAATTGGCAAGCTTTGACAGATCAGAGGTGGGAACTTTTAAGCACTTTTAAGAACTTTTTTTAAAATCATATAAGTTTGTGAGATTCACCCTGCTGAAAGTGCTTTGTGATAACTGGTAAAAACTTAAAGCTATTGATAGCACACGATACGAAGCTTCATCCGTCGACAAACGTTGATATTTATATTTGAAATAATAAAAAAAAATGCTAAAATACTATTGAAACATAAGGCGAGATTCCATAGGGTTGTGCAGAAACAAAAAATCGTATTCATCGGATAGATGTCTTTAGGTCAAACATGTCGATGCTTACTTCATTCTAGTACTTAATATACTATATATAATTATGAAAGGTAAAATTTAGGCAAATTTTTCCGGCTGTTGTTTTCCTAAATTGCTTTTAGCCTTTTTTTGGTTTCGTGTTGAAGACGGAATAAATTAAATTAAATTGTTTTTCAGTGCTGCATTCTTATTACGGTGTATGGTGACAATACAGTCGGTGTATGGTGACAGACAATACAGTATGTCCAATGTAATTTTTTAAAATCGTAATAGGGCTAAGATATTTGAAATGGTGTCCGCTTTGAAAGACTGGAATGAAATTAAATAATTGGTTAGTGTATAATCGTATTTATTATGGTGGATGCACTAAAACATTCCAGCCAGGTTTCAACAATTTTTGCCGAGTGACCAAGAAACGTGTGCTCTGACGTTGTTACGCTGTAACACAACGCATTTTCTATTGGTCAATCCAGGTTTCTTCTTATTTTGGTGAATTGTGAACTGTATTTCTTGGGATCAATAATTTGATTTGGTGACAACCTTACTTACCCTACCCTTACAATCCCACCAGATAGATATACAGCATGAACTTCTTTGGGTGCATTCCAGTCTGTGCTGCCTCAACCCGCTGTGACCATGTTATTTTTTGACTAACGTTGGAAATAATCCACCTTCGTCAGTCTTCTCCCTGGATCCATCCCAACTCATTGTCTGCGAAGACTGTTGGGGTCAGCTCTCCTCGTCCTCAGGTTGTATGCTCTTCTGTCCCGGACTACGCCCCCTAGGCCGTACCTCTGCATCAGATTATCTTTTTGCACCACCCATAAATTCTTTGGTCTTCCTCTAGTTGTTATTCGAGGAAGATCCATCCTTCGTCAGTGACAAGTCATTTGAGGAACTAATCTCTTTCATTACAATATCGATTCGCACTCAGAAAATCGGTCCAATAATCTTTTTTCGCTTGCTCATAGTGCTATATAATTATATACTAAATTAATTGAAATTTAATTGAAATTTTTAAAATCGTGTATGATCTCATTCACCATATTGCCTGCTAGATTGTAGTATAATTATGTGTTAAATAACTATAAGTAAAATTCAATATTCCGTGGAAATTTTTAATTTTTATAATAGAACATGATCCCAATTTTTTGCCTGCCAAATTGTTATACAATGAATTGTTAAATAAATCAAATGGAATTCAGTATTTTATTGAAGTTATTCATTTTATATAAATCGATTCTCCCGTTTTTATCTTTTTGCGCATCAAATTGGTATATACGAGTATTATACAATAAAGTCTTACTTAACAAAATGCAAATAAAAAACATTTCTCTGATATATCGAATCAAATAATAGTACATAACCGCATTTGCCCGATAGCTGAAATTCATTTTCTACTAACAAATCAAACTGTGTAACTATCCAGAGTAAAACTTTGAATCTAATAAAAAAAATCTTGATCCATTATCCAGATATAACATTTGATTAAATCAAAAGCTTGAAAACATTGACAGATTTAATCAAACCAATGAGGACCAAACTCTAAAATAACGGATGTATACTAATTATTGTATTGTTTAGTATACCATTATGTCAGTTTAGTTATATTGCATATTACAGCCCATGGTCCGATTCATCAATCAGCTTTGTTTAATAAATGCAAAGCTTTACATTAATACAAATTCGAAATGTCTCTATTGACGATCATCAATATTGTGTAATACCTCTATTAACGATCATAAATATTGTGTAATACCTCTATTAACGATCATCAATATTGTGTAATACCTCAATTAACGATCATCAATATTGTGTAATATCATAGCAGATATTTGTCAGTAGGAAGATTTGAAAATGTAATTTATGAATCTGTAGATGTTGAATATTTTCTCATTGCATAATCTTTCTTGATGTGAACGTCAATAAACAGATAAATAATAATGTTTTGTTGGTTCTTGTAGAATAATCTACATATAAGACGAAGATTCTTTAGCGGGGTGCTTGATTGATAGGGCGTGATGATTTTGATTTGTTTTGTATTTAAAATAAAATACGTCGATTCAGGAATGCGAAAAAGTGAGAGTGAATAATCGATAAATAATAAACAGCGATGAATTGTCAAGTGAATAATAACAAGTGGCCTTTATTTGTCGATAAGTAGGTATATATACAATTTCAGAACGGGGCGCGTGAATGCGTCCGCGGTATATCTTGATCTCACTCCTGTGCGTTCCGAGGTGGTCGCAGACGTTGCCAATGATATAGTGGGTAGAATATTTATTGCCGAAACGGTGACACACGCGATGCGCTCTCTTTCTACCGCGGAATGCGATGTAAATATTATTTGCGTGTAAACAGTATTGACGTTCTGGTATGTGATCTTTGTACATATTCAAAGGTTGATTCATCGGTCGTTGACCGTGCATGTTGACAATATTTGGGGATCACGTCGGTATTCCCTACATGGCTCCCCTCCTAGTGAGCGTAGGGAGTGCGTGCCCTACGCGAAACGTTAGGTTCCGGTGCATCTGGCGCCTGGACTGGTTATCCGTTTCCCTTTGTCGAAGTAGGTACGTGGATAACAGCAGCGAGCGGCGTCTTTTCCCGGATCTGCAGTGTCGTACAGATGGGTGATGCGGAAGCGGGGGGTAGGTTTGGTCGTGTCTCGCTAAATTCGGATTGTCTGCGGTGCGTTGGTCGTCGATGCTTGGTTGTGTAGATCAAGTTGCAGATGGCGTCCAATGTGGAGGGTTGATCTGCAGGTGCTTGATGATGGTGGATTCTGCGGTGCTTGTGGCTGTAGCGTGGTTGTAGCGTGGTTGTAGCGTGGTTGTATCGATGTTGTAGCGATGCTTGTCTGCTCCAGCATCTTGTCGGTCAGTAGTTCGTCGAGGGAGGCAATCCTGTAAATCGTGTGGCTGATCGCCAGGACTGACCTCACATGAGCTGGCGTCAGGCTCATCCACATCAGATATAGTGTTGTATCTGAGTGACGGCTCTAGTGTCCTTGCTGACGGCGTGCTTGGCCAATTCGCCGGGGAGTAGAATCTTGACGGTGGTCTGGATCTCTCTGCTGGTGATGATGTTCATCTTGTTGCAGTGGGCGAGGCGGTTGGCGTTGGTGGCGGTGCGCTCGAAGATGTCGTTGACGAAACTGTTCATGATGTTCATCGCGTTGCTGCTGATGACGGTGTCGGGTTGCACTTGTACGGTGTTTATCAAGTTGGCAACACTCGATATAGTCGAAATACGTGTTCAGTTTTCGTGCGGGGTCACCAATTTAGCGTGTGTCCTAGTAGGACGTGCTGATGATGATGTTGTTGACATCTCTGTATTCGCTTTAGTCAAATTATGTGTTCCTTTTCGTTCGGGGTCATCAATTTAGCGGGGTGCTTGATTGATAGGTCGTGATGATTTTGATTTGTTTTGTATTTAAAATAAAATACGTCGATTCAGGAATGCGAAAAAGTGAGAGTGAATAATCGATAAATAATAAACAGCGATGAATGGTCAAGTGAATAATAAGTGCCCTTTATTTGTCGATAAGTAGGTATATATACAATTTCAGAACGGGGCGCGTGAATGCGTCCGCGGTATATCTTGATCTCACTCCTGTGCATTCCGAGGTGGTTGCAGACGTTGCCAATGATATAGTGGGTAGAGTATTTATTACCAAAACGGTGAGACACGCGATGCGCTCTCTTTCTACCGTGGAATGCGATGTAAATATTATTTGCGTGTAAACAGTATTGACGTTCTGGTATGTGATCTTTGTACATATTCAAAGGTTGATTCATCGGTCGTTGACCGTGCATGTTGACAATATTTGGGGATCACGTCGGTATTCCCTACAATTCCATTAGTTCGATAGAAGCGCACTTTGGTGATTTTTATTGCTGGTAATAGAGAGCGTACACCCCTACTTATTTCATTAAGCTTTATATAATAAACAATAATAAAGGTTTGAAATTCATGTGTATAATATTAGTGGAAGTAGATTGTACAGTGACTGTAAACTGTGAATCGTTAATATAAACCTTCACTAAAGTAAGAAGATAATGTAAAGGAAATCGTTCGCCTGAAAATGAAAATTCTATGTTCACTAGTGATTATGTATTTTTTCTAATAGCTGTTCATGTTCACTTACTATTTGATAACTAAGATTGATTCGAAAGACATTGGAATTTGCGTGAAAAACACCAATTTGACTAAACCATTCAGTGCAATTCTTGCAAACTTGTGATAATAAGAATTCTGAGCATACGACTTTTTCATGCTGGGAAATAAAATTAAGTTGATTATCGCGTTATTCTTTTTTAAATATGGATGATTATGAGTTCGCAATAACAACATCAACAGTTGAAAACATTTTTTGGTCATTCGATGATCTAACAACATGCGAGTAGTTTAGAGTGTGAACACATCGTATGCTTCAGCACACGAAGTGAATGACATAAGAGTTCAAAAGGTCACATGACACAATAATTTTATCTGATCCCTCTCCAACCGCTCTATATAAATATTATATACTGTTTTTCGATTTCATGTTTGAGATGCATATTCAAAGTGGCTATGGAAATAGTCGCAATGAAGAGTATTGAATTAATGGGGAATTTTAAAAAACTTTGTGGGTTCTAATAATAAACTCTTATGTACGATTTGCCTTGATTTATGTATTTTTTATATGATATCCATATGTCAGTTTCCAATCGAAGATAACTCCTATATTTTCCACTTCGTTTCTCAAAGTGATAATCATAGCATTTATCTTGTAGTCAAAGTTAATGGTGTTACATTTCCTTGAGAAAGTGGTATAAAGACACATCGCTTTATTGAAACAAGTACCGTTATCACTACAATAAGCCATTGTTCAATCAATTTATCTTTAAATCTTAGACAGTCCGATTCAATCGAAGCGAAAATATTTACATAAATCGCAAAGAATTGAAATAAAAAAAACGAGAATTTGTATGAATACCATTAATGTAAACAATGAAAATAATTGGATCAAGAAGGCTACCCTGAGGAACCCCGGATTTTATTCATACTCCTATGCACTAACTGTCACATCCTTATAACGGTTATAAAAGTAAGATGCAAGCCACCTAAGCAAAATGCCATGTATATCCATTTTAAACAGTTTTTGAATGAAAAAAAAATTAACTACCTTTTTAAAAGCTTTACTACAATATAACAGAGAGTATATTTGAGACATTTTATACATAGCAGCTAGAATATATTGTAGTATGTATTTTCATTTCAGTTCTAATGCCGGTTATGCCTATTGGGGTTATAAAGGCTCGTTTCTTATGATCTGAGTAAATGCTCTCGGTTAGATAATTTGTTTAAGTCAAGATTTTTTTAGATCCTTAACTGAAACTTGACTCAACACTATATCATTACCATGAAAGTTTAGTCATAAGAAAGCTTTCACAAATCATTCGATTGTTTTTTTTACTTTTTTTATCTACTTTGCACGGATTTCTCATATTACACAAGAAGTGTTGTTAGTCTATCGTCTTCACATATACATTAAATATTAAAACAATCTCACTTCTGATCAAAAGAAACGTTCGGAAGATTAATAAAGGTAACATTGACTTTAAAATATGAGAAAAAATTTACAAAACTTTTGTTTGATGTTTACATTTAAACCTGAGAATGGATATTAATTAACCTTTGGAGAGTTCAGCAAAAAATAAATAAACTTCCTCATCTTTGGACCAAATTTTAACATAAGTCTTCAGAATATTCGTGAAACGTCTTTTCCATGACCGCAAAAGCGAATTTTAAAATACTAATTTTCCTATTCATTCAAAACCATTTTCACTTGAAAACTTCATAAAATAATTAGCGATTTTCCCTTCTCGAAAGATTTACGAGTAGCCCCAAATGAAAATAAAACATTTTTTCGTGGAAAAATAATTTAAACTTAAACATTTGAAACAGGCGTTTCTTAAATTTCATCTAAATATTTTCGAAGCGTACATTTATGGATCTCGACTTCCACGGCTTACTCAATTACATGCCTATATTCCGACGCGGATGTTACAGTTTCAATTCCAGTTGGTTTCCAGATTTTTTTAAAAGGGGAACAGTAATATATTGTTTGTATTTGAGGCTATTTAACACCTTTCTGGATATTTGGAAGTTATAACAACAAAGTAATAAACTCATTAGGTTGCAGTTTATATACAACGAAAGTGCAACACAATAATACAACCTCATTTTTATATTTTCCATTCAAGTCAGGTTTTCAAGATATTAATAACAAGAAATTAACTTTATCGATATTTTTATTATATTTCAAATTAATTCCAGTTTATTAGCAATTATATAAAATAGGGTACAAAGTACAAGAAAAAATTATAGAAAAACTGAAATAATAGTAACAGGGACAATGAGGCTCATTTATACCTACAAAGTTTAATGAGGAGCTCGTTATAATAAAATAATATAAGGAGCGCCATTTAGAGAACAAACTCTACTTAACGGCGCTCTTATTCAGGATTCGAATCCCCTAAATATAAAAAAAAATCAATAAAGATTCAAACCCCTTTAATAAATGTAAATACATTTTAAAATTTTTAGAATTGGAAGGTGATGATTGCGGCAGTTAAACTAAGTAGATTCTTCATAATTTATTTTATCAAACACTGTTTATTCCCTTTTTTGTAAAGGTATAACCCTACCGGTTTCAAGGCTTTCACTTCATCTTCAGGGGAACACAAACAAGTCTTGTTTGTGCTCCCCTGAAGATGAGGTGAAAACCTTGAAACCGGTAGGGTTATACCGTTACAAAAAAGTGGAATAAACTGTGTTTGATAAAATAAATTATAAAGTCTTGTTTGTGCTCCCCTGAAGATGGTGTGAAAGCCTTGAAACCGGTAGGGTTATACCGTTACAAAAAAGTGGAATAAATAGTGTTTGATGAAATAAATTACAATGTCTTTAAGCCTCCACAACGTTAATGCCTTAACTATAAACAATATATAAAATATAAGTACATTCTCACAGCTGCATATGTTCAGAAAAAGATATTTAATAAAAAAAAACCGCAGAAAAGTTACCAAGGAAAGACAAACTACAAAAACACCTTTGTAGATCTTCCGATATATGATAACATGTTCGGTTTTGTGTTAAGTTTAGAGCGCGTGTAGTGTTCATATGTAATCATACATTTATCCACCGATATACGGAAGATATCAATTCATTAAATAAGGTTTATTCCTTGTTCTGATGCTCTTAACAGCTCAACTCGTGAATACTATACCGAAAATTTACATCAATGATTGTCAGGTATATCAAACAATAGTTTATCAATCAAATGTATACTAATGAATGAGGCTTTATAAACTTATTCCACTTCTGCTGATGTTCTCTTTGCTTTGACATTGGATGACACGTACTAGATTCATCTTACCATTCAAATGAATATACATAAGACCCTGAGATCCTCTCTATATGTTACGACGAGACAGATGATCGAGTTTGTTATAATTTACTCCCCCAACAATTACTTGTTTGAAGGATTCCTTACCCTTTATATAAGTGTACTCAATGCAGTTAATTATTTCAAAAATCCTAGTATTATTTTTAAATTAAATTAAATATTGAATATACACAAAAAATATTAAATTAACTTTTGATGTTATTTTATGAATATTATTTACATATAAACTTTTACTATAAATACATACACGACCTTCGTAACCTAGTGGTATGATGCCTGTCTCCCGACTTGAAGATTGCAGGATCAAATCCTATTAGAACCCTGATATATTTTTTAAATGATTCTACATAGACCGGTTTTCACTTAAGGCCTTTTTAACATATTTCTGGTTGGTTGAAAGAGATTGCCACATATATACAACGAAAGTGAAATACAATACAAATACACACATATAAATCATCCCGCCGTGTCCCTTTTGGGGTAAGCAGAGATAACAGATCTCAAACTTTTCTATCCAAGGATACAATCTTCTATTATTCATACTTTTAACTTAACTTTATTTTCACTTAACATAAAATACGAGTACAAGACAGGCCTATTTTTCGCTATAAATTCAATTTAAATCAAATATATACCATCACGACTTGACACTTACGGGGTAGGCAGAGAGAAAAGATCTCCATTTTTTTCTATTCAAACACTCAACTTTCACCTCCTCCACATTCATACATCTCGTCATACACAATCTCATATTATTCATATTTCCATATTTACGTTCTTTCAAAATCTGGTTCATTTACTATTTTTCATCAGTTTACCTCTATCACGCACACCTTGCACTTTTGACTTTTATATTCGCTTAATCATTCTTTCATCATTTATTCTCTCCACATGTCCAAACCATCTTAAAGCTCCTGTCTTCAACTTACTTAAAACATCCATTTTATCCATGCATTTATTTCTGAAGTCTTCTTTCATACATTGACACTTTATATTTGTTTTCTTGGTGGACGTATCTCTACAGCATTAATCTTACTTTTATTATTCTGCCATGTACAACTCTTTCTTCCATACATCAATATAGCCACCAACACACTTTTATGTATTGTCATTTTGGCTACTGTTGATATCACGCGGTTGTTTTATATTATTGTAAGTTAAGTGCTCCGTTAACCTTGTTCCCGGTTACCCTTCTTTCAATGTCCCTTTTAACTCGTTCATCACACGTTAACATATTCCCCAGGTAGCAGAACTCACCAACCTGATCCAGTTTCCGTGAGTTAACCCATGTATCGCACTTTTTTTTTGCCACACCTCTGTCTATAACCATACATATTACCTTATAATGAGGCAATAAGTTTCAAGTTTCAAAGCCTATAGACTTTTCCGGAACAGAAGAGAAGCCCAAAAAGATATCCACAAAAATAAAAATTCATTTGACTTCCTTTTAAATAAACACAGAAAAATAACTGTACTAGATTTTTAGCAACATATATTAAATTCTTAAGGAAGGAATAAAAATAATCAGTTTTTATTTTTCATCACAAATTGAATAACAATATTAGAGTGCAAATTTCAAAATTGCATGAAAACTATCTTCAATACAACTTAAGTATCTACGGAAGTAGGTAGATAGTTTAGACTCAAACCCAAAAAATGTTTTAAGCTTTTTATTTAATTATTTTCTCTTAGAATTATCCAAAATAAGTATTGTATATACTTAACTACATAATAAGTCATATAGTTGATTAAGCTGATGTGTTAAGTTGGTAACTAAGTTCTTTAATCTCACTTTCACTAAACCTGATCCCCTACTTTCAAGTTGAAGGTAAATTATATAACCATGGCGCTCGGTTAAGGCTTGCGGTCCTCAAGGTGTTGAAGACGAACTGGCAGGATTTTGGGTTGGTGCGGATAAGGCTGGTCGGCAAGTCCTCATTTGCAAGTTAATGACTCGCCTCCCTGTCACGGTAATACTTATTTTGGCTTGGCCAAAACCTGCATCTCTAATCCCAACAGTAATGAAAGGATAACTTATTCAACCCCTGCTTCATACATAATTAACATAAAATTTCTTTCATATGACGTACGACTATTGATTTAGTTTGAGATGTGTTGTAATTTTTGTTAAATTCTCAAATTAATCTATTGGCATTTATAGTCAAATTAATAAAGCATGCATGATGAGCACTCTAGCGTCCAGGATTTGATTCCTTTCTTCGTGCATGTGAGCTGGTTTTTCTTTGAAATCACATATAATCTAACATACTGTTTTCTGTACGCTTTAAATTAACAAGAAGTGTTTCCAGTGTTATAAAACGATGTAATTAGTAACATACATTTTATATGATTTTACTCTTATTTATTATATACTGTAAAACCTATCGAATTAACGTGACAATCTCTATCGACCAAATATAAATATCTTAAAGAGGTTTCCCCAACAGGTAAATGACGTAATGGTTTGTATGTATCCTCCATCCTTAATCTGCATTGATTTCTTTTGTATTTTCTCTTCAATTCCTTTTTTATTTTCATTGTTTAAGCTATTTTTATAATGTTTAATGATATCTAATGCCGAGATAAAAGCAAGTTTCTAGCGTAAAATGGGTGTTAACTACCAGAAAAAAGGTACTTACTTTTTTTGGTTTGAATAAAACTAAGTGGGCGACAATTTTCTTATTAAATCGTAACCATGCTCATGAAGGACGTTATTGGTCGCCTTGTCGTAATCTAATCATCATCGTTTAAAGACTTGTTTTTTTTTCTTTTGGAAAATTATGAAAGACTTATCGAATTGCATAATATTATATAAAAACAATTATGTTATATGTAAATTCGTTGTATTTTTCATTTATATTTTAACCTGTGATGTTTTTAATAAAGAAACATTTTTTTATGAAAAGAAAAAACATCTAGATGTTTTCTTCCTTTCATAAAAAATATTTCTTTATTAACTAGTTAGAGCTAAAAAAAAAATTAGTATTTTATCCCTAACTTTATGTTTTTCTCCACACGTCGCTGGCTGAATTTAACTCCACAAAGCTCATTGAATAATGGAAAAAAAATAGGGGATGCCGATTTTGAAGCTTATGATGACAAATGTGGCTCATACCATAATACATTAGACTAGTAACTGCTCAGATGATAGTCCATAATAGTACATTGGTACCATCTTCGATGTATGGGAGTGAAACGTGGACATGTAAAATGACTAATAGAAGCCGAATAAATGCTGAAGAAATACTTGCATTGAAGAATACACGGGGGTAACAGTGTATGACAGAATATTGAATGAAGTGTTTAAGGTTGAGTGTGAACATATGACTGATGTGTTGAGTAAGATGAAGAAGAGTACACTGCGTTAGTTTGGGTATGTGGAACAAATTAAAGAAGAAAGCGTTTGAAAAGAAGACCAAGGAAAGTACTCGTATAGTAGAATCAAGTTAATGATATTTTGAAGGAAGAAAACGTAGAAAATCAAAGATATCGAAGTAGTTCCTTGAGAAGGTGTATGGATGTGGAGGAGGCTAATATTAATATTGAGATAGGAAAGTTGGACCATTTGTCCTCTCTATCTACCCTAACATGAAAATGAATTGATGGTACGTACATATATGTGTTACTCACTGATGTGATATTTTGCCATCGTGGTGAAATAGGCAACACATCTACCCAGAAAGCAAAAAAATTATATTTAAATATTTAGAAAACATTATTCCAATAACTTTTTGTCTATAGTATATACCAGTTTTACTAAACCAGTATTCTCAGAATAGATAAAATATCTAAGATTTTGTCTATTATGAAGATATTCGTTGAGCAAAACCGGCAAATGAAGATAAAATTGTACATAAATACATACACATCGACCCACCTTGTACCTTGTAGGGTAGGCGGAGAGAACAGATAGCCATAATTTTTATCCGAGAACATAACTTTAACCTCTTCCACAATCATACATTTCATCATTCATGATCTTCTATTATTCACATTTTTCAATCAGCTTTTCTTTAAAGTAGTGTCCACTTGATTCAGACACGTTTTTATCGGTGTATCTCTTTCACGTACACTTTGCAGTTGTGTACTCGCAAACTTATTATTTTTTCATTCGTTCTATTGTATTATGCTTTCGTTGTATACAGTAAAACTTGGTGTACTTTTAACAATGTGGCAATCTCTTTCAACCAACTAGAAAGATGCCATGAGTGAAAACCAGACAGAAATCCTTTTTAAAAAAATCTGGCTTCCAGCGGGATTTCAACCCGGGTTTGTCCCAATATTTGCGGGTTGAGAGACATGCGTCTTACCAACTAGACCACGGAGGTCGTATCGTTATCTCCGCATGTTCAAACCATCGTAACGCTACTTTCTTTATCTTACTTAAAACATCAATTTTATGCACATATTTATTTCTGATGTCTTCATTCCGCCTTCTCTCAAACATTTAGAATTTCACAAAAACGAAATTTTCTTAGAAATTTTATAAAATAAACGTTTTGATTTTGTATGTATAATATATTGTAAAGTTTCATCAAGCATTGCCAATAGAAAAACTCACTTATCCAAAGAGAAATTGCCAACAAACTTTCGTTTAGTTGAGTTCTTCATTAGACATTTGACTATGCCTAAATATATATTTTTTTGTTTTTCTCTTCTCATGAATTTATACAGAATTACGAAACTAAATATTGTCAAATAAATTTCGTTTATCTGAACATTTTAGAAGCTTTCAATTATCAAAAGAGATATTGTAAACAAACATTCATAAGTTGAGCTTTTCATCAGACATTTGAGTAAGTATGCTTAAATTTTTTTCTCTTCTCATAAAGTTATACAGAAGCTTTGAATTATGTAATAGAATATTGTCAAGGAAATTTCGTTTAACTGAATATTTTAGAAGCTTCCAATTATCAAAAAATATATTGTCAAAAAATTCATTTTGCTGAGTCTTCATCAGACATTTTACTTCGTGTATAAATTTTCATATTTCACCTTTGATAAAATTATGTATTTATTTAAAATTAAAAAATAACTCAATGAATTCAATTTCAGAACATTGACCAGTTATAAACTCGTACTACAATTATTCCGCGAACTATTGACTTACCGATAGAACGCCAAACGCATCAATCCAATTATTCTAATATAAAGCTTTATGTTACCATACTTCCTAGTGAAAGAGGGTGTGGGAGAAAGGATTCTGGTATATCGCAATATTCACCGGGCTTTGAATTCCCTCATTATGCTGTGCATAATTGTGTAGAGGCATAATGAAATGACACCATATATCCGGATGAAAATTTCAAATTAAGCTTTATATCATGTAACATGTCAAGGATTATATTTCTCACGTTCATTATGGTGTCCCTTCATCAAAGGGGATGTGGATGCACGCCAAGGAAAGAACCTTGAATATTAATCAACGTTGTCCTCGCTTCATTTCGAAGTTTTTACCTTTGGACAACCTTTCATATATTACGTTTTTCATGTGAAAATTTAAACATCAATTGCGTTATTTTATGGGTGATATAAATATTATTTAAAAAGATTTAAAAAATATATTTTGGTTGAATAATTGAAAATATTACACATTCAATTTTTTTTTCTGAGTATAGACTGTCTAGTAACGACCAAACCCTTTGTATTTCAATGCATTATACATCTTATTTTGTGATTCACTCGGCTCGAGTTTGAAGCAATCTCCCTGCCTCAATAAGATGTACATCATCCTTATCAATTTTCACATCAATTACGCTATTTTATGGATAAAATAAATATAATTTAAAAAACATTTTTTATTGAATAACTGAAAATAATAATTTTATTGAATAATTGAATTTTTTTTTCTGAGTATAGACTGTCTAGTAACGACCAAATCCTTTGTATTTCAATGCATTATACATCTTATTTTGTGATTCACTCGGCTCGAGTTTGAAGCAATCTCCCTACCTCAATAAGATGTACATCAATCATCCTTATCAATTTTCACATAAATTACGCTATTTTATGGGTAAAATAAATATAATTTAAAAAATATTTTTTATTGAATAATTGAAAATATTACACATCAAATTTTTTTCTGAGTATAGACTATCTGGTAACGATAAAATCCTTTGTATTTCAATGCATCATAACATATATCATATTTTGTGATTCACTCGGCTTGAGTTTGAAACAATCTCCCTGCCTCAATAAGGTGTATTTCATGCGTATTAATTTTTTAGGAAAAACTTTGTGAGATTTAAGATAAATTATAGATTTTAAAATCAGTTTTTTATCATAATTTAATTTAATTATAACAATAGAGTTGTCACTAAATTAACTTGAAGAAAATTGAAAATTATTTCCTTACATTCATTCATACATTCCGTACACTTATTTTCCTTAAGATATACAATACATTTTATTATATTTAGTTCTAGTTTTTTTCTCTAAAAATATATTCACACATATATTCAACACAGTCATGGATACCGATAAAAATTTAAAAGGGAAGTTGATTGAAAAAATGCCTTTAAAACAAGAAATCCGCCAGGTTTATACTCGCACGAGTACATGAAAGTGTTTACAAAACACTCCCCTTGTTTAACTAGGCTCTTTGTCTTGATTGGAAAAAATGCCTTTAAAATAACAAATCCGGCAGGTATATACGAGTCCATGAAAATGCTCAAATAAATTAATAACTTTCTTTAAAAATGCACGAGTACTTACACTTTTGAATTTTTACAATAAAGAATACGAAGCGTTCCCATACTTAACTAGGCTGCATATCTTGAGTGCAAAAATGCCTTTGAGACATTAAATCTGACATGTATTAAAATGAATGAAAAGCTTTCTTTAAAAATGTACTTATACTTAAAAAAATTTACAATGAACTATACAAAGCACTCCCCTGCTTAACTAGGCTATATGTCCTGATTGAAAAAAATGTCTTTTTTAAGTTTTTCAGAAACATAATGGACTTGATCCAACTATACTTTCCTTGATCTTCGTCTACCACATCTTTCACTCACATTTATGTTACATATTTGTTTTGTTATTATTTCTGCATTCTTTCGTTTCACGTGCCCAAACCATCTCAGATTTCTCTTCTACATCTTACTCAACTCATCAGCTTTTTAGATTCATCACTAATCCCTTCATTCCGTATTTTGTTATACATTGTCCCCCATGTATTCTACACAGTGTATGCATTAAGTACAGCAGTGGTCACCAAACTACGGCCCGCGGGCCGGATCCGGCCCTCCAAACTTTTTCATCCGGCCCCCGTCTTTTATTCATAAATATTATATATAAGAAATATTAATTTTACAAAGTTTTATGATTTCGTTGTGAATACACGACAACGATTCTTCTATTAGGATTTGGTGTAAGACTTCCAATATAAACTATATTTGTTTACACATGCAATGTAAACTAATGTTCTAATAGGATTTCAATAAGAATATGTTATGTTATAATGGGATTTCAATAAGAATATTTTTCGTCCAGCCCCCCATGTTTTTAAAAATGTCAATCCGTCCGTTTCTCAAAAAGTTTGGTGACCCCTGAAGTACAGGATTCATTCGACTCCTTTCAGTGTTTTATTACGTCCACGTTTCACTCCCACACTGAATGTGATACTAAAATACTGTTGTGGACTATCATTCTAGCTAATTTTGATACGGCCCGGTTCGAGTATATTACAAGTATGTTTTGGTGCACCGTTGACTTTGTTTCCTATCGTTGTACAACATTCGATATACATTTAACGATCGAATTGTCTGAGAAAATACAACCCAATCCACGATTTAGAATAATTTTTTGGTGAGGCTAGAGAACATAACTATAGTTTTGTTATTTATTTTATTAAACACTGTTTATTCCACTTAAAAAAAAAAACAAAGTTAAAAGGCAATAAAATAAGTAAATAGTTTAATACAAAATATAAGGACCACAATATTAAACTAAAAACGAAGATAATTTTGATTATTGGCTTACTTTATTCAAAATAAAGAAAAAAACTGTACGTTAAATGTATGTTATGTTAGATAAATTGAAATATTTATCGAAAATTTGTAAACGATATATCCAAAAAGAATGCAAAAAAGACAAGAAATTTTCCTAAATTCGAGTGTGTATTGTATAAATGTATTAAATTTTCCTTACATATATCAAAATTTGTCGGTTTTTGGCCATGTGGTAATCTCATCTAACCAACCAAAAGGATATTAAAAAAACTTTAAGTTACAAGACTCGAACCCTTTTCAAAAAATATCAGAATTCAACGGGAATCGATCTTGCATCCCCGAGTACAGAGTGCATTGTAAAATACAGGCGTCTTACTTACTAGGCCATTGAGGTCATCTTAAAGGTCATGTATTTATTTACTTATTTTTATTTATTTATTTAACACTTTTTTGCAAATACAATCTAGTGGACTTATTGTCAAGCGGCAATCTCTTCCAACTAACCATGCAAAAGTAAATAAAGCCAGTTACAGGGTTTCAAACTTTTAACCCTTTAATTAATTAATTCCGTTGGATTACTAAAAGTCTGGATGTTACAATGTATGACTCTTACTCCGGTAGCTCAGTATAGGTAAAACAAGGCTCAATAAGATCTCAAGATGTCGTGGGAAGAGGTAGGCGGTCGTCAGGGCTTGGGTTGGTATAAATACATAATGAAACACATATTGCTGTTAATTGGTTATATATTTAATCCTGACGAGCTGATACTCCGTCGGGAAAATCAAATGGGCAGATTACTCTCTGCTACTCCGCTAGCCTTTCAGATGGACAGGCAGTCGAAGCAATTTATTATCAGGGGTAATCTCACAACAGTCCGTTGCGGAAATGTGTCAATTCTCAAAGATTAGATATCGCCAATCTCTAGAATACTCAAATATCACCATAAAATGACAAGCAAAAGAGGATAAATAAGGTTCATCTTACTCCAATACAAGACACAATGTATTATCCCAGATCCGCTTCAAGTGTATGACCAGGTCGACTCGTATATGGCCCTCTGACCTTATACTGTTACTACAGGGCCGTTGATGTGAAGAAATCCCCCAGTATGGGTGGTGACTGTCAATTCGTGCCGTAATACAGTCACACGCCTCGGTCCGGTCACGAAGACTGCAGAATCTTGCGCGCACTCGATATTGCTGGTAGAATCAGTTAACTTTGACCCGAGAATGAGTTGTACGTCTACCTCGAGATCGTCGTTTGGACAACAGTCCAGAATCTGCTCAATCAAGACTGAGGTGAAACAAGATCCCCGTTTGTAGATTATCCAGAATTTACCGGACAAATTGTATCAAATAAGAATGAACAATCAAATGTGAGAAAAAGCTTGTTTGAGTTCGCGAACGGCGTTAAGACGAAATGATGATAACTTGACAACTTCGTGGCGAGAATGGGGCTGGGAAGATCGCGCCCCCTGAATTTAAGGGATCTCCATAACCCCCGCCATATTGGAGCTCTATAGAAAGTTCCTCGTGACCGTTGAAAATCATAAATCTTTCCACCGCCCGAACGTTACTTCGGCAATGAATAGTTTATTTACTATAATAGTGTCATAAAGTCGAGAGTCTTTTTGTGTAGCATCCGGTAACCTTAAAGGCGATACTTATTGATTTAAGAAACAATAGTGCACCCTTCTTTTGAAATATCTTGAGTGACGTTTTTTATTTCTTCCCAGCCGTTGTTTTAATTTATCTATGACTGCAATAAATTAAGTGCGACGTATTCCTTTAGAAAAAGCGGAAGAGAAATTTAGACCCTTTTGCCATTTCTTTTGATTCAATAGATCTATGACTGCAGTAAATCAGATCGTAAGACGGAACACCAATTACCGATCCTCATAAAGTGACGTGTACTTCTATGAAATGGGAAGACAAAGCCAGCCACTCGAGGCGGTTAAGTTAGATACAATAGGGAGCAATCCTTCTCAAAAATGACGCAAGATCTCCTTTTGACTGCCCCGGTTCGATATTTTTAATGGTTATTTGTAACTGTAATAAACAAATTGGTCGACCGTACCCGAACAAGGGTCCCAGGTCCTGACAATGGTCGCAAAAGAAAACAAACAAATGACTATCCATCCCCACGAACACGAACCATGAACACATACGTAAGCATATACTCACAAACTTCACAAAGACGGACAATCACCCGAACATTCATTTTCATATAAAGTGAGATATCGTCAATCAAAGGAAAATAAAAGGATGGTGGAGAGGAAAGGAAAAAAAACACGAATGAATCACGTTATATTACTGCCTAGAAATTAAGAGTTTTTTCAGTCGCTTATTAAAGCATGCAAAGGACGGAGTGAGTCTAACATTGGTTTGTAACCGATTCCAGAGTCTCACTGCATGGACAGTAAAGAAAGACGCAAAAAAAGAAGAGTGGTGAACTGGAAAGGCCAATAAACAACGTAGATTAAATATATAATTGAATATACAAGTCAGTACACGTGTTTCCATTTGTTACTTAATAATAAAAGCTTTAATTCAGTTCAGTCCGATTCCACCCCCATCTACGCTATAATGGGGGAAAAAATATATACGATAAAAAAAATATATCTACGATATCTCGATATGAGAAAGTTTGGTGTCTATCCATAGCTTTATCCTACTCAGTTTCTGCTGGGCATGCTCGGGTATAACTCCTTGAGCGTAAGAAGAGATCTGCGCCTCCTGGTATACGTTGTCAAACTCGTTCGAGGAGTTGTGAGCTGTCCAGCATTACTACAAAGATTAGCGTTAAATGTTCCTAACAATTACACTAGACTGCGCCGGCAAGAACTGTTCTCAATAACAAATGCAAGAACGGGTCTGCCTGTTGGAAGGGCCTTAACTATTCTGAACGGGACTGCTTCGGATATTGACATATTTCATATCACATTACCAAAAGCAAAAGTAAATTTTCTTCTAAGATTGCGTTAGAAAGCACTCATCAACGTACTTAAGTGACTGTGAATATATGTGTATAATATGTTTGTGTGTATATACTCGTATGTATACATATACATTATTTTTTTATTTTATATAATTTAATTTTTTTTTCTATGTAATTTTTCTTCTTTTTTAATATATCTTGTATTTTTCAAAGTAATTGTGCTAGGCCTGTTTTGAAAAAATAAATAAATTAAAAAATACGTCCCCATCAAGAACAATTTACATTAGAAGATCGAAATCTTTTTTATTTCATTTTAACGTGACGTCACGTAGTGTCAAAGAAGGGAAGATCGAAAGGGATTCCTACTCCGGTGGTGACATATCTGAATGTGAAAGGAATAGTAGTGACGACGGACTTAAGGGTTGACAACAGGAAGATGACTCGCAGTGCAATAAATATACTTAAGAATAAAATCTACACGACAAACATAAAATACAAGTACGTGACAGGTCTATTTTTCGCTATGAATTCAATATAAATCAAATACATATATATCATCACTCCTTGACCCTTGAGAAGCAGGCAGGGAAAAAAGATCTCCATTTTTTTCTATCCAAGTCTTCTCCACTTTAATATATCTCGTCATGCAAAATGATCTATTATTCACATATCTCACTTTACATTATTTCAAAATCTAGTTCATTTGGTCCTGTCACTTTTTCCTCAGTCTACCTCTGTCACGCACACCTTGCACTTCTGACTTATATATTCGCTTAGTCATTATTTCATCATATATTATCTCTCATGTCCAAACCATTATCTTAAAGTTCGTTTCTTCATCTAACTTAAAACATAAATTTTTTCCATGCATTAATTTCTGATGTCTTCATTTCCCCTTTTTACAAAAATTAACACTCCACACATTTTATTTAGTGAACACATATCTACATTATTAATATAGCTCTTATCTTCCTTATGTCAAGTCCAAGTATCATTTCCATACATAACTGGTGGACACCAGCATACTATTATGTTTTATAATTTTTGCCAGCACGTATTATCTTATTGATATTACGCGGTTGTTATACGAGTATATAACATTAAGTTCTCCGTTTACCGTGTTCCCTGCCGCTATCCTTCTTCATAGTTGTCTTATAATCAATACGGTATATGTACAACAATTTTTACATATTGCATATGCATTGTATTACACTTTAGTTGTATATAAGGCAACCCGGGGGAAGCAATTTCTTTCAGGCAACTAAACAGGTGTTTAACAAGCCTTAGGTGAAATGCAAAGGAAAACCCTTTTTTAGCTTGACAAGCCCCATATTGTAAGACATGCATCTTATCAAGTAGGTCACATAGGTCATCATAATCAAGAGACTTGAAGGATGGCACTCAATTCATCTTAGATTCTTCAAAGAATTGATCGTCTTCAACAAAATAATGAAAACGAATTTACCCTTCTTTTCTAACATTTTTATTCAGCATAAAATGAACTTTCTTTGGATAAAAAATAGAAGAGTATTTTTAATTTCCGCATGTAAATAGAAGACTATTTTTAATTCACGCATGTAAATAGCAGACTATTTTTAATTCACGCATGTAAATAGAAGACTATTTTTAATTCACGAATGTAAAAAGAAGACAATTTTTAATTCACGCATGTAAATCGAAGACTATTTTTAATTCACGCATGTAAATAGAAGACTATTTTTAATTCACACATGTGAATAGAAGACTATTTTTTATTCACGCATGTAAATAGAAGACTATTTTTAATTCACGCATGTAAACAGAAGACTATTTTTAATTCACGCATGTAAATAACATATTAAACGATGAAAAATATTATAATTATTATTTGTGTTTTTTTAACTAGATTCACCAGGGAGAATAAATATTCTGAACAAATTTACATGTTTGTTTATTTAACCTTTTCAATGCAAATGCATCTGACTGATTCATTGCTTTTTAGTATTTTTTTTCAATCACCAGCTAGCTTTGTTTCATAATTATTATTAGTATGCATGATCATGATCATGTCTTGATTGAAGTATGTATGATAAAAGCAATTTTTAAAGTAAAGTAACAAAAATTAAAATCTAAGAAAATAGGGATTAGAAAAGGAATTTATGGATTTCAAGAACGATGAATATGTTAAGATAAATAATAATCATAAAAGGACAATAAACACAGCGCTGTTAAGAGGGCATACTCTTCTGAAAGGAACTCTAATTCAGGGTTCAAACCCACTATTATTGGCTGATTAAAAATGTCAAAAATATATATGCACTCGTTTATGCTTTTTCTAGCCTAACGTAGGAATAAGGAGTTGGTAGCTGCTGGCATTAAATAAGGCATTTCCCCACACCTACATATATTAAGAATAACATATTTGGTAAGAAAACCACAGAAAACTGATCGAACGAAGACACCCTACAAAGAAACCTCCTAAAAAGGGTTTAAAAAATATTTTTAAGTGTATTTATCTATAAGGGTGTAGCTCATCAGATTGAGCCAGGAAGATCGTTCCGAAATCAGGCATACATAAATTTACGGGGTGTTCTTTACGAATCAAAAACCTTTATGTGAGGGTGGTGAAGATACGATAAACGGGGTCGAAGACAACGTTGTCTACTGAACACGTTCTTTAATATGTTCGCATCGCTAATTAGACATTAGACGGTACTATGGTAATAGAAGGTACTATAGTAATATCTTGAATTACACACTATTTTTGCTTCAGAATAATAATTTGGTACCTATTATGTAGTACTTTATATGTACAAGTACAACCATGTAATTTTAAAGAAATTTGACGTGAAAAACCGGACTGGAATATTTTTTTTTAAATCTACGTTCCCATAGACATCGAAGTTACGACCTCCATGATGGATGACAGGCATCCTACCAACAAGGCCACCGAGGTCATGATACAGAGGGTATTGTGCAGTATGATTCTTAATAGTTGAATTGTCAAAAAACTGTATTTGATAATCCCACGGAAAAAAATAATTAAGGTGTCGAATAAGATCTACAGATCCAAAATAAAAAATAGCCTTTTACGAACAAAGAATTTTATTTTCTTTCTTTTTTTTTTTTGATAGCAACTTTATTATTGTTTAACCGATGGAAAAAAATATTTTCAAACGGAAACTTTAAAGCGTTAAAAATATTTCTAAGAATACTTTTAACTTTGATATCTTTGTATAGTTTTCTTCACATAATACTCAAACAAATATTTTTTTCCTTTTCCCGTCAGAAAATTAAATATCAAAGTAAAAAGTTTACCTCAGGTTTCAATTTTTTTCAAGGTGATATGTGAGTAAATACAAAAAAATACGAAAAAGACCAACTTTTTGTGTTTTTTGTTTTTTTTTTGTATTTTTTATCTTTATTTTTTTATTTATTTCATAAAGTTATCTATCAGACACACGCACTTGTCTAAGGCTATGCCCGTGAATACATTTTTACCTAAAACTTATCGAATTTCAATATTAACTATAATTTAACTTTCTTACAACGTGTTATTTTTATTTTCACTTTTTGTGTTTTTTTTTTTAAATATAAATATATATTTAAATATAATCTGCATCCACAACAAAATTACTTCTTAAACATTGAGTTATAACAGCGTTACAAAAGTGATTTTTTTTGTTTGACTTGTCTGACTTGTGTATCCGTGTGTAACGCACAGCCGTCTTAAATGTCACCAATTAATTATTTTTTTTTTATGAATATTAATGAATTTCAACAAAATCGTATTTGATTATGCGACCCATTTTTATATTTAAATTCTCAATGCGGTTTTTTATCCAAAATTTGACCAGGTGTGTCCACTAATACATTGGCTATCTCTCGTAATCGAGTATGATTGTCAGTCATCCTGTTGAAGGAAGACATATGGGCGTTTATTTATTGTGTGCAAGCTGTTGCACTTTAGCAAGCATACAGTCTTGAAATCAGACCCAAGGTTCCAATGGTAAGGAAATCTAAGTTCAGCTTTTAGCTAAGCAGAGTATTATTTAACGCTTTATTTATTCAATAGCGTTAGAAGAATTTATAATACGCTGCATATAAAATACTGAACAATATGTATTATGATGTAAAATGGTCTAAGAGTAAAATCAGTCTGGAAATAAAGCCACCCGAAATCGAACCTGGGGCGCCCACTTGCTTAGTGCGAATACTTACCGTAAGACCACGACCGCCAACATAATAAGAGGAAGCAGATGAAGCGGCTGTGTGGAAACATACCGGAATTGATTTGAGTAACAGTAGAGGAATGAGTAGAGATCGAGAAAAGCGAAGATCTAGACTGGCGACACTGAACACCGACTTGAAAGAAAAGACAATTGTTACGAAGATGTCCTCGTATTGATAATTATCATAGTTATCAATACGAGGACATAATAGATCATAGAAGAATGATGTGAAGATATACAAATCATGCTACCTTTCCTACTCATTTTTTATCCCTTTTTTCTGTTAGCGGGATTTCTGAATATATATTGTTATTTTTTCGCATGAGCCATATTAAAGCACGTTTAAACAATTCAAATAAAGGGAAAATAACTAAAAAATCCAAAGAGAGAAATTACACTCTACTGGTGCGATTTAGCGAGAATACGCTAGTGCAGTGGTCAGGGCATCTACTCGTATTTGATAATGATTGCTGATGTGATAGTTCAGATTTTTTATGTGTTTGCATCGTTTTGCGTTTATAATTTAATATTTATATGTACAGCAATAGTACAAAGACTGTACATTATTAGGTGGGTAGTTGTCGCTCAATCCTTGGAGAATCCAACGGGCCTTCAATAAATCTCGTTGAAGAACTGGATGAAGAGAACAGATTGCTTGTTCTCCAGTAGAACTTTTCATAAATAAAAACACATTATAAAATTTCAGACGAAAATATATTTGCGAACGAACGAAAACGATTCATTTTGCGTCTCTTATGTTTAGTCTATCGCATATCGCGAGCACCTCGATCGGACCACTTATGCCGTCATTCTGCGCTAGTTCAACGCTTGTCACGCGTTTATCGCGTATGTATTGCGTTATGTATCGAGGTTTATCGCGTATGTATCACATGTATGGATAATGCAAGGACCATAAAAAGATACATTTTATTATAATACAGTACAATAATATTAGAGAAAAGATTTTTCTGTGTTTACTAATAATACAAAATAAATAAAAATGTCATTATATTTTTTGTAATATTATCACATTTAAGACTTGTTTGTGCTTTCCTGATGATGATGTGAAAGCCTTGAAACTGGTAGAGTTATACTGTTACAAAAAGTGGAATAAACAGTGTTTGATAAAACAAATTACAATGTCTTTTAACCTCCACAATGTTAATGCCTTCACTATAAACAATAATTATATTTAATTTAAATGTAATTAAAATTTGAAACACTGTTTGATTCTCTTGAAAATATATGATTAAACCTAACTAGATTCAAGTCATATGCAATCATTTTCAGGAATATTCCGAACTTACAAAATATGAATAGAAAAAAAAGGACAATATAACATATTAAAGAAAAATTAGGGCTGGCCCTGAGAACATTAAGAAAAGGGGAAGGAAAAATCTCCTGAAGATGAGTCGCATATGACTTGAAACTAGTTGGGTTTAAATCAAATATAGTTTTTCAAGTGGATTTCAATTTTGAAATATATTTGAATAAACATGAATTTCCTGTGTTAACATTAAAACTCAAGAAATGTTCAAATTTTATATAAAAAAAAATTATAGCGCAGAGTGATCATCATAACTACTGAATATATTCCTTATTTTGCAAAATTAATAATTGGTTATTTTTATTAAAATCTACATTCACCACGAAATTCAAAATTGGCCAAAAAATAAATTAGTAGTTAAAAAGATCCCTTGCTTCAGACCTTTGTTCATTGATTTCGTGAACTTGAAGAACCTAGTTGTAAGAAAATATGTTTGCAAATTCCTTTAGGGTGAAAGACGTAGTAATGGCCACTTAACACGAAAACAAAACCTTCGTTGCTTTAAAGATCTTGGCTTGGCTAAATTTAATTAACAAATCGGAACAGGAAACGTCGGGCAGCGCGGGTCTGTATTTCTTAAACTGCTCGTTGTTTAGTAGACTGAGAAAAAGATCCCCAAACTTTTAGAGAAAATGAAATAATTGAAATAATATACGCAAAACGATCAGACCAAAATTGTACCAGATAATAATTGTGAGATATTTGAGGAAACTTAATTGGGTTTTGAATTAGCTTAAATGAGATCATTGTTTTAAAATGATATATAACCGTAAAATGCAAATTTTACTTGATTGAATTTCTCGATTAGGGCTAAGGGCTGTGGGAAAGTAAATAGTAGAATAAAATGTGCCAAAAATATCATAATACTATTAGTAAAAATATATTGAGATCGGGGTATTCTCAATCGTACCATTTCGAACTTTAGTCCTTATTTATTTAACACTTTTATTGCAAAAACAATCTGGCGGGCTTATTGCGAGGTGGCAATATCTTCCAACCAACCAGACAAAAGTAAATGAAGCACGTTACGTGGTCGCATAAATCATTCAGATGGCTATCCATCCCCATGAAATCCATATCCACAATCACCCGAACATTCCTTTTCATATAAAGTGAGATATCATCAATCAATAGGAAAGGAAGGGATGGTGGAGAGGAAAGGGAAAGAAAAATCAGGAATGAGTATATAATTGTAAAGTGCTCAAGCATGGACATTAAGAGCCCGTAAAATGTGCAGGAATTGACTGTTTTGAGATGTGGTGATATTGTCGGATGATGAAAATCCTGTGGACTGACATAAAAACGAACGTCTCAATATGATTCCATTTTTTCATACGAATCTCTAGGCGTGAGCCAGATAGTCTGGAGAAAATGGTATTCGTAGAATATGTGACATAAGTCCTTTAAACGAGTATGGCCGTACGGCGTACGGCGAGCGAATTTTTACCTCAAGAGAGTATGGACGTGCACGGTACGTCCGATGTTTTTATTCCCAAATACATGAATTTATCCATAAAACGAACATGGCTCAAAAGTTTTTATCTATTCAATTATTTTGTATATGTGAAAAATATTTGTTAATAGAACACTAACAATTTGGTAAAAAAAACGAATTTCAGATAATTTTAAAATGTAAAAAAAACTCACTCCTCCATACATATTTTACTTACAAAATCTCACTCGCTAAAATATATAATTAATCAAGTCTGACAGCTGTGGCATTGCCCGAGTAATGTAAACTTGATTACTTGGGACGAAAATTTATTTGTCTCCAAGCCACATTTTCCAACATGTCCGCATCATCAATTTGGATATATTTAAGGATATCAAAGGAATAAATTTAAGAACTATGTATTGCAGTCCGAAGGTGACGTTTCTTTTATCTTTGTTCTCCTTTTTTTAATCTGCTTTTACATCGAAATCTGAATGATGAAGCAATATTCACCTTTTCTAATCTTCCAAAACCAAACCAAAAACTTAGCACCTCTTGAATTTTATCAAACTGTCCTCGAGCAAGACAATAAATAACCTTTCGCGGACCGTATCCAGCACGCGAACAATAGTTTAGATACTATTGGCTCAGGGTAAAATCACGTTAACTCGAAAAAGAAAGATTTTTTTTTGTATTTGCACCGTACCATCCACTGATAAAATCTAAATTCGTATTAGCAACGTTTATGTGAATTCGGGTTGAGATGTTCGATGATATCACGTGAATTATCGCTTTACGCCATCTTTAAAGAGAAAACTCTAATTTTATGTTTTTTGTTCGAGTGATTAATAGATTGTATCGATTTTGGCAGTCACTATTTATCTTTCTTGTTAGACTTTTAATTTCCTTATGCATAAGTTAACTTTAATTTAAGTTATATAGTTTGAATTTGGAAAGAGGAACTATTTAGGCTTGATTAATTAACGATGTGGTTGTATATCATCATCACCATCATGACATGAGCATATTGAGAAAGGCAGAGAGATTAGACCTCCACTTCAGTATATTCAGACATACCATACATCTTGCACTTCTGCAATATCTTTTTTTGTAGGTGTGTTTATTTATACGAGTATCAAGTAAATTAATTTAAAATTCGTGTAATGGAATTTTGGTTCACTAATATTTAAGAACTCACTTTGTGGCACCACATTTAAAAATGTAATAACTTTTTTTTTTATCTTCGTGTTTTCCCATTAATACAATATAGCCTGACAGGTTTCGATGGGTAATTCTTTCATTCTCAAGGCACAATATGTAACTTATGTGTGTATGTATGATATATATGAATATATTTTTTTTGTAATATTTTAAATCTGTTAATAATTGTTGGTTCGAATTCTTAGTTAGAGCGCCCTTAAGAAGAGTTTGATATCTAAAAGGCGCTATGTGAGTTGTTCTTGTATTACTATTATTGAATTATCTTTACTATGTTTTTGTTCGTGGGAAGAAACCGCCAAATGGCAATAAGTTAACCAGATCGTACAAGGAAAGTCTAATACAATAAAATATTATTATTCAGAAGCACAATTTATGTGTTACTTGACGTATTCAAATTAGATATACGACATGTTGAAGAGTGTGGCTGGAAGACAAAATTGTCGTTAACCCCATTTATCGAACTTTTGGATTTGCATCTGATATCGAACTATTGAAGTTGAGACGAAATTCAATAAACAATAACACTCTTTTTATCGCTCTCATTTTTGTTGGAAACAACGAAGTCTTTTATCAAATTGGCTTCCTATTTTGTATTTTTTTAACGGAAACTATCCGGAATATAACTCAGAGCTCCCGAGAAAAGTCTTACTAACTAGGCATGTTGTAGTGGAAGTACCTTATCACCTAGTGTGAGCCCCTCCATGGCCTAGTTGATAAGACACCTGTCTTTCAGTACGGGAATTGCGGGTTTGATTCCTACAGAACCATTTTTTTAGAAAACGATTTCAGTCTGGATTTTACTCACGGTCTTCTGAACATATTTTTAGTTGGATGTAAGAGATTGGCGTATGGCTATAAGGCCACCAGGTTTTACTGTACACAACGTAGTGTAATACTCGCCCAATACACTGCTTTAAGTCCAAGCTCATGTGTTGTATTTACATACAACGTCATCGAACCTTTGAAAATATTGACATTCTCGTATTTTAATTCCGAGTACATGTACGAATTTATCACACCTTTAAAACATTTACATGCTTTTAGTTCAAGTTCTGGTTAACTTTTTATTGTTCTTTTAAATAGTGGAAATTTTTCAAGTTCAAGTGTTATATTAACATACTAATTTATCACACCTTTAAAAAATTTACATGTTTTTAGTTCAAGTTCTTGTTAACTATTTATTGCTCCTTTAAATAATGGAAAATTTTCAAGTTCAAGGTCATGTCTTATATTCACACACTATAATAATTTATTACACCTTTAAAATATTTACATGTTTTTAGTTCTTGTTAACTCTTAATTGCTCTTATAAATTATAGAAATGTTTCAAGTTCAAGTCGTATATTCACATACTAATTTATCACACCTTTAAAAAATGCGTGTTTAAAATCCAAGTTATTTTGTACTACTATTAATAAACCAATTATCACACCTTTTAAAATGGTTTTTCAACTCCATGTCATGTGTTCTAGTCACATAAAAAATATCACACCTAAAAAATTATATGTTTAAAATCCAAATTCAAATTTAATACATATTTAAAACATGGACATGTTTTAAGTTCAAGTTCTTGCGAGTATATATGGTACTATTCACATAAAAAAAATATCGAATGATTTATAAAATGAACAGGGTTTATAAATAAATAAAAACTCGTTTTACGCTGTTTCACAATATGATATGAATTTATTTATCAATTTATAAAAGATAACTCTTAAGTATCAAAACAATAAATTAACTTGGAATGATGTGTGACAGTAAGTTTAAAACCAGAAATATCAATCATGAATAACGAGTCGATTACTATTATCCACAATATTGGCATGAGTAATCCTCCTTCTGATGTTTAGGCAGACATCGTTAATTATGATATAATAATGACGTTGGAGGATCATGTCACACCTCTTTCCTATTTAAAACAATATTAGGTTGTACACATTTCAATACATAAATCAGTTATAATACATTACCATCATATGAGGTGTGACACGCCCGTTCAGCTCCGCCGGTTTCTTAAAGAGACAAGAACTCTTTAGATCTCTGGGGTTTGTTGGGTTCACTTAACTCTGAATAACTCTCTCTCACTTTCAGCAGGACAAGGCGACACAATTAAACAAGTATAATTTTAAATGAAACAGTTTATTATATTATGAAAAAAAAAATGAAAAAAAGAAAAAAAATATAAAAAAAACTCGAACGAATGTCGAGAAAAAAAAGTTTAAAATTGGCTAGAAAGATCGTGTTGTCGATTAGCAAAAGGGGATTTCAATAACAATTAGAATTAAAGTTGAGCGATGGTTAAAATGTGCGGACGAAATCCAGCATTGAAATTAAAAAGGAATAATATTCACCCGTAATTAAGATGGCGTCCTGGACTTCTGCGATACACGAAGAAAACTAGTCTGGCTGTCCTCGGTACAAACACTATTCCTGGACAGACGTGCTAACCGTGTCGTATCTGAGGGCAGAAGGAAGCTCCTCGTGGAAGTTCGGGCCTTTTATAGCCACTTGCGAGAAAGAGAGGCTACACGTACTCATTCTCACTCAAAATAATAATTTCACATAGTAACGTCATAGACATGATACTTTATCTTTTTAAAAGACAATTGAGATCGGTGTCTCTTAGAATTCATCAAAAGGGTATATCGTCTAGACAGAATTTATTGCTTCCTTGAGCAATGGATTTTTTATGACCCTGCTTTTGTCTTCTCAGTCGTTTACCGCTGGCCTTACAATTTCCATCTTTCCAAAACAGAATTGAATTTATTATAGACCCTTTTCCTAAACAAACAATGACCATGGAATTCTTTACAATCCGAGCTGACCACCTAAGTTGGCGGTGCACTATTTCATTTGTATAACCAAAACAAAATTGAATTTATCATAGGCCCTTTTCTTAAACAAACAATGTCCATGGGATTCTTTACAATCCAGGATATAATCTTGTACTCCAAGGCGATGAGCACTTAAGATAACCTTTTCTTTTATTGGTTTAATCTTAGCGACAGTATTAGAAATATACTAAATTATTTTGTTTCGAGAAACATGTTTCAGGAGCATGAAAATGTTGGGAATTTAGTATTGGGGACGTGAACTATGTAATTTATCAAATACATTCCTGACAATCAACACAATATAACTGATTAAGAACTAATAAATAAATATCATACTATCACGTCATATCCACTTTTAAACACAGACAGCTTTCGACTCATCTAAACTCTTATATTTTAATAACGAGTCAACTACTATTATACATAATATTGGCATTAGTAATCGTTCCTATGATGTGTAGGCAGATATTGTTTATTTTGATATTACAATGAAGTTGGACGATCAACACAATAGAACATTTGATTTAGAACAATGCCAAGGCATACATACATAACATATGAACTATCATGCCATATCCACATTAAGACACAGACAGTTATCGGCTCATCTACACTCTTATATTTTAATAATGAATAACGAGATGACTACCATTATCCACAATATTGGTATAAGTAATCCTCCCTTTGGTGTTTAGGCAATTATTGTTAATTATGATATAATTATGACGTTGGAGGAACAATGCAATAGAATAACGGATTTAGAACAATGCCAAGGCATACATATTTATATTTACTGTCACGCCATATCCACTACGAAACATAGACAGTTTTCGCCTCATCTACTCTTATATTTCATCATCCATGCTTTTTTATTCAACTACACCTTTGATTATTTTCTTGGTCTTCCACTTTCTGGCAAATCACACATTCAATACCTATGTATGTGCCTTTTAAAAATTATTCCTTTGATATATCCAAATCATATCAATTCTACTTACAACATATGATTTGAAAAACCTCTATCATACATTATAATACCAGATATTTTGTAGATATATAACAATATCTTTTTCTACACCTATCACTCTTCCTTAATGTATATTCTACACTTCCATACACAATGTGGTTACTAATACACCAATATGTACTATCACGTCAAGTCAAATTTTAAATCCGCTGCTTCTAGTTTGTGGTAAAAAAATTAAAATCACTTTACATTTTCAATCTCCTTTACACAGTCTAGCCATTGAAGTACGAAGCATTTCCTTTTTGTTTCTCTTATCGAAATTTACATATCGCCTGCTAAGCAAACTTTATAGACTAACTTGAATTATTTTAGACTTTTTTTAGTGTATTATTAATTAAACACTTTTTATGTAAAAATAAAAAAAAACATTAAACAAACAAGTAAATATACAGTCACAATGAATATAATTTCGCATGTTCTTTTGAAAACAAACCCAAAAAAATTCAATTTCACTTACGCCTATTTGTTTTTTCCCCAACGAAAATGTTTTTGTGAAAATTGTTTTGTTTTAAAACCCGCGTTGGATGCCTCGATTCTCTTTTGGGGGAAATCAAATTCAATTTTAATATTATTTAATTACTTACCCAGCCAATTTACTCTCTTTTGGAGCGGATTGTGTTTTGTAAAATATTAAAGAATGTAAATTAGAGTTTTGCTTCAAAATCTTTAAGAGCTTTGCTGTATTTTAAATTTGCTATTTTTAATTTCTGGCCTTTTTTTTTGTTTCATTAAGGTTTACTGTCAAGATTATTTTTATTATTTATTGATAATAAACTGAAAAGTTATTACATGGGTATTCATGAATATTGGGTTTGATGTATTTTACGTGTAGATAATTTTTACACGTTTTGTATTTAAATGTTTCCGATACCAAGATTATATCGAACGATAACCTCCAATTAAACATCAATATAAATTAACAGATCATAAAACCAGTGCAAAATTGGGTAGCATTGTGAATAAAAACGCAAAAATGTAGATACCAATGTTCAAAATATATTATTCGTAGTCTATTGGTAGGTTTGGGCTCTTCTTGAGCAAGTGTTTGATAATCACGATTTAACGCTCAAAACAACAACTATAGTCAATTAAGTTGTTATCACACCATCTCTTATATATGGATGTGAATCAAAGTTCCTCACAAACTACACTTAAAGGTAAGCAGACTCGGAAAAAGTCAATAGATATACCTCAGGCTTCTTAATCAGTTCTATTGTGTTGATCCTCCAACGTCATTATTGTATCATAATTAACGGTGTCTGCCTAAACATCAGAAGGAGGATTACTCATGCCAATATTGTGGATAATAGTAATCGACTCGTTATTCATGATTAAAATTTCTGGTTTTAAACTTACTGTCACACATCATTCCACGTTAATTAATTTTGTTGGTGCTTAAGTTATCTTTAATAAATTGAAAATAAGCGTTAAATATCAAATATTACATTTTTGAGAAAATCAAACTGCTATAGCATCGAGATTCCTTCGTAGCTTACACGTTGAAATACAGACTCCCAAGAAATAACTTCTTAGGTGAGCTAAAGGCAGACAGAAGAAAGCACGGCACGCAGTGTAAAAGATAAGACGACGTACTGTATGAGACACTGATAAACTGGAGATAGATTCAAATGGCATAAAACGGTTTATTCTTAAAACACCTAAAATTCGTCTAGTTAGTACTTGTATTCTCCATAGCAACGCATGAAGTAGAAACGTGGACAATTTATAATTAGCGGAATTCCTCAACCTTTCATTATTTACTCATATATCGCATTTACTTTTCCTTTCACATTTTACTACCATCTTGTGATATTGAAGTGAATAGTTGAAGATTAAGCGTATCGTAAAATATTCACATTGTACTACCATCTTGTGATATTGAAGTGAATAGTTGAAGATTAAGCGTATCGTAAAATATTCACATTTTACTACCATCTTGTGATATTGAAGTGAATAGTTGAAGATTAAGCGTATCGTAAAATATTCACATTTTACTACCATCTTGTGATACTGAAGTGAATAATTGAAGATTAAGCGTATCGTAAAATATTCTTTTACTCTTTGCAAGAAACATTTCTCATTGTGATTTTATTTTTGAATTAAATTTTTTATTATTATTACTAAATAAGGCATTCAATCCTGTAAAGATGGTGGTTTGTTTGAAACGATGAATTTATAGAATTTTGTGTGTTAAATTTACATATGTGAATGTAAATTAGGGAGAAACATAAGTTAGAGCAAGTAGGACATGTTGAATGAACACGAGAAATTTCTGCAAACGTATCATCAGGTATTGTCCCTTGTGCGGAAGGCAGAGATAACAGGTGTCCGAACTTCATACCCAAGCCTACAACTTTTGTATCATCCGAATACATGCACAATATTCTATTTTCTTAATTTTTGTTTTACTTACACTTCATCTCACTTCTAAAATGTTATCCATGCATTAACTTAAAATGCGTACATTCCACCTTCTTTCACATATTGATACATATTTTTTCTTAGTACACGCATATCCACAGTACTATATTTATCATAATTTTATCCCTTCTTCTGCCATGTTCAAGTTTCACTTCGATACGTTAAATTCGGCACTAACATACTCGTACTTCTATGTATTGCCATTTTTTTTACTTTTAATAAAGCGTGATTATTGTATATTACATTAAGCAGTCTATTTATCTTGTTCTTTGTCACTACCCTTTTAAAAATATCCCATTAAACTTGACGATCTCCGTGGCCTAGTGAGTTGGACGTCTGTCTCCCAACTTGGATGTTGCGGGTTCAAATCCCGCTGGAACCCACATTTTTTTTAAAGGATTTTAGTCTAGTTTTAACACATTTCTAGTTGGTTGGAAGAGATTTCCACGAGGCACTGAACCCGCCAGGTGGTATTGTATGCAACGAAAGCGTAATGGAATACAATGTAACTTAACCATCATAGTGTAAAATCATGCGCGAAGCGTACAGCAGTTCTCTCTTTCGTCTCAACCGCGAATTTTGGGCTGTCATCGATATCGATTTTATAAAGGTGGCTTACTATCAGATTGTGACCTATCGGCATCTTCCATATGCTAAATACAATTAGTTTGAATAGGTTTCTTGTGAGGAACCAAGACTTGATGGGGATTTCATACCCGCAGACCCATTCCTTATAACTGTCAGTCCCCAAGTATTTTACTAACTGGAAAGAATTCGAAATTTTCCAATTCCTTCATGCGTATGGTACCCCTCAACCTATCCAAACGGATAATACGGACTTATTTAAGAGTATTGCGGGAAGACAATCTAATATTCGGCTCCATAAATCAAATCTTAAGATTAAGAACCATTGAAGTAGACAAATAACTTATCGTTCACCATCGTACGTTTTAAAAATACTACCGCACGTAGACAGGCAACATCACTCACGCACCTGTAGCGCATTCAAGTATTATTATTAGATGAACTCTTTAACCAGACTAGAACCCCTTGTTTTCCCCCTTTTTGAATATAATCGGGAATCAAATCCCAAACGCTCAGATGGAAGATTAGCATCTTATTGATTAAGCCACGAAAGTCGTCACTTGAGAAGAGTGAATTTTAGATATATTATTTTTAAGGCATTAACATTGTGGGGGTTTAAAGACATTGTAATTTGTTTTATCAAACACTGTTTATTCCACGTTACCATATGTAACGGTATACCCCTACCGGTTTCAAGGTTTTCCCCTCATCATCAGGGAGCACAAACAGTATTGTTTGTGCTCCCCTGATGATGAGGTGAAAACCTTGAAATCGGTAGGGTTATACTGTTACATAAAGTGGAATAAACAATGTTTGATAAAACAAATTACAAAGTAAATTTTTGGTGTTTGATTACTTATTTACACATTTAACTCTGAAAATAACTCGACCAATGTTACTTTGGACAGTTCTTAACATACTAAATAGAACTTAAGAATTGAAACATTATTATCAGTATGTAAAAAAGAAATAAAATAAATAAATAAAACACTTAATTTATATTTTTGTGTTCACCACTGGTTTATTTTGAGTTAACTACCGGTTTTGAAGACCTCCGTCTTCATCGTCAGGTGAAGATAAACTTAAATAAAGTTTATCTTCACCTGACGATGAAGCCGGAGATCTTCGAAACCAGTAGTAAATTCAAAATAAACCAGTGGTGAACACAAAAATATAAAATAAGTGTTTTATTTGTATATTTTATTTTTTGTTTAGATAAAACATTCCACCACAATTGAAACAAAAGTATTTTTAAAGATTCAAGTTTTGATTATTTTAAAGTTTTTTTTTTCTAGAACTTAGTTTATATTTTTCATTTCTAGTTTTTATTTTCAGGAACTCAGTTTATATTTTCCGTTCACAGTGCTTTTCAGAAATCGCGGTATAAGAAACTGAATTATGTATTCCGACCGGAAATCGCCTGCGCCGAAGTTCCTCCGGACCTTCCACCCCACACCAGGCGCAAAGTGGTTGTGTTTAAACTTTTCACCCAATCCTCGCTACATACAACACTACCGGCTAAACTCGAGGTGAGATTGGATCGCGCTGATTTATTGGACTGTTTACCTTCACGCACTGCTGTGATACAACGGCGGGGTGAGTTATATACCGGACGGGAGATTTTTCGCTTGTCCATTTTAATGTACGAGTATTGTCTCAACTTAAGTAAAAGATTTATTGACTTACCTTTTAGAGTATTCAAACCTCTTTGTTTTATCGGTTGTTTAAATATAATATCTAATACTTTTGAAATATTTATATCAGCGTCAACGATGTTATGGTGACCACCCTAAATTAGTTTTCCACTCTAGGGTTGAGGATTCGAGTCCCGTGGGATTTTCAAAAAGATTCCTTATATTGTTAAATGTCGAACCTTGGAAAATAAGGTGAACAATTATTCGAACAGTGCTTGTCTTTAATTATATAACTAAGAATTCTCAGATACTTTGATTATATAATATTATCAAATGGAAAGATACAATGAAGAGACGCAAAGAAAAATCGAAGGGCCTACCTGATTAGAATGAAAATATGCACATTGCCCAAAGAGTTTTGTAGAAATGCTACTGACCATGAAATATTTCTATATTTTTTAATTGTATTATCTCGTATACAAGGTTAACTCGTCTCGTTGCTGGGCATCTTAGATAAGAAACCCTTTGCCTTTCAAGCATCAATTCAGTTGGAAAGCAAAGCAGCGACGTAGAATTTAGTTTATTTCTTCATTTCTCTTCTTTTTAACCTTTCCCTTCCTGTGCTAAAAAAAATCCGCCCGTTCCGGTGATGTTAATTCAATACACATCAATACATATGTAAAAATGAGCGATTTAAAATCGGAAAAATAAGAATATTCATAGCCAATCGCTTAAATTAATTAAATTTGAAGTCAGAAGTGATAATAATTGAAATTTAATTGCTGAAAACATGAAAAAAGAAGACGTTCACAATATGGACGGAGCGACCACCTCGAACGAAAGCCGGTTGGCTACTAAAAAGAGAGAAGCGAACGAACTGAGATTCTATTTTTAGCGTTCCCATATACCGAAGTAGAGTGAGAGTGAGACGTGAATAGCGTTGTTTTTTCACCCATAGCGGTTTTTTAGAATGAATATACTACGTCACACACTGGCATACGTTTGATTGTATTGGTGAATTTATTCCCGATTTTCACAAAATATCTCTTATGTGGCCGATAAGTGCTAATTATTATTATATTAATATTATTTTTTCATTTAATGCGTAAATGTATTACGGAGGAATACCTTAAATCTGAACCCAGTATTTATTATATTTATAGAGATATTAAAGGAATAGGAAGGAAGACAGGAAGGGTTAAGTGAGTGATCCGTTGCACACCAGCAAATAAACCGACAACCCCGCTGTACTGGAACCGTAGGGAGACGATCGATGTACACCGGGATATGTTTTTGAATGTATAGATGTCATCAAAACCATAAGTATCCTTATAACCCTGAACACTAGATGGAAAAAATACCTGCGTGATTTGAGGGGAGTAGCACAGCGCGTGACTTGAACCAGCGACCTTACACAACTAGCATTATTATCATACAGTCAGCAGTACGGTCGGTTTACTCTCAAGATCAAGTCTAATGATACGACTACTCTGTAAAGAGCACAACGAGCCAGCGACCTTACACAACTAGCATTATTATCATACAGTCACCAGTGCGGTCGGTTTACTCTCAAGATCAAGTCTAATGATACGACTACTCTGTAAAGAGCACAATGAACCAGCGACCTTACACAACTAGCATTATTATCATACAGTCACCAGTGCGGTCGGTTTACTCTCAAGATCAAGTCTAATGATACGACTACTCTGTAAAGAGCACAATGAACCAGCGACCTTACACAACTAGCATTATTATCATACAGTCAGCAGTACGGTCGGTTTACTCTCAAGATCAAGTCTAATGATACGACTACTCTGTAAAGAGCACAACGAGCCAGCGACCTTACACAACTAGCATTATTATCATACAGTCACCAGTGCGGTCGGTTTACTCTCAAGATCAAGTCTAATGATACGACTACTCTGTAAAGAGCACAATGAACCAGCGACCTTACACAACTAGCATTATTATCATACAGTCACCAGTACGGTCGGTTTACTCTCAAGATCAAGTCTAATGATACGACTACTCTGTCAAGAGCATAACGAACCAGAAGATAAAGAAACGTTTTGTTAAAAACTGTTGACATGATTATTATAAGTTCCCTGTGCATCGTAAAATTGTCAACAAGCGTTGTGAACGTTCTAATTAAGTTTTATTTCACAATTTGGCAGGGATATATTGATAGCTTTATTTTAAGAGAAAAAACTATATAATAAAAATTTATTTATAAAAGCATTAAGTGAAAATTATTTGATTCATCATGAGGGCGGTTATGAAAAAGCAAAATAATAATGTTATTCATACGAGTATACGCATATATCGCCAACATCTCTATTCTTCGGGGATGTTTGAAGGCGAAAATATCCTGGGATCTCATGAAAACATCTCTTACTACAAATCCTTCTGAATATTCCCACTGGACGTCTTTTCCTGGACGCTGTTTCAAACACTTTTCGAAATAAGTTCATCTGCTTTCACAATACAAGGCTCTACGGGGATATTTCAGATAGTTATATAATAAACAGAACCTCGTGAGCTTTGTACAATTGTTAATAAAGCGTTTACCTTCCATAGAACCGGGGAATCGATTTTGATTAATGATAAATCACAAAAACTTATCCCAACCTAGTTTTTCACGTGAAGTATTTTTACATGTAATATTTCTGACAGGGAAGAAGCAATTTCGATGTGGCAATTAGCCAACTAATTCATGTTGTATACAATAAATTTCGAACATTATTCTAAGCACAAGCTCTTTATCTCTAAATGTAATCTCATAACTGATGGAACCCAGCAGTATTTTAAATACTTGACAAATGATCAGCTCATAGTGCTTATCGACGCTATTAAATCCATCAGCAAAGTAGAACCAATAAACACGCCTTCAAAATCTCTGTAAGCTTATGAGTTCCAGAATTGGGACCCATCAGTACATAAGGTACTTAATTGATAATCAGTCAATCTTACGTGTCGACACAATAAACAGGCCTTGAAAATCTCTGTAAGCTTATGACTTTTTCAGAGCTGGGACCCTGCACTACATAAGGTACTTAATTGAAGATCAGCCAATGGCGCGTGTCGACACTATCAAATTCATAGCAAAGTGAATCCAATAAACAGGACTTGAAAATATCTTTAAGCTTATGACTTTTTCAGAGCTGAAACCCAGCAGCACATAAGATATTTAATTGATGATCAGCCAATCGTACGTGACGACACTGTCGAAGAACTTGGTAACATGTTCAACAGTTAATAAACATTTGATTGTCATATTGACAGAATGTGTTTATCTGACAATAAAGTTTAAGGATTTGTGATTAGAGTCTCTAGAGCTTCTGATGGTTGCGTTGTTATTAGATCTCTTTATAATTCACTGGTTCACAGTAGATTAGAGCGTTGTTCAATCCTATGAAACCCGAGAGTAATCTAAAATTCGCTGATGGTTTAGTGAGTCCAAAAGAGATATCTACGATACTTTTATTACAAAGAATATGGGTTTTGCCAATGGTTTTATGTCACATTTTTAATGATGTTACTCCTTAAGTGTAAGAAGCCATTTACGCACCTGTTTATACATATAAAAAATACTAACAAAAAAACAGCAAACCTTCTGTTGATTGATGAACTTTTGTTTGATGTGCCGGACAATTACATACGCCATCGTGAATTAAGATTGTTCTCTGTAACCGTATTCACGAATTGAGCTGTTAAGAACATCACATCTTGCACACGGAATGACCTTGTTGAATGAATTCCGATATTCATATGTTCTATATCTAAGTAAATAAATTGAGGATAAAACTTTTTAATTCACTTTGTAAGTTTGACTGAGACACTTTACAAGGAAGTTTGAGTAACATTATACCTGTTGCTATTGTGTTATATTTAGAATTGAAATAGTTTTATTTTGTTTCTTGTTATTTGATGTAGTTGGGTCGACGTTATATCAAATAATAAAATACATGATATCGTAATTTGTAGTTATCAAACACTGTTTATTTCACTTGTTGTAACGGTATAATTCTACCGGTTTCAAGGCTTTCATCTCATCGTCAGGGGAGCACAAGAGTCTTGTTTGCGCTCCCCTGATGATGAGGGGAAAGTCTTGAAACCGGTAGGGTTATACCGTTACAAAAAGTAAAAAAAACAGTGTTTGATAAAAACAAATTACAATGTCTTTAAACCTCCACACTGTTAATGCCTTAACTATAAATAATATACATGATATAATTTAACGGCAGAAAATACTTCGTGATTGAGTATGATTGTAAGATATCCTGTAGATGAAAGACTAATTGCTGAGGTACAATAGATTTTGTGTAAGCTATTGCATTTTAGCAATCGATCATGGAAGGTTCAACCTAAAGTTCCAATGGCAAGAAAATCAATGCTCCATGATGATCTGCGACTTTAATCTGCGGCAACCTTTCGTTTGTCTGATTAACGTTGCACTATTTTGCTTTTCTTATCATAAATAAATTTAATAGGTTACAGGTTACAGAAAAAACTAACTTTCAAATATGATATGGTATTAGAGTAAAACCAATTCAAGGAAATGATAGATGTGAATGTAGAATATGTGATAAGTTGTTAATATATTTTTGATGTGGTGAGAAAATCATGTGTGTGATAGCTTGAAATAAAAGTATGTATAAAGATGCGAATGCAGAGTATGAATGTTTAAGCTAAGTATTTTAGTATAAAGGTAAATATATGAAATTAATGATTAAGGAATGAGATAACTTCATCACACAACATACCTAGTGAAACAATTCACTACATTCACAAAACGGATGGTTTTTTTCTATTATTATGTACTTGTATCTACATTTCGTATTTCCATCAAAATTATGTAAATTTTAAATAATTCATTGTACGAGTAGATAATAAAAATATATATCCAATACTCAAACCTATACATAAGGATTGACTTATATACAAACATAAAAATATGTATGGTATATCGTGGAAGCCTGGGTGTTACAGACATCAACAGCAAGATGGAGGAGAGGCGATTGAGATGGTATGGGCACGTTGGACGCAGAGCACCCGATCACATTGTGAACCAGGCAATTTCCATGGATCTTCCTCGAATAACAACCAGAGGAAGGCCAAAGAATTCATGGGTGGAGCAAAAAGATAACCTGATGCAGAGGCACGGTCTGGGGGACGTAGTCCGGGACAGAAGAGCATACAACCTGAGGACGAGGAGAGCTGACCCCAACAGTCTTCGCAGACAATGAGTTGGGATGGAGCCAGGGAGAAGAATAAAAATGTGTATGGTAGTTTTTGATTCAGACTTCTTTACACTAAACTATAAAAAATGGCAAACCACGCAATTACATAACTTATTTTTATACTTCCCATTTTTTTATACTTGCATAGCCCAGTCCCGGAAGTGTTTTAGAAAGACAATTCAAAGTTAATCTTTAATAAACAGGGCCCGGTTATAAAGAAGGCGATATTAACAATTCATTAAAGCCTAAAACTCTTCGAAGAATTCTAAAAGCCTTTCTTTTACTTTTTTACCCTTTCACTCATCCTGTTTCAAATATGAACGAAATATTATAGCTAAAGAAGGAATGCTATAATAACAATATAATAAAAATAATACCCGTATTTTTATGCCGTTCTGTGACATGAATCATTCCCTGAGGGTAGAGAACGTAAGATCGTAGATGTATTTTCTCTTTTTGTAGGAAATTAAATATTTCTTCTCTTCTTTATTGCTGAAAAATATCAAAGGAAGTCCGTGGCACCGTATTACAACATTTTTACCTTGTATTGTTTTATTTTTTGCTAGGTTATTTTTATGAGATACTTCTTTAAACGTTTTTATTTATAAATATAAAAAAAGATCTTTGAGAACTGAAACAAAACAACAAAAAATTATTTATAATTCACTTCATTGTAATTGAAATGCAAAGCGATGAGTACATGAAGATAAGTTTAATTTTAATTAAATTTAAATATAGAAGACCTTTCATTCTCTATGGTGTTGTTGATAGAATACCTATGTTCCCATTCGGGGGTAACGGGTTCGGTTCACGTTGGGACCGAGACTATAAAAAAAGTCAAATTTGACATTCATCTTTCACTTTTACATATTTCTGGTTGACGAGAAGAGACTTTAACATAGCAATATTATTCCACACATTTAAATCTTAAACTATCACGTACACAATTCCAACCGCCTCATTTCAAAATCATATACAAGAACTACTCATCGCACGCTCTACATTTGCATCAGACATTCACTTAAAAGCTTATGCTGATACACTTTAAAGCTCGTATCTCCTTGTTCATCCCTTGATACAAAGCCTCCTTGTTATTTTTAATTTCATGTAAACTTCTTGATCATTTAACAGTAATAAACAAGTTATGGTGCAGTAATTATACGTGATTTATATTTATAAGTTATTTATATTTAATTTTATTTTCAGTGTTATTGTATTATACATCTTGCACCATATGTATTCCTAATTGTATTGATTATGTAAAATTATTATTATTATATATTTGGTTTATTATAGGAGTATGTTAATTAAAATTATAAAGGAAAAGCTAATTTTGTATACTTTTTGGTAAATAAATTATTCTTATTAGAAATGGTTATATTTCAAAATGACGTTCTCATTTCATGTTAATACATGTAACAACTACCATAACCACAAATAAATGTTCTTCTTCTTGAATAATGGCCGTAAACTCCTATGTATGGAGAATTATACGCCAGTGTCAAGTGATGACAAATAAATGTTAAAAAAAAAATCTGTATATTAACAATAGTTCAAAGTGTAATGTTACATTATAGTAAAGACAAATTCTTAACACTGAAAACCCTAAAATATCACACAATGTGATGTAAGGTTAATTATTGGAAGATTCATTGAAACTTTTCTGTCGCCGCATAACGCTATAAAGCTTTTGAACAACATTTAAACAAAAACTAAAATTAAAATAATTTCTGCAAGTAGAAAATCAGAATTATTCACGTATTGAATTGTAATCAGGACCGGGAAATTAAAACAAAATCATTGATATTACGATATCATTGATATTACGATATCAAACAAGAGAATCATTGATATTACGATATCAAACAAGAGAAAGGGCTAGTTTGTTGCATCCTGAAAACATAACATCTAATTTGCAACATCATGTTTCACGTAAAATTGTTTTTCTTTTTTTGTATAACTGCATCTTGTGTAGTAATCAATAAACAGGAAACGCCAACCAGCTTAGCAAACATACTTAAGATGAAAATATATATCTTTTCAGTTCCGACATCGTTTTTGACCTAAATTCTTATTTATATGATGCCCGAAACGATAATTCGAAAATATTATCAAGCGTGACCGGGAGATAACATTGTCTTTTCAGACCTAGTAATCGGTTCTTCCGTGTTAGAATCACTAGAGTAAGCACAGAACTCGCGGTTCATCATTATACGTGTTTCTAATACTACCGCATTTAAAAAGGTAACACTACTTACATACGTACTCGGCTCTAACAACTATTGTTACCAGACGAACTCTTTGACCAGACTGAAACCCTTTTTTTTTATTTCTTAGGTACCATCAGGAATCGAACCTGAAATCCCCAGGTGGAAAAATTTTTGCAACTTGACCACGGAGATCGTCGATAATAATTTGTTGAGTGTTTATAATAATCAAACATCTTTGAATAGAACTATAAAGCGATAATATAAAAGCAATAAATTTTTAAATTAACGGAAAAATCTGAATTTTACTAGAAAGGAATTTTACTAAAAAGGAAAGGAATGTCAATATTGGAGAAAATTTACTAATGATTTGAAACAAGTCTTTAATCTGGGAAAATTTCTAGTTTCCACATAAGGGTGTGGGAAATGAGAGATATGTGGGATATGGCAGATATGAGGGGTATGTGGGATATGAGGGCTATGTGGGATATGAGGGATATGTGGGATACGAGGGATATATGGAATATTTACTCGTAGTATATGAGGAATATGAGGTATATATGGGATTTGGGGCTATGTGGGATACGAGGGATATTTGAGATATGAGGGATATGTGGGATATGAGGAATATGAGGGATATGTGGAAAATGAGGGATATGTGGGATATGAGGAATATGTGGAAAGGAACACTATCATCCTAAGAATGTATATGGACAATTTATATAGCGGCGTTTAGGGCGCAGACTCTCCACAAGGGTGCTCTAACTTAAGGTTGCAGACCACGATTAATGACAGATTAATAATATAACAAACTTATATAAGAGTCCAAGGATAGAAAGGTGATGGCTACGACCATTAGATAAGGTATTTTCCCGCATATGCATATGTTTAGAAAAACATGTTTAGTTTGAAAACTCAATGAAATTTAGAAACTCAGAAAAATCAACGTGGGAAAATGGACTTAAAAATATTTGTAGATCTTCCGATATGTGATAGTAACATATTCGGTTAAAGGCGGTGTAATGTATGTTTTTAGTGTACATACCATCACGTCATTTCCTTGAAGGCGATACATTCGTTTCGACTCTTTTTCATACGTGTACCTTCTCATTCAACGTGTGCGATTTATTTGACTTTTAACATTTCATTCTCTCAAAATGTCATTTACTTAATCAAACCATAGTTTTTTTTTTAGATTTTTTTAACACACAAACTATTTAATCAGAAGATCTTTTTTACCAGATGAACTATTTAACCAAATTAACTATTTTACAAGACGAACTCTTTTACCAGACGAACTCTTTTACCAGACGAACTATTTTACCAAACAAATGATTTAATCAAACGAACAATTTTATAAGCAAAGCTCTTTTACCAGATGAAAAATTTTACTAAAAAAACTCTAATCAAACGAACTCTTTTACCAGATGAACTATTTTACCAGATAAACTATTTAATCAAACAAACAATTTTACCACTTTTTTACCTTACTGAGAACTTTTTTTAAACAATAATATGATACACCACTTTGATTTTTTTGTTTATTTACCGTGTGTTATCCATTCACGCAACCGAATTAGTGATTCGTACATATGTATAAGAACATGTCTGAGATACAACCAGCCACACTCTTCTATACAATATATTAAGATTCACCCAAGTAGATACATAACTCACAATCTGGGCATGTACTCGTACAATACAGCACGTGAAGAAACAAAAACATTTGCAAATGTATCTTGTGAGTATTGTTATAAGTCGATATATTTTGTTAGATTGGGACCCTTTTATTTACTGTTTTTTTCAACTGGGTACCATCGAGAATCGATCCCGAAGCTTTCGGGTGAAAGTCAAGCGTCTTACTAACATAAGCCATGGAGGTCACCACGTTAAGTAGGAAAATTACTAATATTAAGCATAATGTGGCAGCAAATGACACTAAGATGAAAATAATATATTAGAGAATTCTAATATTAAGCATAATGTGGCAGCAAATGACACTGAGATGAAAATAATGTATTAGAGAATTCTAATATTAAGCATAATGTGGCAGCAAATGACACTAAGATGAAAATAATGTATTAGAGAATTCTAATATTAAGCATAATGTGGCAGCAAATGACACTAAGATGAAAATAATGTATTAGAGAATTCTAATATTAAGCATAATGTGACAGCAAATGACACTAAGATGAAAATAATGTATTAGAGAATTCTCAATTTTTATTTTAAGTATAACTTATTTAATAAAGAGGCTAAAATTATGATGATATTTATATTATGTTCTTTGTCAAGTTCTTATCTGTAACGCTATTTCAAGTAAAATAGGAGATATTTTGGAAAAATGTACTTTTTTCAATTTAAACACAGATTGCCCCTACTGACGTATCCGTTAACGGGCATTTCCGGCGCAAAACGGAACTCCGCACAACTTCGCCGCGGAGCCTACTTCCGCTTGTGTTTGCTGTCAAGGATGACGTTTACAAAGTGTCTGTTCTTGCAGCTAGCGGATCCTTTCTAATAACGTCTTCGCAACTTTTAATTATTTTACATACAAACAAAAATTATCGTTCATAATTCGTAAAAAAATTACAAGTGTTTTGTTGTTTGACAATATTACAAATATTTTTTTATCTAAAGGTTACGCCATTCGTAGTGATAAACTTTCATTTTTTATCAATATTTTTTATGCCTCCAATATATTTTTTATATAAGTTTCATTTAAAACACGAGTACTTAATTAGAGCTTTTCCGTGACACCTGTCACCCCACGTGCGCTTCGATAATTATTTAAAATCAGCTTTTCGCATCACGTTTAATTTCAAGAACGCTTCCACAGTTGATTAAATTGAGTTTTCTCAATTCGTATCAACCCAAAAATGCTTCCATAATTGATTGACACCATTTTTCGCAACACGCCCCCCCCCCCCTCCCCCCCAAGAACGCTTACACAATTAATTAAAGAAAACTTTTTACAACACGTGTCACCCCAAGAACGCTTCCATAATGGATTAAAACTAATTTTTCACCACATTTAATCTAATTTATGACTTCCTAAAATCCATCATTTATTTATTTTACAAACATTTTTATAACGATCGTCTTATTATATATATTCGACTTGTATTGATTTATATCGTGTTTACACAGTTTCTTGAAATAAACGCCAGTAGAATAAAGACTTTCCTAGAAAGCTATTTCAGCATCTTTGTATAAAACCCATTCAATTATTTCTTTAAATCAAACATTCACAATCATCTTCTCAATACCAATTAGTAGACATGTGAAACTCGGTAATCAAAAGGAAAACTGTATACGTCAATCAGATTAGTTCATTGAGAAGGTATTGCGGAGCTACAGTGTCAATTTTGCTAACGATTGTTGTAATCATAACATATTTGGGGGTGGATATACGATATCCAATATGTAACCTCTTCAAGTTGACTGAGAATCCAATAGACATGCTGACTCAAACTTGATGCGACATATTAAATACGATAATATAGTAGAGGCAGAAAGCCGTTGCCGCCATGACAAAGTTTCTATCAATTAGTTTCTCTCTAGGTATATAAAGTTCATGATAAACAACATTATACTCAAACTGTTGTAGTTTTAGCTTACTATACTGATTCATACACAATGAACCTAAAATAATAGCGTCGAATATTCTAAAGTCAGAATAGAGTGCTAAGAATCATTCTAGAACAAGAATAGGTAGCGACAGGAACTTAATACACAGAAGCAACGAGAAGACTCAAGCATTATTCCATCTATCCCACCTTTCAAGCACTATCAGGTCTAGTACTCGAGCGTAAACAGGTCATTAATGCCGAGCTGGCAATGACTCCTCTTTAACGCATTTTATTCAATAGCTTACTTACAAATTAGTGTAGTCGTTATACGAAATGTTTCACTGTCAGCTTTTCATACACTGCAATTGAATGTATTAATTTAACGTACTAATTGATAAAAGCGCCGATAAATGAAGTCAGCCTAATCTGTTTATCACTTACAGCCTTAAATACAATCAATTAAATTACATCTGGTGACTGAATTGCATCTGGTGACTGTGACTGCCAATCCATTACATCAATGTCATTTTCCTGTTTCCATGCAGTACAAAGACGACCGATGTTTTGGGTCATTATCTTCTTGCAGTAGCCAATTTTATTTTTTTCTTATACACCACCTTTATGCAGATGGCAATAAAGCCCTGTGATATATTTTAACCATTTTGGCAGTGTTCAAATTATTTGTGAATATGTGCAAAATGCCAAATCCCTGCTTTGAGAAACAGCCCCAGACGTGGACTTTTACAGGGTGTTTAACGGTCCACTAGATGAATCTTTTGGTGCAGGTACACCAGGTAAGATTAATGGAAGAACATGCCCAAAAAGAAGCTTCGTCCGAAAAATTACTTTGTCCCGGTCGCGGTCCAAATTTTCTTTCGCCCAAGTGAGTCTTTTTTCGACTTATTTTTCGGACAGTAATGGTTTCTTCACCGTGCTTCAAAATTTCACTCTATGAGCTAGTAAACGTCTTCTTATAGCGTCACATGACACAATTAGACCCTTTTCACGCAAAACCGCCTGTCCGCTCCGCAATGATAGACGAGGATTCTGCTCAAATACCCGTAAAATCACTCTGTCCTCCTTTTTCGTCATTTTCTGTGCAGTAAACATAATGTGTGGAATATCTGAAAAATTAAAAGTAAATCACTTCACTTCCACTCTGGGATTTTGATTCCCGATGGTACCCGAAAAAAAAACAGTATCCCAGTTTGGTAAAAGAGTTCATCTCGCATGGCTACGAGTGTTGTTATCCCAATGGTATTAAAGTCAATTGACGGAACCGAATATAGAGTTGTCACGCAAGCACGCTATTCAATAGGTATGATTGTATATATTTTTTTCGGATATCTTGAAATATGTCATGCAAGTCAACTGAGGTGTATTCATGCAAACTGTGTATCGACACACTTTATTTTATGCTTAATTTTTTTAGAGGCCATACTCTGGAAACTGCGGACCGTATACTATAGCTCAAAATACTGTGTAAGCAAGGCTCACAATATATACAACATGTATACAATTCCTGTAACATTTACTCCGGTTCAGAAAGCAATGGGGAACCCCCGCACAAAGTTTTCCCAGTAAATTTAGGGCTCAAGATCCTCAGCATTGAGGTCACAACAAAAAAGAAGAGTTTGTTTAGAAATAAACAAAAATTTGAAAAAAGGCGTTGAAATTTAATTCTGAAAACCATCAAATACCAATGTCTATGTTGAACCCTTGTTTTAAAACATATGCCTTATTCACAAAATAATTGTGAAAACTCGATAAATACTGTATTGAAATTTTAGATTTTTTTTATTAATAGTTATGTTTCAAATATATTTGCCCCAAATCAATAAAAAAAATAAAGTTTGGGTCATTTTCCATTAAAATAAAAAGTCATTTGTATAAATATATAATATGTTTCAATTAAGTTAAAAACCTTCTATATTTTACAAATATGTGGCATAATTTTCTTTCTACGAAAAACATCAAAACGATTTAACGCTGTGCTATCATTTGAATTTTAACTGATAATACTCAACATTTTCAAATACTCGTAAATAAACATCAAAACATTCGAACGCTGTGCTATCATGTTTAACTGACAACACTAAACATTTTCAAATAAACAAACGAAAATCTCACTTAAACATAAATGTAAGAAATCAGAAATATTTAATTTTCATTAATGAAAAAAAAATTATTTGACGTCAATCACTTTGTACTGAAAGTCCAGATATCAATCTATTATTTATTATGTACCTTTTATTTATTTTTATTGGATAGTTTTGTAACCGTAATAACGCACAATCTACGTAACAATACACTTTTAGGGGGAGAAAATAAAAAAATATAACTCTTTTTAATTTTATCGAGGTCCAAATGCCAAAGCAATGTAACAATCGGCCATTATAGGCGGACCCATTAACAAAGAGTTAAGCTTTTCTGAAAATACTAGCAATTTTCGGGGAGCCAACCTAACGAAGCGAAATAAATTTATTGATATCGCACTTTGCAAATGGGTTTGTCAAATTATTTTATTGCATGTTTATTACAATGAAACTTTTGTTCTAACTTTCGTAAATTTTAAACACTTAAATAATTTCACAAACTGAGACAAGGTTAAGAATGGATTTGGTTCGTTGCTAAATCTTCTCAACTGTCATGTATGAAATTAGTATGAAAAATGAACCAGAAAATATCACGCATTATTGAGGCTTTAGAGATGTGAATATACTGACATATCCTCAAGATTTCCTAGATACACATACATATATCGTTTTACAAATGTGGAAATACTTGGACGTATAAATAATGACCGATAACTGCTATAAACTAACTAAGTTCTCAATTTGTAATGTCTTATTAACATTGTAAATCATTGCTAGCTGTATTCTACTCAGTTGTTCGAAGCTGTCATTAACAAGACAAAGATTTTCATGATGGAGACCAATCTCCAATAGGAAACAACGCCTCGAGAAGGAGAATAATTTTATGAAACTATTAAAATATTTCGCAAGAATTGTAATTATATTGTAATTGGGTGTTATTCGATTTTGGAAAATTAGAGGTCAAAACCAACTTAAAATTTACTTAAGAAAAATATATTCAAGGTTATTGAACTTCTCTGAAGGAGTTTGATATTCCAACAGAAAATAAACGATCAATTTAATTTGAAGTATATCATGGACGGATCACCTAATAAATAGGAGTACAGAACCAAACAAAGTCATTACCCTTAAATTCCTTTTATCCCAATATGAGGGCATAGGCAGAACTGGTGATTTGTTTACATTTCCTTTCTACAAGTTTTCTTCCGGTCAAGGAGGTTACCCACTGTACCCCATTACAGAATGCCATCACAGTGATGGTTCCTCCGCGCTGCATATGTCCCATGGTAGTTGGTGTCTCGCCAGATGAAGCTCAGACGGTTCAATCCATGTCCTCAAACTTTTAGTTTTAGCTCTCCAAGAATCGATACGCTTATATTCCAAAAAGTATTCAAATAGTCGTGGGCTGTCATAAAAAATGGTTTGTTGCATAAGTATATGCTATATAGGCATCTGGCCATACATACTCGTATGTTCGTTTGAAATCATTAAGTTGTTTTTGTTTCTCACTCCTGCATCCAATATTACGGCGTATCCTACAAACGGAGTAAGTATTTCAGTAAGTATGTAAACCTTTTTATTTAGGGCTGATCTGAAACATCCAGTTATTAGCGATTTCCCGATTATCCGACTATACGGGATTTGCATGTTCCTTATCGTGGACAAGGTCTTGACTGGCTCCCAGCACCTCTTAGTGTTAGATATATGGCTGGGGTATGAAATTTTAAATAATCATTTGAAGACTACTCGTTTTGGAGGATCTTATAAAAATGTAGGCTTATATGTGAACACTACACTACATCAAAAGCCGAATGTTTTACTATCACATATGGGAAGATCTACAAAGGTTTCTTTGTAGTTCGTCTTCCTCTTGGTAAGTTTTCTGAGATTTTCTTACAAAATATTTTTTTTCTGAACGTATTCAGATGCGAAGAAGTAAATCATTTAATGACTGCAGCCACCACCTTTCTATGCTTATCCTTAACTTACATTTTTTATTTTATAATATTTTTAATCTGTCAATAATAGTAAGGTCAAGTCTCAAATTGAAGCACCCTCGAGAAGAGTTTGATTTCTGAACAGCGCTTTATAAATTTTCGTTGTGTTATAATTATTTTTATCTCAATGTATTCCTGTTTTTATTTTTTTTCAAACAGGAGTGTAGTCAACTTGTATCATAGTAGCCTCTAGAATTGAGTAACCCTGCTTCAACATGTGAAATGTTTCGATTCTATAAAGCAAATTGCATCACGTGCTACAAGTGAGCCCATGTGTTCGTTTAATTTTCAGATGTATAAATAATCATAAAAATATAAAAAATATCCAATTAATCTTGTTCTATATGAGCAATGTTCAACTAATAATAAATCTTAGTTCTTTACCACTATAAAATGTGTGTTTCAAAGTTATGTAAGTCTACTAGGCAAAATTTGGTAATAGTTTGTAATATACATACATATATTGAATTTAAATATAATATACATATTTATATTCAATAATTTTATACAATAACTTTGTTATTATTATAACCGTTTTTTTGTATATACATGTTAGTTCGTGATAAAGTTTGGTATTTCAATTCATAATTTTATGTATTTGTATTAACTTGTCATATGTGAATTTGTCTGTAAAAGACACGGTTGTGTCGAAAATTAAATTATTAATTAAATAAACATTAAGTGGATTATTCTTTCTTTATCATATACCAGGTAATTTTGTCTTCTTCAGCCACAGTATCTATTGTTAGATTTTTTTAAATCCTGCAAGCCTCCAGGAAACGCATCCAGTGGATTGTTTATGATGTGGTCCATTTTTAGAATCACTTCACACTCATAGAAAGATAATTTTGTTAGGTCTCACTTGTACATGCTCTATACAGTGTTGTGCATCTGTTTCTATATAAAATTCACCACTCTGTTTAATGCAAGGAAAAACCAGGCAACTCTACAGTCGCATCATCTACGAGATAAATAATATTTACACCAAACTAGAAATTATTTATAAAGTTTTGATTAAAATATTTTTAATACATTTTTCACAAAACATATAAAGTTCAACAACGTTTGTTGGCCATTACGTGTTGTACGACTCCCGTACGATTTATCTCCGATGTAATAATACGCAATCTATGGCCAGTTGTATTTAACGCCAACAAATAGCATAAAAAACAACTAATTCGTGCGTTTCTCATGGCGAAACAAAAATGTCACGGTACATTCTACAATGGGCAAAAATATTTCCACAATTCAGATAATTGCTTTAATAGCTTCGTTTCAATTTATTTTTCCAACTGAATACATAAATTGTACCAATTGTATTTGTTTTTTTTTTACTTTTTGTACATATTTGCTCGACCAGAAAATGTATTACACTGGGATTTTATTTTGTTGACTTGGATTTTCTTAATTTCTAAGTCTAGAGATATTGAAAAAACCAGTTGCTCTTATAAACTTACTATATAAATTAGGTTAGAGATTAAATATAGGCTAAAGCAATAACAAATCGCTCTTTTAAGGTAATTTTATTATTACGGTACGAGATTTAGAATAGACTGAAAAAATAACGGATTTCTCTTATAAGTATTTTATACTGAAGTTTTGAGATTAAGAATAGACTGAACTAAAAATTGATTGTTGTTATAAATGTTATTATTGTTAAGCATTACGATTAAGAATATGCAGAAAAAAATGCTCTACTAAGCTTATTTAATTTATCTTATAAATGTTAATTTATTCAAGTTATTTAACACTTTCACGCAATAATTCCGGCAGATTAATTGCTTTTAATCGATTTCTTCGAATTTATTCACTTTTGTTTCCTAACTATTATTGGTATCCTGGAAGCTATCTTAAACTTGATCAATAAAAATATTCCCCGAGAAAAGAAAAAGAAATGGAAAAATATCTCTCAAGAAACATAGGGACGTATGTGAATTTCATGGGAGTTAATGACGAAGAATATTTCGAGATATAATATACTCGTATAATGCGTTCTTGGTACTCGTATTAAAACTACCAAAACGTTGAATTTTGATTATCATAATAAAAACAGATGTTAACTTAAAAATATCATCTTTTGCGTACGGTTCTCACAGTGCAGTACTTTTACCGATGTTAGGAAAAACCAGGCAACTCCGTCATTGGGTCGTTCACAAGATTCTTTTTTTACGCCACACAAGAGAAGTATTAATAACGTTTCAATTAAAATACATTTGATATATTACATACAAATATATGAAATCAAATAGGCCTACTACCATGTGAGATCCTTCAGACGTATTAAAGAGTGTGGTCGGGAGACAATATTGTCTTCTGACTCCGCAATCGTGCTTTTGAGTTTAGAACAAATGTAGAAGGCAAGGAACTCGCTGTTTGTTACTGCACGTGATGATAACACTGCCATATGTGAAGAAGTAACAGCACTCCGAAACGTATGATATTTGGCATTTGGCACGTGAGAGTGCTGTTAACAGAGGAACACCATTTACCAGACTAAAACTCTTCTTTATTTTTTTTGGGTATTATCAGGAATCAAATCCGAATCCCTGGAGGGAAGTCAAGCGTCATAACCAGGCTGCGGGCCATCATAAATGGAAGCGTTTTATGGTTTTCCAATCGAGACAAAGAGGATATAAGATAGAATACTCCTAAATAAATCGAACCTGGTTAGTTAAAAAATATTTTTTATATCAGTACATTTTACACGATAAATAGTGATAGAATTTTAATTAGCTTTTTTAATTTAACTTAATGAAAATTATTAATCAATATATATGTAGAGGTAGAAGAAATACAAGTAAGATTGGAAAATAACACAAAGTTATAATAAACTAAATAGTTTCACTTTCATAGTTCAATTTATAAAACCTGATCTTTTCAAACTGTAGTTTTTCTAAAAACGAATTATTTAAAGTACTCTGTGATCCATTTTTTCTCTAAATTCTTTTTCTACTTAATCAAGACAATTTCATAATATTATACTTAGTAATAGAACTAAGATTTCATATGATGCAATAAAACCGACATCTTAACTCAAGTCTGACAGTGAACAGCTTTCGATTCCTTTGGGAAACATGGGACTGCTTTAATTAAATCCAACGCTGTCAAATCGATGTACACTTAGCGTCCATAAACGATGTCTAAAATGGTCAGCAATGTACTCGTGCATTACAGTCCTTCCCCTGTATACACGGTTTAAGTTACCTACAGTTGACGTATCGGCAAAAGGTCAATAGTAGCTTAACACTTCGCCATAATGCATTTGTTATTCTTCTCATTTATTTATCATATCAACACTATTATCATCATGTGACCGAAAAAAGAAGGTTGAGTACAGTACAGTAAATTTTACAGACAGATCACATACATATTTTGATTTTATTATAATCTTTGCTCAACTAAAAATGCACCCCGTCCATTCAACTTATCCTATCTGAAAGCACTTAGTTCTCCATTAATTAACTGTCATATATCTGAATTGACTGGCAAAACTCTTGAAATATTTAGTACGCTAGTAGTTTCTTACATATTGTTGCACTACCTCTATTCCTTTAAATTGTTATTGACAAATTATCCTATTTATAGGATGGAATACCTAATTAAGTAATATAGAACAATATATTTTAAAATTGTTTTATTTTCCTAACGCTATCTAGTTTAAAAAACTTTCACAAAGAAATGCAATGTAACTTATATATAAGAAAAAAAAACAGAGTATATTTTTTGGTCACAACAGAGGTTTAGTACTATCAGCAGTTTCAGATATCTACTGGATGTTTTGGTCACAACATAGGTTTAGTACTATCAGCAGTTTCAGATATCTACTGGATGTTTTCGTTACAACAGAGGTTAGTACTATCAGCAGTTTCAGATATCTACTGGATGTTTTGGTCACAACAGATGTTTAGTACTATCAGCAGTTTCAGATATCTACTGGATGTTTTGGTCACAACAGATGTTTAGTACTATCAGCAGTTTCAGATATCTACTGGATGTTTTGGTCACAACAGAGGTTTAGTACTATCAGCAGTTTCAGATATCTACTGAATGTTTTGGTCACAACAGAGGTTTAGTACTATCAGCAGTTTCAGATATCTACTGGATGTTTTCGTCACAACAGAGGTTAGTACTATCAGCAGTTTCAGATATCTACTGGATGTTTTGGTCACAACAGATGTTAAGTACTATCAGCAGTTTCAGATATCTACTGGATGTTTTGGTCACAACAGAGGTTTAGTACTATCAGCAGTTTCAGATATCTACTGGATGTTTTGGTCACAACAGAGGTTTAGTACTATCAGCAGTTTCAGATATCTACTGGATGTTTTGGTCACAACAGAGGTTTAATACTATCAGCAGTTTCAGATATTTACTGGATGTTTTGAAACGTATCCTTCGTGGATAAGGAGGGACTACTCTATTTAAGTGTTGTAAAAGATTAATATCACGTACATTTTAAATACCTAGAAGACATTAAGATTATATTTGAAGAAATTCGTACAAGAAGATAAGTGGATACCATCGTTTTATCACTCAATTTCCTATATAAATTTGTTCAACCATTATCTTCCAAATAACATAAACAAATTAAAACCTTTCTATTCAAAGATGAAAATAAAAGCACAAACACACAACCTCTTCACTAGGCAGGACCTGTGATAAAGCGGTCTAATTTTTTAATCACAAAATTTCGTTTTTTTTTTCCTGCAACTCTCAACTGAAACATTTACTCTCTGCATTCATATTCTTTCATATACTTAAAAATTTCACTTTATCACAACCACAATACCTCTGGTTAGTCGATTCATTATTACGGAGTATCGTGATCTCTATGGTCATTCTATTCGCGTAACTCTGCCCGGGACGATTCTCTACTTCTCCTTTTGGACTTCAATGAGTGCTATTGTCACAAAGTATTTTGTTTTAGTCTTGACTTTGTCGATCGGGATCGTGGTCTACCTCGGCCTCGTTGTCCTTCCACACTGCGTACTATACGGGCAAAGAATTAAAATACGACGTGGACAGCCTTGACTGAATCCCAAATTGTTGGATGATATATTCGTTGGTACGCTTCGCCTTCCAAGGCATCCTCAGCATACATCTTCAATACCACATCTCGGGTATATCCAACTTTTTCTCATTTGGCCCTCGGTATCGTGGACTTTGCTGCATTTAAAAAGATGGAGATCAGGAAACGCGTTAGTTCGGTTAGTTTGGTTACTATTGAAAAGTTTTGACCCTTCCACATTTGCATCAATTTTACTACTGAATTCTTTGCCATCGTTATTCTTCTCCAGATTTCAGATTCTCAACATCTGTTATAACACTATATCCACCGGGTTATATTCTCAATAACTACATCGACATCATGTGTAATTATATAGTTATATTTTTAGTGGTACAACGCTGAGTAGAAATAAAAAAAGAGTTCTTAAATGCCATAAAATGCGAACAGTTTGCATGTTTGGATCAAATATTGAGAGGAGAAAAATAACACTTCTTAAAAACAGTATTGATGTTCAAAATTGATAAAAAGCGCCCGTTTGATTTGACTATGTCCCATTCGTTAATATACAGCTATTTAGACGGTTAAACTGTTCCGTGCCGTTCAAAACAGAAATATTCTCTCAAGGGGGCTCGTTAACGTCAGGGACATGGTAAATAATTAAAAAGAAGACAGTATTGCTATCATAAATTATTACCCATTGCACGTGATGACTTAAATAAAAAACACAATACAAAGTAAAGGGTCAGGGTACTTGTCATTGATTCTACCTGCGATGACTACAAAAACCGATTTGTGATCATGTCGCATATAGAACGTAGAGTTTCAGGTACCTGCAGCATGTCAACGTCTCCTCTATTGGTTCCATGATAACTTTTTATTGCTTCCATGATAACAATTTGACGCCATTCGGCTCGATCTGCTTCTGTTTACTCGCAGTTTTTGCTTTGATCTGTACATGTAGCTCACATCATTGATTCTGTACTTCTCTTTGGTGAACTAACAGAAGGCGAAAGAATCCACGGTAAGCAGAGCGAGAAATTTAACCCTTCCTGTTTTGTGATGTGTAACTAGTACACATGGCTTCTAAAAACTTTAAAATCTCTATAAATATAGTAAATACTTGGCTCAGATTTTAGGTATTCCTTTGTAATATATTTACGCATTGAATGAAAAAATAATATTAATTATAATTAGCACTTATCGGTCACATCAGAGATATTTTGTGAAAATCAGGAATAAATTCACCAATACAATCAAACGTGTGCCAGTGTGCGACGTAGGTATATTCATTCTAAAAAACCGCTATGGGTGAGGAAGCGAAGCAAAAGTTTTGTGAACGTCGTCCGATTTTTTTCATGTTTTCAGCAATTAAATTTCAAATATTATCACTTTTAAATTCAAATTTAATTAATTTAACCGATTGGCTAAGAATACGAGTATTCTTATTTTTCCGATTTTAAATCGCTCATTTTTACATATGTATTGATATGTATTGAATACATAGCACCGGAACGGGCGGTTTTTTTTAGCACAGGAAGGGAAAGGTTAAGGACGTATTTAATGACACACTCATTGTTTTCAACAACATATATTATTCAAAACCTTTAAAATATTGTACTTATTTTTTATTACTTTGTCATCAAGAGATTTGTGCTCGAATACAACAAAATTTTAACCTACTGGATGTAAATTTTATATTTTCAAAATTTCCCCTTCGTTTTTTGCTCGCCGTTATGATATTGTTTAAGAGGCATTCAGATGAAACGGAAATAAAATTATATCTCGAAATTGAATATTTCCAATTTTTCACCCTGCCCACGTCGAAATATCGTTCGTTTTTTCCTTCTTCGTAAAAAATCTGAAAGAAAAGCATTTTTCGTAATACCCAATATTTTTAACACATTATTTGAAAAGCATGAATTTGTGACGTTATCTTTAAAGTAAAACCAACGTATTGATTGTTTTTATAATAACATCCGTGGTCTAGTTGGTTGATGCCTGTCTTCCCATTTGTGGTTTGCGGGTTCAATTCCCTTTGGTGACTCGATTCCCGTTGGAATCCAATTATTTAAAAAAAAGTTCCAATTAAGATTTCACTTCAACCCTCTTGAACATCTTTTAGGTTGATTAGAAGAGTTGATACATAGCAATAAGCCAGCAAAGTGACACTGTATACGACAAAATTTTTAACATAATACTACTCGGCTACATAATATACACAACTTTTATAGACCTAGAAAAGGCTTTTGACAGGGTGGACTGGAGACAGCTTTTCAAAGTACTTAATATGATAGGGCTGAGCTTCAAAGATAGACGAGCAATATGGAGCTTATATAGAAATGAAACCGCTGTGATATTATATGGAAACAACAGTGCTGAGGCTAGTATTAGTCAGGGAGTGAGACAGGGATGCTCGATGTCACCGACATTGTTCAATTGTTATATACAACAGGCAATCGACGAGATGAGGGAGGAAATGAGAGATTGGCCTGCCGTGAGGATCGAGGGAAGAAAGATTGACATGATAAGGTATGCCGAAGATATTGCACTGTTTGCGGAGATGGAACAGGAATTGAACGAGGCCTTAAGAAAGATGGAAAATGTTTTGTCATCCAATTACAATATGAAAATAAACAAAGGCAAAGCCAAATGTATGGTTGCTGGAAGAGAGGAGGTGACCGCAAGTGTTGTTCTGGGTGGCGTCAGTGTTGAGCAAGTGAGGGAGTTTGTTTACTTGGGCAGCAGAATATCCCAAGATGGTCGATCCAAGGCCAAAATAATAAGTAAGGTCCAACAGGCAAGAGTTGCTTTCAACAAGAAATCCAAGATATTTGCATTTCCTAACATTGATATCAATGTTAGGAAGAATTTATTGAAAACTCTTGTCTGGAGTGTGCTGCTGTATGGCTGCGAAACGTGGATCATCAGCCAGAGCGAGTCCGGGCGTCTGGCTGCCTTTGAGATATGGTGCTACAGGCGCATGGCCAGGGTCCATTGGTCAGATCACATGCGAAACGACGAGGTATTGAGCGGGGTTGGAGAAACAAGGCAACTCCTAAATAGAGTTGCCCAACAACGATCCAGTTGGATAGTCCATAACATCAGGCACCCAGGCCTGCTCCTTACCATCGCCGAGGGAATGATTGAGGGCAATAACCATAGAGGCCGCCCTAGATATAGCGACATGGTCCGGGTGATCCGGGATGTGCGCTGTGGCAGCTACCAGGAGATGAAGAGACTGGCGGATGACAGAGATGAGTGGAGGGATTGAGTGCTTGGTGCAGACCAATCCTAGGATTGTAACCCAGAAAAAAAAGAAAAAAAAAACATACTCGTATAACAATAACCTCGCTGGCGAATTTTGATTGAAACTCTTTTTTATCTATTTTTTTTACATCAACAGAAATCGAAATGGTAGCCCTCGGCATCTTTAGAACTATACTACGAACCACCAATAAAATATTGTCACCATCTATGTATTGCTTTTAGAGATCGATGAATTCGATTGACAAGGAAATATTTAAACTGTGTGATAGATGAATAACTCAGAAACGTAAGAAAATTAAGTTTCATTTCATCAAAAACGAATAACCTACTTTAAAATTAGTTTGCTTATTTGAAACCCACGAGGTCTGGTTACTTTTTAACCGTTTTTCATCTGAATATATTGTTAAATTTTTAAATATATCTTAGAAATACAGGAGTTTTTAACAAATCAGTGCTTTATGAGTCTGCTTTATGAGTCGCACACGCGGTCAATGACCGATGAAATGACCTTTGCATTCCTTAGCAATGCAAAACAAACAAGTACAAAGTCCGGTCATTCAACTCATAGCCGATGCGGAGCGCATTCCATACTAGAGCGAGAACGCACCACACCTGTCTCGCCAGTTTCGTAAATAAATTATCACCTACAAACGACATTAATCGTTTTGCGGATGTAGAAACGAGACGGCGAGATATCTTGCTCGCATTCCCGCACACACGCGGGAATAGTATAAATACCTACGTTACCAATAAAATTCCCCTTTCCGCATTGCGATCGAAAACGTGTTTTATTTATCAACAAATCATCATCATCTCTCTCTCTAGGACACATATCCTAAAAGTCCTTGAATTCAATGTTTTTACCGTGTATAACGACTTGTGTCCAGTTGGTAAAACGCTATATTTCTAGCCGAGGGTTTCGGCTTCGATTTCTGATGCCATGCAAAGATAAACCGAATCTTTCTTTTTTTCATTAATTTTTTACACTACTATCGAGCCTGCTTCAGTTACTTCGAATTTGCCATACAAATCTCGTTGCTAGTTCCTCACTTGGAGCGCTAATATACATATCTATGCAGACATTATCCATCAAGGTTAATCCTGACCAGTCAAATCAGTAGTATGTTCTTCATGTTTTCTATTTAGAGGGACGTAGAAATACGAGACTTTAATTTGAAGAAACAAATTCTAAATAAATAGGTGTAAAAATGATATCTAGTTATGTAGGTGTTAACTATTTCTAAGAAATTATTTTATATATATAAGGATTATTAAAATTAAAATGACATGTAGGAAATTAAAATTAAATTAGTTCATAGTTATATTGTATGAATTAGATTTGTATGCAGGTATAGTTTTTGGCAAATTTTTGTGTTATAGATTACTTTATTTAAAAAACATAGTTTTTTTTTAAGAGCTCGTATAGTATATCTCATCGTTATAGCGTGCGTCACATTTATTCCACAATTTTCCACAATTTCAAGAGTGACCTAAACATTATTCCACAATCTCAAGAATGGCCTAGATACAATGGATTTTACTATGCATTGGATCAGACAATAATAATTAACACGATATGAGTTAACCCTTACAGGCACAGGTAACTTCGCTTATTTTTACTCAGACTGCACAAAAAATAAAAAATCAAGTTTCTCATAATTGTTTTAATGTGTTTAAAAAATGATACATACAAATGCTAAATTAACATATTTCCACTTCCTCCGTAGATCAAGAAACTCCTGGTAAGGTGGTACAACTTATGTACCACTAGTCCATATTTCCACTGGTACTTCTAATGTACCACCAAATAATGCCGAAATACATCCAAGTAAAATTATTTTTTAACCTAAATATAAACTTACCACAATTACTGAAGTCAATTTTATCACAACACAACTATTTTTAATTAAAATTTAATACAAATATATAATGTTTTCTTTTATACGCACAAGTCGGCACACCAAGAACAACTAACTGTCAATAATATTAGAAGCTAAATGAATTTGTACAGGACCAGACCTGCAGCTGTGCGGATAGGAGTCATAAGTATTATATTATACGATATACGAAGTGGTACATAATCTGAGCGTTCGTGCAGTAATAGAGAGAGGTTTAATAAGTGGTACATTGCGTATACCATTGTGCAGTACTGCGTCAAAAAAGGTGGTACATAACGTAGACCACTAAGCCTGTAAGAGTTAAGCTGGGATAAAGTTATTGTGACCACATTGAATGTTTGCCCCAATTCCCCCAACTACACATCAAGGTTATTATAACCACATAGAAGGTCAAAACCAGAGAATATGCTGCTTGACCTAAATTCTTGGACCAAGAACAAAAAAAATCTATCGGCTTAAATACTTCTTAAACTTGAAGCAGCTAAAGTACTTCTTGATCAGGTAAATAAATATATACCATCACGCCATCTCCCTGCTGGAGTAAGCAGAGAAAATAGAGCACCAGATTTTAACACATATTTCGCCTCTTCCACGTCCATAAACCTTCTCATACAGATCCTACGATTTATCTTTCTTCTTTTTCATTCTTTCAAAATATCATTGATTTGATCCTACCACATTTTCCTTGGTTTTCCTCCATCACGTTTTCTATTCACATTTGCAATGCATTTTTTTTAAGAATAGATATGACCGAAGTCGTAGGTATCCTTATGTCATCGAACACTAGGTGGAAAAAGTGCCTGTGACGTTCGAGAAGAGTAGCATAGCGCGAGGTTCGAAGCGACGACCTTCCGCACGGAAGTCCAGTGCGTTACCGCGCGACCATGTACCTCTCAATTTGTTTTCATTTTCATTCCGTATTCTGTCATACATTGTCCCCCCATGTAATATTTTAAGTATACTATCAGATATCTTTGGAAATTCAAGTTTTATAATGCTTGATGATCAATATATAGTTATGATAATTCTAATAAATACATCTGTTCATTTTATATACATTTTTTCTCATATTAATGATACTTTACTCAACCTTACCCCCAACAGGTATGTATGGTACATTAAAAGGGATGTGTCCATTGCTTCTTTCGAATCTGCACCTGAGAGATGTTCTTTCGGAGAGAAATAAAACTTGCAAGACGTTTTTTTTTTCTTTTAATAAATTGACTGTTCCAAATCGGTCGAATAGGGTAGATTATTATAATAATCGTACACCTTCTTCCGTTGACGATGCTGTGGCGTGGAATGGTCTGCCTCTTAGTATTAGGTATACGGGTGGCGTGTACAACTTTAGGAAGCACTCGGAAACAGTTTTGGGAGGTCTTATCAATTTTTATGATGGTATATGAACTCTACACACATATACTATACTAAACCTAAAGCCAAACGTGTCACTATTACATATCGAAAGATCTTCAAGAGTTTATTTAAGTTTGCCTTCCTTGGTAAGTATGCAATTTATACTCTTATACATGCATATTTATTATGATATATTTTTAATCTGTCAATAAAAGTAGGTTTGACTCCCGAGCTGGAGTGCTTTTGAGAAAAGTTTGTTCTCTAAACTATAAATAATCCTTTGATTATAATTATTAACAGGTTTTTTCGAAAAAAAAAATTGAATTAACTTTTGAATTATCATTTATGGGTTCAGAACACATTTGCTACATCACTGTTAATTGATCTTTGGTTTCGTGTTGTAACCTTAAACATATTCGAATTAGAGATTATTGTAGAGTGTGGATGTAAAACAATATTGTATTCATCCCCAGTAAGAGAACCTTCAGCTTAATAACATTTGGTTTTCATTGCACGTATTGTTAATATTAATAAGTTCGTCATTGTACGTTTTAGTAACATTATCACACGTAAAAAGACAACAGCAATTGAGCACCTATTTTGGTTCGTACGAGATTTATAACCTGCTGAACTCTTTTATCTGATTGTTACCTAACGAATTTTTTTCCTGGTACCATAGGGAATCAAACTCTAAACCCGCGGGTGAAAGTCAAGCGTCTTACCAACCTGGCCACGTCTTCTTCTTGTCAGTGTCATGTCAGGTCCACCCAACGTTGAATATCACTTGAGTGTAGGCATCTTTGTCCCCGGCAACCCGAAAAAGATCCCCAACGCCCCTTATGCCAGTCAATTTACGTATATTGCAGAGCCAGGAGATTTGCCTCCTGCCATCACCTCTTCGGCCTTCTGTTTTGCCTTGGATGATCAGGTGCAGTAATTTGTACTTTGCTCGTCTAAGTACATGACCCAAGTAGGACACCTTTCAGATTTTAATATTAGTCATCAACTTTGGCTCTTTGAAAAACCCTCGTGACCATATCTCTGTCCAGGGTATCCCTAGCATTCTCCGGTGCATCCACATTTCGAATGCTTCCAATCGGTTCATACTACTAACTTTGAGGGTCCATGATTCCACTCCATGCAATAATACTGACCAACGTAGCATTTGACTAACCGTTGTCGAAGTTTCAAGTTTAGATTACCATCGCAGAATACGCTTCTCATTTGGCCACGGTGATCGTGAATTTCAAAGAATCTGATACTGAATTTTAAAAATTATAAATTAATATATTTGAGGTTCCTTAGGTTTAGGACACTTCTAATTTTTAGTAAAGTATGCTTCATTACTGACAATAGTTTTTAGATGCACACGCTGGATAAATGTTGAACAGTATTCAATATGTACTTTGTGCTCGGATGTAGCCCAGCTGCAAATACAACGTCAAATCGCTTTGCCTTCCGGTCGTTGAGCATTGAGTACCCCCGCGGTGCGCTGTGGTGTCCACTCCCTGCCCCTCTCCCTACCCTCTGTATATGTCGCTCAGCTGACACCGCGCTTCCTAACACGCCGCCTGAATGATAAACCACCGATGTTCTCCATACACGCGATGTATGGTATGCTCTTGTTCCGTTAACATAGAAAAATTTATAATTATAATCAACATCGACAATACTTTATTTATTACCATTATCAACATTACCGATATCTACTATTATCATTGATTTATTAATAATAAAAAGACAGTTAATTAATCCTTATTTCTACTCATGGGCGCTATAATTCGGGGTTCGAATACATTGAAGTTGTATGATAAATTAAAAGTATTGAATACAAATACAAATTAAACAATAGTTGATGGATAAGTGAAAGAAGATATCAACTTAATCAAAATCACCAATATCTTCTTTATCCGGTGATTTATTATCACAATCAACATCACCAATATCCTCTTAAACCAGTTATTTATTATCATAATCAACATCACAAATATCTTTGTTACCCTGAAATTTATAATAATAATCAACATAACCAACGTGTTCTTTATTCAATGATTTATTGTCATAATCAACATCACAAATATGTCCAGAAATGTATTATCATAACCAACAAAACAATATACTTTTTATTCAGCGATTTATTATCATAATCAACATCGCCAATATCCTCTTTATCAGTGATTTATTACCATTATAAACATCGTCGAATTCTTAAATTATATTTGGTTTGTTATCATAATCAACATCATCATAGTATTCTCTATACAATGATTTATTACAATTATCAACATCACCAATATCTTCTTTATCAAGAAATTTGTCACAATAATCAACAACACCAATATCTTCTTTATTCAGTGTTTTCTTAAAAAATCACTAATGTCTTCTTTATTCAATGATTTATTATCGTAATGAACTTCACAAATATCTTCAATATCTAAACATTTATTAACAACGTACTCGTAACTTATATATTCTCTGTTCGGTGGTTTATTATCATAATAAATATCACCAATGTATTCTTTATTCAGTGATTTATTACCATTATCAACATCATCAATATCTTAAATTATCATTGACTTATTATCATAATCAGACGACCTCCGTGGCCTGGTGGTATGACACTTCTCTGCCGATCTGGAGGTTGCGGGTTCAATCCCCGCTGGAACCCAGATTTTTTTAAATAGGATTCCAGTCTGGTTAGCACTTAGGACCTATAACAACATATTTCTGGTTGGTAGGAATAAACTCGCCAGGTTAAAAAAAAAACAATATTTTCCTTATACAGTGATTTATTACCATCATCAACATCACCGATATCCTCTTTATCCAGTAACATCACCTATTCAGTAGTTTATTATCCTTATCAACATCACTAATATCTTCGTTATTCAGAAATTTGTAACCATTATCAAAATGACCTGCATATCTTTATCCAATGAATTATTGTAATAAATCATTGGATAAATAACCTAACCAATGTCTTATTTATTCAGTGGTTCATTTACTGGATCAATACAACAAATATCTTTTAGAGCGTATAATAATCTAAAAAAGGGTTCACTGAGAGGAAGCTTTTGAAGGTTATGGCTTCAACTTTATTTATTTATTTATTTAACACTTTTATTGTAATACAATCTGGCGGGCTTATTGCCAAGCGGCAATAAGACCGCCAGATTGTATTGCAATAAAAGTGTTGTAATTTCTTCCAAACAACCAGACAAAAGTAAATGAAGCAAATTACGTGGTCGCATCAATCATTCAAATGACTATCCATCCCCACGAAATCCATAAACATATACGTGATCACATGTCCACGAACCAGACTTTGTTGTTGTAGTTAATAAAATTAGAATATTTTAAAGTAAATCACTTTAGTATTTCACTTATTACATTAATTTCCGCGACACATGTTTTTTCCTTCTATTTCGAAGTCCTCTTCAGGTGGAACGATCCCGGTATATCACTGACACAATGTTTAGGACCAATCAGTGTCATGATTAACCGGAAGAGTGTGTTGTCTATTTACTTAAAGGACTTCTTAAATGAGAGCGGATTGTTTTGCATTTTTAAGTCATTTATTTTAGTTTTATTTTTGCTTTCGTCTTAATGTTAATTTTCAGCGTCTTTCCAATCATGGATTAGCGCTACGCTCAAACAGAGATTGTTTATTGGCCTTTCCAGTTCACCGCTCCTCTTTCTTTACGTCGTCCTTTACTGTCCATGCAGTGAGACTCTGGAATCAGTTACAAACCAATATAAGACTCGCTCCGTCCTTGGCATGCTTTAAGAAGCGACTGAAAAGACTCTTAATTTCTAGTCAGTAAAATAACGTGTTTCATTCCTGATTTTTCTTTTCCTTTCCTCTCCACCGTCCCTTCCTTTCCTTTTAATTGATGATATCTCACTTTATATGAAAAAGAATGTTCGGGTGATTGTCTGTCTTTGTGGGGTTCGTGGGCGTGAGCTCACGTATATGTTTATGGATTTCGTGGGGATGGATAGTCATTTGAATGATTTATGCAACCACGTAACTTGCTTAATTTACTTTTGTCTGGTTGGTTGGAAGAGATTGCCGCCCGCCAGATTGTATTTGCAATAAAAGCGTTAAATAAATAAGCCCTTTTTTATTTTTTTTAGTTACCATCGAGAATAAAACCCGAATCTCCTTGGCGGAAGTCAAGCAGGACTAACTAACAAGGCCAAGGAGATCGTCATTTATTATTTAATATTCTTTCCTTATAAGTCTTCTGCGGTTTTCTTACCAAATATGTTTTTCTAAACATGCTGATACGGTGAAGTACCTTGTATAATGGCCGCAGCCAGCAACTTCATATCCTTATACTCAATTATAAATATTTGTTTTGTAATATTTTTATCCTATCAATATAATAGGTTTGAAGCTCGAAAGTCTGCTCCCTAAAAGGGGCTATATTATATAATATAAATATTTATTTTATTTGTGGTCAGCTCAACGTTATAATAAAATGTAAAATGACTGACAAAAAAATAGTAAACTTCAAAGCTAAAATTAAACATGTATTTTTTTTTATCAGTGATGTATTTTAAATAAACATTTTTAGTTCGAAATTCCCATTCGTATATATTATATATTTACGTTACCAATTTACTGTCAAATTTCCGTACAAAAGTGACGACCCAGTGAATTAAAAATACATTTTTTATTTACGCAACAATTTTAAATATTTTTAGTGTACTTTTTTCCCTTTGAAATTGTGAATATTCTACACATTTGACAAAATATACAGGCGTAGGCGTATCCCAATTTCGTAGCGTAGAATAAAATAAATCCATCCTGTCCGTGTAAAGACCGGCCGAGCGCACTGCACAGATTCCTCTGTTTACGAACTCCCGTTATTTGATTAATGCAGCTGGTCTGCTCAAAACGGTTTATACTTTGATTTGTTAATTCAGTTACGTAATATTGGTGTGTGTGGGTTTTAAATAAGATGCATTCGTATTGTAATTTGTTTAATAAAACAATGATTTTTCCTCTTAACAAACGGTATAACCCTGCTGGTTTTAAGAGCACCTTATTACTGTATTATTTTACACTTTGTTGTACACAGTATAACTTCGTAGGCTTATTGCCATATGTAATATCTTCTATCCAACAAGAAAGTTGTTTAAGAGGTCTTAAGTAAAACCGAACTCGAATCCTTTTAAAAAAAACCAAGGGTTCCAACAAGAATCGAACCCACAATCTCCGGATTGTGTAACAAGCGTCTTACCAATTAGGCCACGGAGTCCGTCACATGTTTGCATTATTAAGTCGGATGTGTTAAGGATTACCATATAAATTAACGATAATCCTTAGAAAATGACAAATTTGCTTCGTTCTGGAATTTTAGATTTTCACACTCAATTATTCGCGTGCGTCATTCGAGTAATCCGAAGTATTAGTGTACATTTCAGCATATTTCCCGGCTGAAAAACGATTAAAATGTCTGAAAGAAAAGATAATTCGGTTCTCATGTAAATGGGAAAGCTTCCCTCTAATGTACCTCCTTGTTAAAGGTTGGCCGCTCTTCTAAAGCGGCACAAGTAATTAGAGGGTCCGGTCATTATTTGAAACAAAACAAGATTATCTCGCCACTTGAATAATGGAGAAATCACTAAAATTATCTTGGAATCTTTTATTTCGGGGATAAAACAAGATTAAATGGGATTTTTTAACGTATTTTTATCTTGTTTTGCGAATCTAGGAGCCATTTTCGGGGATAAGAGTCACGAAATGGTGTGATGGAACGATTCGTAAAATTTTATCTTTTCTACAATTTAAAATTTCCAATGGGATAAAGATTTTTTTATAAATACGACGTTTAAACAACTTTGCTTTTTAGTTTTCTATAATTCAAGGACCCGTTTGCTTCACGTTAAAAGATTACTTGAAAATAACTTCAAACAAAAGTCTATTTTGTGGTTTTATTGTTTTTTTATTTATATCGAGGAATTTTATTCCAGAGATGTAATAATCCAAATATCATACGAGTAAGAAAAAAAGGATTGAATAGAAACTGGAAAATAAAGTTTGATAGAGAATAATAAAAAACAGAATGGTTTCGACTTCAACCTTGTGGAACTCCATATTAGAATATTAAACTGTAAATTACTTTGTTATTCCACTAAAACGATTAATAATTCTCGCTACACGTTTTCCTCCTGTCCCGAGGTTCGCTAAGGGCTTAATAGGAAGCAGAAAGAAACACGTGTAGCGGGGATCAATATTCTTTTTTTTTTGTTTTAAGATGACTCTGTCAGGTATATTCGAAGATTGTAACAGCTGTTTTTACGTAGTTTAAAATATTTTTGGAGTTATTAATGTGTTATGTTGGTATTATATTGTTCCGTGATGGTTATATTGTGAACATGTAATATTGCGTAAATGTTAGGAAATCTTTTTTGATGTTATCCTGAAGGCTCCAAATGCCTTTGAAACGTCGACCACCATTGAAACCAACACGACAACAACTCTGTCCTGTGGCGTACATGGTCTCTTAGTATTAGAGATATGAGTGGCATGTGCAGCTTAAGAAAGTAATTGTATATTAACATTACACTACACTTTGAGCTGAATGTGTTTCTATCACGTGTTAAATGATCAAGAAAGGTTTCAGAATAGATCGTCATCCTTTGGTATATTATCTGCAGTTTTCTTAACAAACATATTTTTCTAAATATTTGCTGATTTGGGAAAGTATCTAATCTAATGACCGCAGTCACACCCTTCCATCATTTCGTTTAACTTATATATATTTATGTTTTAATATTTTTAACGTGTCAATAATAGTGGGTTTGAGTTTTGAATTGGAGCGCCCTTAAAAGAGTCAGCTCTATAAACGGCCTTTAATTATCCCTTAATCATTTTTATTGATAATAATAAAATTACAGTATTTTATATTATATTATTAGTGATATATCTTAAGTGATATTTCCTAATACTGAAATGTAAAGTACTCTGCAGCAGGTAAATCTATAACTTCCAATCCTATTGGCATTTTTTTAAAACCATTACATCTTATTTGCTTTAATATAGAAATAAATAAAATCTTCCAAATATAGCTTTCGAGCGTGAATATAAATTAAAAACAACAATTACCACATTTATTCAGTTTGAACGCAAAACTATGAAAAGCACTTTCCAATATGAAAACAGTATTTGTGCTTCATAAATCAAACACAGGTTTCTCATTAAAATTAACTGAAATGTTTTATGCATTTTTTGTTACTTTACTGAATAAATAAAACGTAAAAAGTATGCATATTTTTTTACAAATATTAACGACAGGCTATCCCTAGTGATCGATTATAGTTTTAGGCCATTGTGTGAATCCACAGTGTGGATGGAAGAAACCTTTTGGTTTGGTGTGTGAGAGCTGTTGCTATTTAGCAAGCACACAATCACTCATCAAACCCAAAGTTCCGATGACAAGGATATTGAACTTTCGTTAAGTACAGTTTATATAGCGAATTTTTTTTGTTGCTTTATAGCGTTATAAGAATTTGTGAGTTAACAAAAAGCATATAAGCTACTGATAAACATAAATTCAATTGTAAAATGATCTAAGAGTAATACCTGTCTAGAAAGAAGTCCGCCAGGAATCGATCGTGAAACACCCACTTGCTTAATTTGAATGTTATCCAATAGACCACGGCCACCGACTAGTAAAATCAAATATTTCAATTTGATTGAAAACTGAATTTATAATTTAAACAAACTGAATGATTTTTCAAAGGTTTCGGCTTTAACTTAGTGGAATTGTTTATTAGAATATTTAACAATTCATTACTTGATTATTCAATTTATTATATTAATCCCAGCTAGACGTGTTTCTACCTCCTATCCCGAGGCGCTCTTCAGGTGGAATAATAATTTCTGAATAGAGCCTCGAGATAGGAGATAGAAACGCATGTAGCGGGATGTATATAAGTGGAACAACAAAGTGATTTAAAGTTAAGTATTCCAATACTGAATAATGTGTTTATCCATCGCATAAATATGTCTGTGAATTAAATTAAATGAGACCAATTAAGCTATTAAATTAATATTTTTGTTATTCCCTATTAAAAGAATAAAGAATGAAATATTTGTAATTTGTTTTAATCTAACACTGTTTATTCCACTTTTCGTAACGGTATAACCCTACCGGTTTCAAAGCTTTCACCTCATTTTCAGGGGAGCACAAACAAGACATGTCTTAGTCTTGTGTGTGCTCCCCTGAAGATTAGGTAAAAGCCTTGAAACCGGTAAGGTTATACTTTTACAAAAAGTGGAATAAACAAAATTTAATAAAAACAAATTACAATGTCTTTTAACCTCCACAACGTTAATGCCTTAACTATAAACAAGATAATGAAATATTTATAAAAAATCTGTACAAATTGTATAGAACGTACAAGACGGTTTAGAAAAACTTGACATGAATAAATTTTTCACAGGAAATTCCGAAACTGGAAACAATGAAAAGCCTTTTTACTAGGAACGTTTTCATGACGAGGTGTATGAACGTGGCAGAAGAATAAGACATGTGCTAGGATAAAATGAAGTATAGATCTGTTATATCAATTTACCCCAATAGGGAATAGGGGTTTTGGGAATGATAATGTCCTGACTGAAAAAGTAAAATTCTTCAAAAGAAACTGTGACACTATTAACTCAAAAATTCGAATTGTCAAATTTGAAAATTCGGGAAATGGTTAAACTTTGGGTAAAGGTTGAGTTTTTTTTTTTAGAAATAGAAGATAATATTTGACGATATGTTTTAAACGATATTGCACCGTTCTAGTGCAAAAACTATGTGTATGTGAATAGGAAGTTATGAACAAAGTGTGATGATAAGAACGAGTATGTGTTAGAGCTTATTTATTTTTGTGCAATTATTTAAAGAAGAAGTACACTTATTAATACAAAACATATGAAACCCTTCTCTTCGTCGTTATCTTGAGGAACGTGCCCCAAAAATTGCTAAGCATTTTCATTTTGATTTCTTATGGAAAATTATGCGGTGGTTTCCCATTGCTTTCTGCCCCGCAGTAGATATAATAGGAATCTTGTATATATACATGTTGTATATATTGTGAGTTCTGCTACCAACACACAGTATTTTGTAGTGTAGTGCAAGAATTACGATGAAATATGCAATTATATATGTTAAGAGGAGGTAGGAGGGTTGTAATTAATTGGGATAGGAGTTGCAATAATTACGAGAGAGGATAGAGAAAACACAGAAGCAGAAGTGACCAGCCTTCATGCCACTTCGCCAAGTTAAGCATGCGTACTCATGCAGTTTACGGGATATGGCAGCTGTCTGTGCACTGACTTGGAGCTCAAATTAAAGAGATTGAGATTTTAGCGAACCAAGACCTGAGTAATTTCTAGGCGATCCTAGACTGGCCAGTACTGTCCACAAGATACTATCACATAACACTTCAGTAAAATATTATTCATAATAAAAACGATTAAAAATATTTTCATATTACAATTCAATCAAAACCGTGTTAGAATAAAACCGCATAATTAAAAACGTTTAAACGTTTGAGATGTAACTTGAAAAGACTGAAAAGTAAGCATTAAAAAGTGTTAATATTTTTTTTTCTTTGAATCATAAATCAAACTTCAAATGTAGCTCTCGCCGTCTGAAATAAGTTTCATCAAAGTCAACAAAAAATAAATTATGCTTCGTCGACTTTTAGTCGAGTTTTCCGCGGAACAGAGAGAGAAAGATCCGCAGTGAGTTTTGAAAACATTCAACAATGTTTATTTTTCCAGTTAAATTTCTGTCAGAAACAACTACTTTTCGAAATTGGCTACTAAATATTTCAGCTGAAAAGTGTATTTTCCCATTGAAAAGTTTCTGGCCTGAAATCTTGTTAAAATATTCAACGACTCATAGTGCATTTGGGATTTCAGGGTACAAATAATAATTATTTTTAAACGAGTTTGTATTGGACAGTGGGTTAGTTTACTGGTTACATATTCTTTGTAAAATCATAACATTTTTAGTTTAAAACACTATTTTATTCCATATTGATGAGGCTATTAATAATTATTTGTTTAACAAAACTTCACATATTGAGCAATCAGTATGGTCATTTTATGTATTTTCATATGACTTGAACTTGTAAAAAGAGTGAAGTAAAAAAGTTGTTCTTGCCGGGATGAATTGACTAAATAAGAAAGATTTGCTTTGTTATTAATTTATTAATACTTATACTGTATATTAATATGATGTCTGTTTGCTAGGTGGCAATCTCTTCCAACCAACCGGAATTGGAAACAGAAAATTATACGAGCAAAATTTTAGTTCAAGTGGGCGTAGATCTTTGCAGCACTTGAAAATAATGAATGCTGAAGAAGATCCTTCTGTTGACATCATTTTTTTGGTCTTGCCATTAGGTCCACTTACACCCCCATGTTCGAAACTGTGTTATTTGATTATAGGCATGATTGATTTATTCGTGTGGTTTTGCTTCAAACAACTTGAATATATTAAAGAGCGTAGCCTAGAGATAACATTGTCTTCAGCTGCATCAACCGAGAAAAAATATGAACTAGAGCAAGGGTGGCCAACCCGCGGCCCGTGGGCCACGTGCGGCCCGCTGGGCGTCTACTTGTGGCCCGCGGAGCATATGCACACATTTTTTTCTTTTAGTGTACATAAAACCACCAAAAGAACATTCTATCGTGCGTAGTTCGTATCATATCCCATATATGGAAGTATCTCAGTACATTGATTCAACTATCGTGACAATTTCTTCTATGGTACATTCGTGTTAACAAACAATCATAACGTTAAGCTGATTTTAAAAAGCGCGCACGCCGATCTTGCGTGGATAGCCTAAGCGTGAATGCGGGGCGGGATGCGTCGTGCGACCGCCAGTCTGTGGCAAGCTCGCAACGCCGTCGGACGTGTGGTCGCTTCCATTGTGTGCGTTATCGCCATGTGTTTCGTGAGATTTTGCGATCGACTTTCAAATACACATTGATAGGAATACAAGTTGCTATAACCGAATATCCTGTCTAATACTATACCGAGTCCTGTCTACTTTTTTAAGTGCAGTGAAGGTAAGCAAACCTAGCTTTTATTTTTTTTAATTAATCTATGATATTTTGCTTTGATTTTGTAGAGTTCTATCTTTTGTTTTGTGTTTAATTATGGGTATCTAACCAAATTACCAACCGTGCTGACCACTGGCTTTTGTCTGAGTACCTACTTTTTCGTTTATTAATACAAAAAAATAAAAGGCCTTTCTTTAGTATTTCACTTTATTTACATACTTTGTTTTTAATTTACTAATGAATTAGCCCGAATCAGATCCTTAATGGCATTACAGATTTTTTACAATACACCACAAGCATCTCATCCTTTTGTCAGAAAGTTATGTAATACTGATGTCATTTTATTTATTTTTTTAGTTAAAAACCAAGACCCACAATGGCGTCAAGTAGTAAAGACGTTGGACCAAATATGAGAAGAGTCACAGAAGAACCGAGAAGTTTTCAAGACAGGTGGACTATAAACTATTTTTTCGTGGAATTTAAAACAAATCCAATATGCTTGATGTGCAATAATTCTGTTTCTGTCTTGAAAGAGTATAACATTAAACGGCATTACGAGGCTTAACATGCAAATAAGTTTGATAAAAATGAAGGGCAATTTCGACAAGACCAAGTAAATGAATTAAAAAGAAAACTTTCTGCACAACGTCGGATATTTACTAGAGCGGCTCAAGAGTCAACATGCTTTGTAAAAGCTAGTTATGCTGTAGCCATGATACTAGCAAACAAATCGAAGCCATATTCAGATGGTGAAATGGTTAAGAAATGTTTGGAGAGTGTTGTTGAAATTCTGTGCCCAGAAAAGAAAACGAATTTCTTAAAAATAAGTCTGTCTTGTCAAACTATTACTAGGCGTGTGGACGACATTGGAAAACATATTGAAGATAATTTGAAAAATCGATCATCCAAGTTCATATTTTTTGCTCTAGCATTGGATGAAAGCACATACCTAACAGATACCGCCCAAGTGGCGATTTTTATCAGGGGCGTTAATGTCCATTTTAACAAAATAGAAGAATTAGCGGCACTGTATCCACTTAAGGACACTACTTGCTCACGAGATTTGTTATGAGCTGTTACGTCGACATTGAATCGCTTTTCGTTACAACTCAACAACCTATCTGGCTTAACAACAGATGGTGCTCCAGCAATGGTTGGGAAACACGAAGGTTTAGTAAAATTGATTGAAAATGAGGCCTGCAAAGTTGGTAATACTTCGATACTAAATTTTCATTGCATTATTCATCAGGAGAATTTATGTTCCAAGTCCCTTAAAATGGATCATGTCATGAAGGTGGTCATCAAAACAGTGAACTTTATTAAGTCGGAGGGGTTGCATCAACGTCAGTTCCAAGAGTTTCTCAAGTCTTTGGATTCAGAGTATAATGACGTTACATTTTATGCAGAAGTAAGATGGCTGACCCGTCCCAAAATGTTGAAAAGAGTGTTTGATTTGAAGCAAAAAATACAATCATTCTTCGCAAGCAAGTCAAAAAGTATCCCAGAATTTGAAGACAAGGAGTGGGTTAGCGACTTTGCATTTCTGGTCGATATAGTTAGCCACCTAAATGTTGTTAATACTCGTCTACAAGGGAAAGATCAACTAATTAATAACATGTATGATCTTATTTCCGCATTCCAAATGAAACTTGGGCTTTGGGAACAACAATTAAGGACAAAAATCTTCACTTACTTTCTTATATTGTTATTGCAGCCAAACGTCACACAAATGGCGGCGGATAAATACGCTTCATTGACATCCAACTTGAACCTGGAATTTGAAAACCGATTTCAAGATTTTAAAAAGCATCGTGTGCTTTTTGCTGCATTGCAACGCCATTCTCCGTAGACGTGAATTTATTGCCAGGAATTTTACAAATGGAACATTGTGAAATGTGTTGTGATATACAGTTAAAGGAGAAATTCAATCAGGTTGGTTTGGAAGAGTTTTACAAAACATATTTGGACAAGGAGAAATATCCTGCATTCTACAAACATGCTCTATCGAGGATTTCGCTATTTGGAAGCACTTATACGTGTGAACAGCTTTTTAGTCAAATGAAGCATATTAAATCTCAAATGAGAACACGAATCACTGATGAGCATTTGGAAAACTGTTTGCGTGTAGCAACAACATCAATCGTTATCAACATTGATGCACTTAGTTCTGATAAACAAAATCAGACGTCTCACTAAAATTTATTATATTTTGTTTATTTTTTATTATTATTTTTTGTATTGCCTAACTCTTATCTAATAAATATGTTTGATTCTCATTTTAGTTATATCTTCTAAAAAAAACAATATATTTCTTGTTTGCTTTGAATAATAAAAGAAATTTTGTTGTATGGCCCGGTAGGAAATCTCATTTCTAAAATCTGGCCCGGCTGCTGAAAAGGTTGGCCACCCATGAACTAGAGTATATGTTTATTGAACCAAAATATTCCATATAAGGGATGAGAAGCCTTACAAGGTTACCATTCCAATCCTAAAAGGGGTCTGAAGAGTTGGTCAGTATTTGGAATCAACATCTTCGATAGTTGTTACTAGTTTAAAATGTTTTTAGGAATGGTTGCTATGTCGAGTTTTATCGAGTAGTTAGATGACGGCCGACGTTTCGAAAGTGTTGAATCATCTTCATATTCGTCAAAGAATATTTAAGTACACAAATTTACGCTGCGGTCGTGAAAACGGGTGGGATGAGCAAGCCAAACATATTTAAACATTACGGTCGTGAGTGCAGGTAGCTAGGTGAGTGCTTCTTACGTGCTTATTATATTCGATGGTGTTTTTTGCCATCGCTCTGAGCATAAAGTCTGCAATGCTTTCAAAACGTCAGTTATTATTTAATCCAAATCAATATAATACCATAAACTATTTTTAACAAACGGCTGCATCTTTATTATAGTGTTAATAAAAATATCCACATTAAGGAGACTCCTTTATATTAGTGAATGAACCTAAATGATTTGATATGAATTTACATGTTTTGTGATGCATCACGTACATAAATACCGTATAATATAGCCGATTATTGTTAAAAAGTCTGAAATGAAAAACTAAACTGAAACATTTTTCGTCAACACTACAACCTTTTCGTAAACATACAAGTCTTTTTTTTGCCATGTAGCAATACTTATAATCAACTAGGAAGGTGTTTAACAAGCCTTAACTGTAAACCAAACTAGAACCCTTATTTTTCAAATCTAGTAACCAATGGGTTTGAGCCTGTAACCCCCGGATATGAAAACATATATTTTAGTAGTTTTTCGTTCGTTCGTTGCTGTACCTCGTAGTCGAGGATCACCTCACCATTGCAACGTCAATTTAGTTAGAAAGTAAAGCTGTGTCGTTAAGTTTTTTGTTTCTTTTTAAGTGAGTGAGCCGTTGCACGCCAGCAAACTCACCGACCACACCACTGTGCTGAATCCGATGGCCCACCGAAGTCAGACGATCGAAGCACACCGCCATGTATTTTTTCTCTTCTTTTGAAAGAATAGATATTTCCAGTCACAATTTTCTTTAAAAGTCCGAAGACGAAGCGAAAAAAATACCTGTGTTATTCGAGGAGAGTAGCACAGCGTGGGGTTCAAACCGACGACCTTCCGTACGAAAGTCCAGTGCGTTACCACACGGCCATGTACCGTAGCCACTTGGCTATACATGTTATCCATCGAAAATCGAATCCAACCCCCCCAAGCTAGAAATCAAGTATTTTACCAACTAGACTAAGGTGGTCGTTTCTTTTTTTTTTTCGACTATTAATAGAAAGTAATCAACATTGTGACAATAATGGTGGCTTGGCGTGTCGCACAGATCGATTTAAATAAATAACCCATATTGTATCGTCTCGGAAGGTCAACGAACAAAAGACCAAAAGGTTGGGGACCATACCAAGGAAGGGTAGATCTTTTCCCTTTCTTCTGTAATTTCACGGGTATTTTTTTTTTAAATTATGTATGCGTGTTTGTCGGAATGGGTGATTTTGTTTTTTTCCAACTCTTAAAAAAAGCTGCTCGAAATCAAGATTAAACCTTTTGTGAAAGGCTTGACATTGTGTAAGGCTCTCTAATTACATTTTGAGTTTTGTTATTACTTGCTTTCTGTCGATAAAAAATGCCGTTACAATTGATAAATATTTTATTCTGTACAATTTGTTTTAGAAAATAGACGAAAATTTGAGTTGTAAAGAACTGCTTTTATTTAAATCTCAATTTTTATCTAGATAGTAGGTTTTAAATCATGCATTCTAAACGAATTGGGTGTCATTAATAGTGATGGCTTCCATGGCCTAGTTGGTAAGACGTTTGTCTTCCATACAGTACGTGAGTTCGATTCCCAATGGAAACAATAAAAGAAAAAACACGGGGTTCCAGCCAGTATAGAAAATTTATCTGGTAACAATACTCCGGCGCATTAAATGTGTGCGAGAGCTGTTGTAAATCCAATCACGTGCAATGATTTAATGTAAGTAACTTATTATCCATATTCCAGTGGTTCTCAACTCGAAAGCTCGATTACTGAGGTTCAGGACATTATTGTCTCCCAGTAGCGGTCTTTAACATTTCCACATCATCAATTCTATTATGCTGAGAGATATCGTACGAATGAATACAAAACTGTTTTATCATAATAACTTTGATGTCTGGCATTAGAAACTGCATTTCCTGTATCAATAATGATTGTTCTGGCACCTCTAATTCTCAAAATATGTTCTGGCACCCCGTCAAACCCCCATTTTTTATCGTTTTTTTTATAAGAGGCAATCTACTCAAACTAGGATGATATATGCCACCAAATTAAAATCACTATGCAATTATATGAGTCAATATAATAAAACTTATTTAAAAAATGGAAAATCTAGACTATTTAAAGTTTCAGATGATTAAACTTCAAAAATTTAACAAACGATCTATACGTGGAAAGTACCACGAAGAAAGAAGAAACGCTACATTCATTGGACGCGGCGATGATAAGGCTTTTAGTAAATCAAATATGTTTCTCAAAGAACAACCAACAAATACATGATTTATAATTTCATCATCCAGACCACATCTGCAGCCGGGATTGTCCACAATACCCTTTCTGCAAATGTGAGTATCCCCCATGCAGCTGCTCGTCCACAAACGACACATGACAGACACTTCCATCTTGTTCATTCTTATGATAATAAACCATGATTTCAAAGCGATATATGTTATTGTTGGTTTATACTCGTATCTGATTGTTGAATTGATTTTTATCATTGTATTCATGTACAAAAGAATGGTAAATGGGGACGTCATTTATTTATTGACGATTTGAATTTTAAATACCTATATGTTAACCACCCGGAACCAATGTATTTATCTGTTGAACAGTTATTTCCCATCCGAACATCTGTTGAACAGTTATTTTCCAAAAATCTCTCCGCTCTTGGCCGAAATTGTCCCATGCCTCCCTCATCCCTCAACCCCCAACCGTTGAAGCGTGTATATCGGTATCAGTTTGAACAGCATTTAGTCTTGTTTGCGCTCCCCTGAAGATGAGGTGAAAGCCTTGAAACCGGTAGGGTTATACCGTCACAAAAAAGTGGAATAAACAGTGATTGATAAAAATAAATTACAATGTCTTTAAACCTCCTCAACGTTAATGCCTTAACTATAAACAACAATGTATTTATCTATATAAAATTTTACTGTATATGTTTACAAATTATGTTTATAAGAAAAAAAATATTATTTGATAATCCATGTTTGCCAAATTTTAAATAGTATTGATAACTTATAATAAAAGCACTCATATAGTATAGTACGCCTAGTTGTGACACTAAGATTTAATGTTTAAAATAGTTAGGGTACGAGTAGGTGTTAAAGTTTAGGTATCGAGGATCGCACCACATGGAGGAGCTTCTCGCACCCCCAGGGGCGCATGCACCCCTAGTTAAGAACCACCGGTCTAATAGATAATAAATGTATTACTAATTATTGGCATATTGTTTTAAATACCCTTATTATACACATAATTTATCCACAAAAGTGAGCTTAGACAATTTTAATGTAATTTTATGAAATATCTATATGTATAAACCAATGTATCGAAAAGATTTATTCCTTTTGAAATTTCTGGTTTTCATATTTAACTTTCAAATATTATTCCTCATGATTTTTTTTAAAATTTGGTATTGTTAAAAACTTAATCATGTTACAAACTAAATCTGGAAAGATGAAATATTATTACAAACTAAATCTGGCAATTAATTGCTCCAAAAAACAGCACTTTTCACGAAATATGATAGTAAAATGTGTTAAAAAAAATACCTTTTTTTATAAATATAGAAATAAAAAACATACCAATTGACCATGGCCTTTTTGGGCCAGGCAACGAGAACAAATATTCGCGTCTTTCTATCTCTGAACATAGCTTTTTCTACATCCATGCACTTTTTAAAATTTCTTAACATTCCTTCAGTTCACGTTTCTCCATCTTATTATAAGAACAATACGAGGACAAATTATATACTTATCTTAATGGTGTTCTTAATTAGGAGCAATACCTAAGATTACTTTGAAGGAATAAATTACGAAAAATAAAATAAGTTAAGTGTTAGTAAAGATAGGAAGGTGATGACTGTAACCTTGTGATTAGGTACATTCCCGTATCTGCATATTTTTATATTTTAATTATAGTTAAGGTATTAACATTGTGGAGGTTTAAAGACATTGTAATTTTGTTTTATCAAAGACTGTTAATTCCACTTTTTGTAACGGTATAACCCTACCGGTTTTAAAGCTTTTACCTTATCCTCAGGGGAGCACAAACAAGAAAAAAAGTGAAAAAAACTGTGTTTGATAAAACAAATTACAATACATATTTTTAAACACTTATATTATTTCCATTGTCTACCTCTTTCTGACTCTCATTCTTTCAATGTGGCCAAACCTTCTTAAGATGCCTTTCTTTATAGTTTTTCTTACTTTGGATGTATTGCAGTATAAAATCTCAAATTGTTGTGAAATGAATGGCGTAAGGGAAAGATGTAAGCCAAAGAAAGAATATAAGGGTAAAATAAGTCATTTTTTGTGAGATGGAAAAAGCACGAAAAGTAGAAAAGCATTTATGAACAGATGTTTGAGTGTGGATAAGACAAAGGATATTTGTATGTATAGAAGGTGTGGAGATAGGTCATATCTGCCTACTACCAAAGCGATATGGTTTGATGTATGTATGTCAGAATTGATTTAGCTAAAATATTGTATGAATTACTGAAAGTATACGTTTTGATTAATCTCTCTCCGTCGTTGCAGTCCTAAGACTGGTTTGCAACAATTTCAACTCTTCTCCTCCATTCCCCCCTGTCCTGTGCGGCTCTTTTTAAATCTGTATATGTTGAGCAGCGCACGTCCACCAACAGGTCCTCCAGGTACTCTCGGCGTGGGCGTCCCCTAGAGTTTGTCCCCTCGGTCATACCCTCCATTATGGCATGCAAGAGGCCCTCTTGTCGTATTATATGACCGATCCATCTTGCACGCCTTTCGGACAGGATCCTGAGCAGGTGCCTTTCTCTTTCGATTCGTTGGAGAACCTCTTCATTTGTGATGCGGTCTCTCCAGGAAATTCCTAATAGTCTTCTATAGGACCACATCTCAAAAGCCTCTAGTCTTCGTCTATCTCTTTCGGATAGGCACCATGTCTCGCAGCCGTACATCAAGATACTCCATACATAGGTCTTGATGAGGAGTATTCTCAGTTTTAGGTCTATATTATTTGATTCTATTATTTTCGACCTTTTATTAAATGCAAGTCTAGCCTGATGTATACGGCTGTCGACCTCGCTCCTGGACCGACCGTCCCATGTTATTTTGCTCCCGAGGTAGACAAACTCCTTGGTGTTCTTTAGTGGTTTACCCGACATCACTATTCTCATCTGATGTTGCGCTCGGCCTACAGTCAGCAGCTTTGTTTTGCCTTTATTTAATAACAAACGGTTTATATTTAATAAGAAATTACTAAATTATAATTTTATCTACGACAAACGAAAGGCAACAACCTCAGATTCATTAAAATTGCGTGTCCCAATTAAATTAATTACCTGTGAGTTTTCAGCAAATGTTGTATTTGTACATTTCTTGTCCTGTATAAATCAAATAAAAAAAGTAAAAGTAAATCTACGTGACACTTGTTTCTACAGTTGATAACATAAAATGCTTGACTTCCACCTGGTATATTTAGGTTCAATTCCCAATAATCCTCAAAAAATATAAAAAAGGGACAAATCTCAGACAGTCCGTCTGGTAACAACACTCACACGAGCTAGATGTGTGTGAGTGATAGGAAACAACTAATTTGCCTACTCTAAAGTTCTAAACCCGAAGGTTTGATTAATGGCGCCAAAGACAATATTAAAAGAAACGAAGGCAACACACTCTTCAAAATGTTTAAAGGGTTTACAAACCAATTAATGAATTTAGTATATTTCCCGTATCTATCCCTTATAAAAAGTACGTAAAATATTGTTAATCGTTTAGTATAATTGTTTATATGGACTTATTTTAATATAACCGCAAATTTCATGCCAACTCCAGTGGTTCTTAGCCCAAGGGCTTGATCAATATGGTTGAAGAAAATGTTTTCCCCCGAATTCGATGTTCAATATGTTTGAATCATCAGTTCAGACATGTGGAAGTGTACTATATAGTACAAGGCGAAATAAATACGATAGTCAAAATTAATTCCATTGAAAGTTTGTTATCACGCATATTTGATTGAAAAAAGCTAAGCTATTGGAATGCATGGACCAAGTATTTAACAGGTGATAATATATGATAGAATACGGGATGAATACAAAATTAAGACTTATGCGAGTATGTTGAGTAAGACGAAGAAGAGGACTCTGAGATGGTTTGGACATGTAGTTAAAAGTAAGATTGATTCTATGGAGACGCATGCACTAAGAAAGATTTCAACGTATGAAAGTAGATGAAATTATGACATTAGAAATGAATGAATGGATAAAATGAACGTTTTAAGGGAGATAAAAAAGGTATCTTTAAAATTTAAATGTGAGGAAAAAGGAACGACGAAAGAACTATTTAGGGAATTTGCAAGTCAGTAGTGCAAGATGTGCATGTACAAAGTAGACTAATGGCTGAATCAAGTAGACCAGATTATGAATGAAGGGATAATTTGAGAAGTGTGAATAATGGAAGATTGTGCATGATGATATGTACGAATGTAACTATAGAGGAGGTGAAATCTAGATGATTATACGAGTACATATCATAAAAAGTTTATAGATGTATGCTCGGGATGTGGTTTTATAACATGTATGTATCATATGTGGGTACTCTCCTCGAAATTGAAAAAGAAAGTGTGAAAAAAATTAAACTAAAAACGAATAACGTTTAAGAATTGCTAAGTTCAACTTCAGGTCGAGTTTGGAAACTCGCAATGGAGTGGTCAATAATTCAACATTGTCTAAGACATGTGTTGCCGCCGGAGATGGCGCAATGAATAAGTGAATCCTCGACTTGCAACTTCTGAACTTTCGTATCTTGGCTCTAAATTTTTCAGGGCGTTTGCATACTTGAAAACTACTGAATATTTCTTAAGTTTCCTTTGAAAGTACAAATGCACAAAAGTAGGTAATTAAAAATTAACTTTTATTGAGAATTGAAAATGATCTGTATTTATCTTTAAATTAAGTATTTACGAGTAATTCTTATAAATAATATTACATTTTGGTTTTGTTAGTGTTGCTTTATTTTATAGGTCTTGATTTTTCAATTAATCAAAAAAGAATAAATATTCACAAAGCTAACAAAGAATATTCTTACTCTCAAACAAAATTATTCTGCAAAGAAGATGCTGTTGATAAAATACAACTCACAACCTCCTTTCTTAGATACTCACACAAATATGCATACCACCACGCCGTATTCTTTCTGAAGTGGGCAGAAAAGACTACATGTCAGTCTTTCCTATCTTGACACATATTTTGTTTCTTCCATATTCAAATACCGTTTTATGCAGCTTCTTTTCCTCTTTCAAAACGACATTCATTAGATTCAGTCACTATTTTCTTGATCTTCCTCTACCACGTCTTCCACTCACATTTACACTGTATGATATATGTATTTTTTTAGTATTTCTTCCTTCATCCATTCCACCTGCTTTAATCATCACAGAACACTCTTCTTCATCTTATTAAAAAAATATATTTAGATTTTTTTACTTACTTCATTCTGTATTCTGTCATACATTGCTTCACCCCACATATTCTTTTAAGTGCGCGTATTTTAACATTTATTCAGCTCTTTTCAGTATTTCTCCACATCCATGCTTCACACCAATACATTAAATGTGGTACTTAAATACTGTTGTGGACTATTTTAATACTTTCTAGTTCAATAACATTTATTTTAATGTGCCGTTGACTTTTTCCTGTCGCTATACGTCATTTGATAGCCCTCGTAACTCTCCAATATTCTTAAAAAATACAACTACAATACATTCATCTATTTGCTCTAATATTTCATTACTTGCCCATGTAATTGGAAAGACATTTTTTAAAGGTTGTTCGCCAGGTTTTCAATTCAGGACACTTAAAATTTTTTTTCGGAGGCTGTAAAAAAAATGTCACACGGAAATAAATTCTCTAAGTTGTACTGTGTACAACACAAGAAAAAAATACTTCCGCCAACAATCATCAATGTATTAAAGTCTATTACATAATTATATTAACTATCAAAAAACACGATTCGACGATATTTTACATAATCAAAGATCACAATGATGATAAAAAATATATAATTTTTAGAGAAAGTGTGCAGTTTTATGACAAAGTGTGTTACCAAGATCACTCTCTCGATATTGACATATTCTCAAACAAAATCAGTGAACTCTTAAAAATATAATCGCTCAAACAACGAAAGGAAGCTCATTATATGGAAAAAAAATCGTTACACTTACACCACAAAAGTTCTTTGTAGACATTGATTCTTGATTGTTTCACCACTCGTCACGGGTTCGTTGCCATCACTTCTTTTTGATCGAGTATTTTGCTATTCTTTATTTTTATTTCATCGACTATTCTTATTTGCTTTATTTCTGGATGCCAGAATAATAAAAGACCAAATCAAAGTGATGACTTGTTCCTCAGTGAGTGATACAGTTAGCATGACATGGAATGAAAGGTATGGAAACAAATTATAACATCTATTCCAAGTCATTAGGGGAAAACGTCGCTCAAGCATGAGCAGAACGGTTTTTAAGAAAAAAATATAAAAGATTTTTTTTTAAATTTAATTAAAATGTCAAGTGATCAGTTTGAGTCTTTTGTCTAGTTTTTGATCAATGTTGATATAAGAAATCTTCACCAAGCTTTTGGAATTGTTAGCCTCCTAAAAGGTAGTCTGCGACAAAAGAAACTTTTAAAATGCTGCTTAAAATGAAATGAATACATACCATACATTAAGTGATTTTGGTAATTATACAGAGGGAACGATATTGTTTTGCCCTGATTGTTCTGCTCTCAAGTTTAGAATTCACAAAAACAAATAAAAATCTATAAAACATATAAACTGACTTCAAATAAGAGAAGTCGACAAATTCTTCTAGTTGAATTATTGTAGAAAAGTTTTTTCTTAAAGGAATGAACAAACAAGTGATAAGAAGAAGCATAAACCTAAAACATTTATTTAAACTAATCTTATGGTTTTCGATAATGCATTTGTTCATTTAATGAGTTTCAGTTAAGGAACAGTTAAGATCAGAGGTGTCTACACTGGTTTGTCTTAATTATTAGAAAAACAATGTTTTTCTTTGATACTAACAATCAACTTCTGTACACATCGCTTTCCGTTCACTTTAAATGTGTCGCTGCCCACCAACTCTTCGCTTGCCCACCACTTCCCCGGAGAAGACGCGTTTTGGCAGTCTGTGATCTCCCATGCGTATCACATGCCCGGTCTACCGCAATTTCGCCTTTACAACCATATCTTCTATAGGTTTACAGTTGAAGCATTGCAGGCACATACATTTAAATGTAGACATAGTTGCTCTGCAAAGTTTCTTTCTAACTTATTGGCTGGCCATTCAGCAATTGTGACACCATGAAACTGAAAGGACTACGTGACACACATCATCGCAGAATATTGGTTACCCTCAATCTTGATATATTGTTAACTTAGTAATTGGGTATATGAATGTTTTTTTTATTTCGATATGATGGTGAATATCTTCGTGCAGTAGATTCTTGCTCTCTCTTTTTCTACATTATTCCTATAAAGTGGAATTCCAAGTACTCCTCCTGCTTCGAGAATCTGCCTGGTGGTCGACTTCTTGTCGAGATTATTTTGTGCGTGATCCTGTCAATACGTATTCTCTGCCTTGCCCATCTAAGGATATCTTCGGTTTTGCACATTCTTTCTATTTTTTAATATTTTTCTTAGTGTTTTATCAGTTATACATCGCAATGTAAAATATTGAATATCACAATCCAATAATATGTAACGTATTTACAACAGCCTAGTGCCCACTTGAATAATATCATAAAAAGTTTAATAGTAATTAATTCGAAAAAAATCAAAATCTCTATCTGGTTTGGTTACTCGTCAATAAAGATTTCGATATATATTATAGTTCGGAAATTCTAGGATGAGTCCTTTGACAGCTCACAAATTTGTCCCAATACAACCTTGTAACGATGTTCAGTAATTTTAATTATTTTATTAACTTTAATATAAGCCTCAATTCTAATAAATAGCAAGTTATTTAGGTAAATACATTACATAAGGTTGTATTGGGGCAAATTTGTGAGCTGTCACAGGACTCATCCTAGAATTTCCGAACTATAATGTCTTTTTAATTCTGTCTACGACGACGTTCCACCCCTTCCCATTCGAACATTGGGCATCTCAAAGTGCCACTGTCTTCGAAATTCAGCCTTGATCCCAATTTGGTCTGTCCACCGGGCTGATAACAGTTTTCTACCTCATCAGTTATGTAATCAAATCGTCAAAATGAATCCTCGCTTTGTGATTTACAGTGAAAAAACTAGATTTCTCGCCATCAACCAAAATTGAAAATTTTCTTTACATGTCATGAATAAATCTCCTCACGAAGAAATAATTCTTTATTCTAGAATAAAAATGCCACGCGAAGGGGTTTTTTGAATTTGGAATCGTTAATAAAAAATAAAAAAGGCTTTTACGTTGTCTTAATGCTTCAAAAACATGTAACTCATGTTATGTTGATCGGCGTATTATTCAGTTCCCGGTGGAGTGCCTGGAATTTTCCACGTTGCTTCGATTCTATTTGACATTTGATAGACAACTTGTAAGCAGAACTGGATATTTTATTCATAATTTTACGGTTACGAGGTTTCAATGGAAATAACTAGTATGTTTTATTTAATGGGTTTAAAAAAACGCTATCTAGGTTATTGAGAAATTGTTGAAATACATTATTGGTGGATATCAAGATAACATATGCAAAGGAATTGCGACAAGTAATAGAGTGAGCAGTTGTTGACAATGGAGTTTAACATGAGTTTTGATCTTTCAAATATTTAAATACATTTTCAAAACAGGGAAACTTGTGATTCATGTGGTAGATAATTTTTTAAAAAGTAAGGAATATAAATAATTTTAAGCAATATCCGGAAAAAAACAAGGAATTCTGAAAATATATTTGCAACACCGGTCATTTAAAAAACGCCATCAGAATTTTTGTTTCAAAGCGCCGTAATTACATTAAAAAATCCATCATGAATCAAACCTGGAACGTCTAGATACTGAAAAAGCAACCTTGGTTAAAGCCACGGTATGATTTGAACAACATTTTCAGATTCAGGCCGTATTTACATTTTATTATACCATTAATTTTATCGAAATTAATTGTATCTGTTGAAAAGCGTAATAAAGAGTCATTGCATTAAACACCGTGAAACAAGTCTTTGAGTTTAGGAGAAACAGGTGGAGAGGTAATAAACAAGTCACATACGTCTAGAACATGCAGTATTTCTTGGACTCTTTTTTATTCAATTTGAAATTCAACCCGAAACGTCTGGTGGTAATTAAAGAGTCTCCAAATTTTACAAAACTCTATCCAAAATTCAACGTTTAAAATTCTCATTTTTTATATCAAGACTAACCATAGAGTGCAAGTGCATGAAAATGCAAAAAATCCCCCACTAAGAACTATTTCACTAGGCAAGGCTTGTGGTGTTGTATCATTATTATATCACAAATTTAATATATTTGTCCCAAATGCCAAAACACTCAATTCAAACATTCATAATTTGCATTCACATCATTGGACTCGTATATACTTAAATTTCAAGTAATCAAATATACAGACTTTTCTTTCATCCAGGATTTAGGGTTAGATTCCTGATGGTACCCAAAAAAATATAAAACAAAAATATCCTAGTGTGGTTAAAGCCTTCGTCTAGTAACAATACTCGTACGCAGACTTTTTGCTCACGAACTATACTTGACACTCGTAGAAGTGTTGGCTTGACATTCGTACGAGAGTTGATTTGACGCTCGTACGAGTGTTGATTTGACACTCGTGCGAGTGTTGTAGCCTCTTCACCTGCGGAACAGTCTTCCCGAGACGTGTAATGTATAATTCGAGTTTCGTATCTACTACAGTGGTTTTAACCCGATGACTGAAGTCGAAGACAATGCTGTCTTGCGATCAGGCTCCTGAATATTTCCGAATCATCAGTTCGAATATTTTATTTGTTTATTTTACATTTATTAAAGATTTAACCCAATTACCTCAAATAACAAAAAAAAAATGTGAACAAAAGTCTATAGCATAGTCTATAACAAAAGTCTAAATGTGAACAAAAGTTTATATAGCATAACCACAACAGGAACTATGTTATTAACGCTTCCTTTGAAGTGACTCACTTATACCTACTCAGTTCTACCTAAGTAGTTCAATCCTCAATTTATCCACCAGGACATGGAAAATATGGAAATGTTGGAAATTTATTTCCCTGTGAGAATGATAATGCTCGTAACAACTCAGTTCATGAATACAACACCGAAAACAATCTTAATTGACGATGGCGTAAATAATTGTTCAGTATTTTTTTGTAACAAAAGTATATTATATAATATATTATTTAAAGTTAAGGCATTTGACACTGTGGAGGTTAAAAAAATTTAAATTTGTCTAGTCAAACACTGTTTATTCCACTTTACATAACGATACAACCCTACCGGTTTTAAGGTTTTCACATCATCATCAGGGAACACCAACAAGAGTCTTGTCTTGTTTTGAGCACCAACAAGAATCTTGTTTTTTTTTTTTTAAAGAATAGATATGACCGAAATAGTCATAGGTATCCTTATACCCTCAAACACTAGGCGGAACAGTACCTGTGTCATTCGAGGGGAGTAACACAGCGCGGGGTTCGAATCGATGACCTTCCGCACGGAAGTCCAGTGCGTTACCGCGCGGTCATGCACTTACCTGTTTTTCAATTTGTATATATATATATATATATATATATATATATATATATATATATATATATATATATATATATATATATATATATATATATATATATATATATATATATATATATATACATATATATATATATATATATATATATATATATATATATATATATATATATATATATATATATATATATATATATATATATATATATATATATATATATGATTTTTTGTTTGGTTATAGCGAAGGGTTATATATGTTTACTTTAGGTTTTCAGTTACTTCGCGAACTGTAAATATGGATTCTGACATCAGATCTACCTGGAGATCCATCAGCAGCTTCCTTACAGCATTTTTCATTTTTTGGCCTGGATGACTCTTTAGTAACATAGTTCTCTGTTTTGGATATACAGGAGACGGTATCTATTTTAATTGGTATTTTGTGGGCTTATGACCACCTTTGAAGGCTGAGTTAAGTGCTCACTTTATGCCTAGGCAACATTCCTCATTATACCATAGATTCATCTCTATACATCATTTAAATGTTTTTATTCTTAGTGCAGACAAGATGGTTTTTAGTCTTTATGCCATTTGTTGACGAACAATGGTAAGATTTTTTATTAACAGATGTTGAGGAAACCTCTTTGTTCTGTCAATACCTCATCATTGTTTGTTATACAAGCCGGATATTTTTTAGGCTTTTGACAAAGCCCATTACACTTCTGTAGAGGGTAATATGTGATTTTTTGTTTGGTTATAGCGAAGGGTTATATATGTTTACTTTAGGTTTTCAGTTACTTCGCGAACTGTAAATATGGATTCTGACATCAGATCTACCTGGAGATCCATCAGCAGCTTCCTTACAGCATTTTTCATTTTTTGGCCTGGATGACTCTTTAGTAACATAGTTCTCTGTTTTGGATATACAGGAGACGGTATCTATTTTAATTGGTATTTTGTGGGCTTATGACCACCTTTGAAGGCTGAGTTAAGTGCTCACTTTATGCCTAGGCAACATTCCTCATTATACCATAGATTCATCTCTATACATCATTTAAATGTTTTTATTCTTAGTGCAGACAAGATGGTTTTTAGTCTTTATGCCATTTGTTGACGAACAATGGTAAGATTTTTTATTAACAGATGTTGAGGAAACCTCTTTGTTCTGTCAATACCTCATCATTGTTTGTTATACAAGCCGGATATTTTTTAGGCTTTTGACAAAGCCCATTACACTTCTGTAGAGGGTAATATGTGATTTTTTGTTTGGTTATAGCGAAGGGTTATATATGTTTACTTTAGGTTTTCAGTTACTTCGCGAACTGTAAATATGGATTCTGACATCAGATCTACCTGGAGATCCATCAGCAGCTTCCTTACAGCATTTTTCATTTTTTGGCCTGGATGACTCTTTAGTAACATAGTTCTCTGTTTTGGATATACAGGAGACGGTATCTATTTTAATTGGTATTTTGTGGGCTTATGACCACCTTTGAAGGCTGAGTTAAGTGCTCACTTTATGCCTAGGCAACATTCCTCATTATACCATAGATTCATCTCTATACATCATTTAAATGTTTTTATTCTTAGTGCAGACAAGATGGTTTTTAGTCTTTATGCCATTTGTTGACGAACAATGGTAAGATTTTTTATTAACAGATGTTGAGGAAACCTCTTTGTTCTGTCAATACCTCATCATTGTTTGTTATACAAGCCGGATATTTTTTAGGCTTTTGACAAAGCCCATTACACTTCTGTAGAGGGTAATATGTGATTTTTTGTTTGGTTATAGCGAAGGGTTATATATGTTTACTTTAGGTTTTCAGTTACTTCGCGAACTGTAAATATGGATTCTGACATCAGATCTACCTGGAGATCCATCAGCAGCTTCCTTACAGCATTTTTCATTTTTTGGCCTGGATGACTCTTTAGTAACATAGTTCTCTGTTTTGGATATACAGGAGACGGTATCTATTTTAATTGGTATTTTGTGGGCTTATGACCACCTTTGAAGGCTGAGTTAAGTGCTCACTTTATGCCTAGGCAACATTCCTCATTATACCATAGATTCATCTCTATACATCATTTAAATGTTTTTATTCTTAGTGCAGACAAGATGGTTTTTAGTCTTTATGCCATTTGTTGACGAACAATGGTAAGATTTTTTATTAACAGATGTTGAGGAAACCTCTTTGTTCTGTCAATACCTCATCATTGTTTGTTATACAAGCCGGATATTTTTTAGGCTTTTGACAAAGCCCATTACACTTCTGTAGAGGGTAATATGTGATTTTTTGTTTGGTTATAGCGAAGGGTTATATATGTTTACTTTAGGTTTTCAGTTACTTCGCGAACTGTAAATATGGATTCTGACATCAGATCTACCTGGAGATCCATCAGCAGCTTCCTTACAGCATTTTTCATTTTTTGGCCTGGATGACTCTTTAGTAACATAGTTCTCTGTTTTGGATATACAGGAGACGGTATCTATTTTAATTGGTATTTTGTGGGCTTATGACCACCTTTGAAGGCTGAGTTAAGTGCTCACTTTATGCCTAGGCAACATTCCTCATTATACCATAGATTCATCTCTATACATCATTTAAATGTTTTTATTCTTAGTGCAGACAAGATGGTTTTTAGTCTTTATGCCATTTGTTGACGAACAATGGTAAGATTTTTTATTAACAGATGTTGAGGAAACCTCTTTGTTCTGTCAATACCTCATCATTGTTTGTTATACAAGCCGGATATTTTTTAGGCTTTTGACAAAGCCCATTACACTTCTGTAGAGGGTAATATGTGATTTTTTGTTTGGTTATAGCGAAGGGTTATATATGTTTACTTTAGGTTTTCAGTTACTTCGCGAACTGTAAATATGGATTCTGACATCAGATCTACCTGGAGATCCATCAGCAGCTTCCTAACAGCATTTTTCATTTTTTGGCCTGGATGACTCTTTAGTAACATAGTTCTCTGTTTTGGATATACAGGAGACGGTATCTATTTTAATTGGTATTTTGTGGGCTTATGACCACCTTTGAAGGCTGAGTTAAGTGCTCACTTTATGCCTAGGCAACATTCCTCATTATACCATAGATTCATCTCTATACATCATTTAAATGTTTTTATTCTTAGTGCAGACAAGATGGTTTTTAGTCTTTATGCCATTTGTTGACGAACAATGGTAAGATTTTTTATTAACAGATGTTGAGGAAACCTCTTTGTTCTGTCAATACCTCATCATTGTTTGTTATACAAGCCGGATATTTTTTAGGCTTTTGACAAAGCCCATTACACTTCTGTAGAGGGTAATATGTGACTTTTTGTTTGGTTATAGCGAAGGGTTATATATGTTTACTTTAGGTTTTCAGTTACTTCGCGAACTGTAAATATGGATTCTGACATCAGATCTACCTGGAGATCCATCAGCAGCTTCCTTACAGCATTTTTCATTTTTTGGCCTGGATGACTCTTTAGTAACATAGTTCTCTAGTTGTGGAATGTTGCCTAGGCATAAAGTGAGCACTTAACTCAGCCTTCAAAGGTGGTCATAAGCCCACAAAATACCAATTAAAATAGATACCGTCTCCTGTATATCCAAAACAGAGAACTATGTTACTAAAGAGTCATCCAGGCCAAAAAATGAAAAATGCTGTAAGGAAGCTGCTGATGGATCTCCAGGTAGATCTGATGTCAGAATCCATATTTACAGTTCGCGAAGTAACTGAAAACCTAAAGTAAACATATATAACCCTTCGCTATAACCAAACAAAAAATCACATATTACCCTCTACAGAAGTGTAATGGGCTTTGTCAAAAGCCTAAAAAATATCCGGCTTGTATAACAAACAATGATGAGGTATTGACAGAACAAAGAGGTTTCCTCAACATCTGTTAATAAAAAATCTTACCATTGTTCGTCAACAAATGGCATAAAGACTAAAAACCATCTTGTCTGCACTAAGAATAAAAACATTTAAATGATGTATAGAGATGAATCTATGGTATAATGAGGAATGTTGCCTAGGCATAAAGTGAGCACTTAACTCAGCCTTCAAAGGTGGTCATAAGCCCACAAAATACCAATTAAAATAGATACCGTCTCCTGTATATCCAAAACAGAGAACTATGTTACTAAAGAGTCATCCAGGCCAAAAAATGAAAAATGCTGTAAGGAAGCTGCTGATGGATCTCCAGGTAGATCTGATGTCAGAATCCATATTTACAGTTCGCGAAGTAACTGAAAACCTAAAGTAAACATATATAACCCTTCGCTATAACCAAACAAAAAATCACATATTACCCTCTACAGAAGTGTAATGGGCTTTGTCAAAAGCCTAAAAAATATCCGGCTTGTATAACAAACAATGATGAGGTATTGACAGAACAAAGAGGTTTCCTCAACATCTGTTAATAAAAAATCTTACCATTGTTCGTCAACAAATGGCATAAAGACTAAAAACCATCTTGTCTGCACTAAGAATAAAAACATTTAAATGATGTATAGAGATGAATCTATGGTATAATGAGGAATGTTGCCTAGGCATAAAGTGAGCACTTAACTCAGCCTTCAAAGGTGGTCATAAGCCCACAAAATACCAATTAAAATAGATACCGTCTCCTGTATATCCAAAACAGAGAACTATGTTACTAAAGAGTCATCCAGGCCAAAAAATGAAAAATGCTGTAAGGAAGCTGCTGATGGATCTCCAGGTAGATCTGATGTCAGAATCCATATTTACAGTTCGCGAAGTAACTGAAAACCTAAAGTAAACATATATAACCCTTCGCTATAACCAAACAAAAAATCACATATTACCCTCTACAGAAGTGTAATGGGCTTTGTCAAAAGCCTAAAAAATATCCGGCTTGTATAACAAACAATGATGAGGTATTGACAGAACAAAGAGGTTTCCTCAACATCTGTTAATAAAAAATCTTACCATTGTTCGTCAACAAATGGCATAAAGACTAAAAACCATCTTGTCTGCACTAAGAATAAAAACATTTAAATGATGTATAGAGATGAATCTATGGTATAATGAGGAATGTTGCCTAGGCATAAAGTGAGCACTTAACTCAGCCTTCAAAGGTGGTCATAAGCCCACAAAATACCAATTAAAATAGATACCGTCTCCTGTATATCCAAAACAGAGAACTATGTTACTAAAGAGTCATCCAGGCCAAAAAATGAAAAATGCTGTAAGGAAGCTGCTGATGGATCTCCAGGTAGATCTGATGTCAGAATCCATATTTACAGTTCGCGAAGTAACTGAAAACCTAAAGTAAACATATATAACCCTTCGCTATAACCAAACAAAAAATCACATATTACCCTCTACAGAAGTGTAATGGGCTTTGTCAAAAGCCTAAAAAATATCCGGCTTGTATAACAAACAATGATGAGGTATTGACAGAACAAAGAGGTTTCCTCAACATCTGTTAATAAAAAATCTTACCATTGTTCGTCAACAAATGGCATAAAGACTAAAAACCATCTTGTCTGCACTAAGAATAAAAACATTTAAATGATGTATAGAGATGAATCTATGGTATAATGAGGAATGTTGCCTAGGCATAAAGTGAGCACTTAACTCAGCCTTCAAAGGTGGTCATAAGCCCACAAAATACCAATTAAAATAGATACCGTCTCCTGTATATCCAAAACAGAGAACTATGTTACTAAAGAGTCATCCAGGCCAAAAAATGAAAAATGCTGTAAGGAAGCTGCTGATGGATCTCCAGGTAGATCTGATGTCAGAATCCATATTTACAGTTCGCGAAGTAACTGAAAACCTAAAGTAAACATATATAACCCTTCGCTATAACCAAACAAAAAATCACATATTACCCTCTACAGAAGTGTAATGGGCTTTGTCAAAAGCCTAAAAAATATCCGGCTTGTATAACAAACAATGATGAGGTATTGACAGAACAAAGAGGTTTCCTCAACATCTGTTAATAAAAAATCTTACCATTGTTCGTCAACAAATGGCATAAAGACTAAAAACCATCTTGTCTGCACTAAGAATAAAAACATTTAAATGATGTATAGAGATGAATCTATGGTATAATGAGGAATGTTGCCTAGGCATAAAGTGAGCACTTAACTCAGCCTTCAAAGGTGGTCATAAGCCCACAAAATACCAATTAAAATAGATACCGTCTCCTGTATATCCAAAACAGAGAACTATGTTACTAAAGAGTCATCCAGGCCAAAAAATGAAAAATGCTGTAAGGAAGCTGCTGATGGATCTCCAGGTAGATCTGATGTCAGAATCCATATTTACAGTTCGCGAAGTAACTGAAAACCTAAAGTAAACATATATAACCCTTCGCTATAACCAAACAAAAAATCACATATTACCCTCTACAGAAGTGTAATGGGCTTTGTCAAAAGCCTAAAAAATATCCGGCTTGTATAACAAACAATGATGAGGTATTGACAGAACAAAGAGGTTTCCTCAACATCTGTTAATAAAAAATCTTACCATTGTTCGTCAACAAATGGCATAAAGACTAAAAACCATCTTGTCTGCACTAAGAATAAAAACATTTAAATGATGTATAGAGATGAATCTATGGTATAATGAGGAATGTTGCCTAGGCATAAAGTGAGCACTTAACTCAGCCTTCAAAGGTGGTCATAAGCCCACAAAATACCAATTAAAATAGATACCGTCTCCTGTATATCCAAAACAGAGAACTATGTTACTAAAGAGTCATCCAGGCCAAAAAATGAAAAATGCTGTAAGGAAGCTGCTGATGGATCTCCAGGTAGATCTGATGTCAGAATCCATATTTACAGTTCGCGAAGTAACTGAAAACCTAAAGTAAACATATATATATATATATATATATATATATATATATATATATATATATATATATATATATATATATATATATATATATATATATATATATATATATATATATATATATATATATATATATATATATATATATATATATATATATATATATATATATATATATATATATATATCATCATCATCATCATTGTCAACCAGGGTCGATCCACTGCTGGATGAAGGTCTCCCCAAGTTGACTCCAAACAGTTCGGTCCTTTGCTCGCCGATGCCACGTGATGCTGCCATGCTTCCTGATTTCGTCCATCCAGCGTACCTTCGGTCTTCTTCTAGGCCTCTTTATGCCTCTTGGATACCACTGGATTATTTCGGATGTCCATCGGGAGTCTGACATTCTGGCTATGTGTCCGGCCCATTGCCACTTCATTCTTTTGCACACCTTTATAACGTCTTCTACCTTTGTTATATTGCGAATCCAGGTGTTTCGTGTTTTGTTATTGTTAGGATATATATATATATATATATATATATATATATATATATATATATATATATATATATATATATATATATATATATATATATATATATATATATATATATATATATAATTTTCACAATTTGTATATATAAAGAAGTGTATAGATATTTACTAACTCTTAAGAAGTGATATACAAGCATGTCCCATAGAGCCAAGATAATCTACTGCAAATCAGTAAATTATAAAGAGTTCTCGTAACAGCACCGCCATCAAATGTTTAAGATATTCTTATCATAAGTCTCAGAAATTGATTGACATTTGCTGTTGAAAATGATGCTTAGATCTTGGACAGTGTCGACACGCATGATGAACTTTTCATCGATTAAGCATCTTAAATACTGCTGGGTCTCTTGAAAAAAAAAATGACATTTTGAAGGCCAACGTATCGGTCACACTACTTCCTGACACCATTTAAATCGATCTGGATGATAAAGGGTACCATTTTTTTTTAATGTATATACTCGTACTATACAATTTCAACTAGATTCAAATCTCCAAAAGATGACCTCTGTAGCCTAGTTGTCACATTGTTGACCTCAACCTGAGGATTTACGATTCCATTCCCGATAATACGCAAAAAAATGGGTGCCAGTTTGGTTAAAGAATTCGTCTGGTAACAATAATCGCACGTGCTGAGCGATAGTATTGCTAACACGTTCAATAACGAATCGCAAGTTCTGTGCGTTTTCCAGAGATTCATAATGCGGAAGGTTGCTTACTAAAGCCGAAGACAATATTGTCTCCCGGTCACGCTCTTCAATATATGTCTGAAACAGTTATTAGGATATATTTAAGGGTACCATACGAAAAAACAATACATCAAAATACTCTACATTCATATTTATATTTAGTAGTTTTTCTTTACCTGAATTCTTGATAAAAGAAAAGGTACAAAAAATCTTAAAATATCATTTTATTGATTTCCTCATTTTCCTAGTTAACTTATATCCCAACAGAGCGTACTGAAGAAGGCTATGAGGTCACGACCAACTTTGGCAGGGGTCCAAAAGTCTCAAGTTACGTCCCTGATACAAAGTGGAAGCTTCAGTGCCCCTGTTCAGCTAACGAGTGTCTATACACACATAGCGTGGGGAAGCGTCTTATTTGCTCCTGTAAAATGTTTATTTTGTAGCTATCTGCTGTCTAGAAGATGAATAATTAAAAGGCCTTTAAAAGGAGTCCCTCTGAAATTTGGTTACTTGCTGTGTTTCATTATGCTAATTTTAATTTTTATTAAAAGTTCTTAGATGATCGGATATAGTTGACGAAACACTTGTCTTCCACCCGAGAGGTTTGGGTTCTATTCCACGTGGTATCCAGAATATAAAAAAAAACCGCAATCCATTCTGGTCAAATCAAGTCAACAAGATTATTGCAACCCATCAATTTTCGTTTGTATTACTGACACGTTCAATGATGAACAGCGAGTATTTGTCTATTTAAGGGATTCAAACCACGAAGACTTGATAAACATGGCCAAAATCAGTATTATCTCATGGTCATGCTCTTTGCTGAATCAGCATTTATTTATTTGAAAATAAATTGTGCAATGTCCGATCGAGGATTTTATTATAAGATGTCAGTCTCTTCCAAACAACATGTAACTAAATTATTGTATACTATAGTACAAAAATAAATACAATAGATACGAAATAACTCAAATGCAGAAAAGAAAAAAAAGTCAAATTAAAATCTTAATGTTTTCAATGTCTGTAAATTGGTACAGGAAAAAGGTATCGAAGAATACAACAGCATACGGAAGATGAGAATAAACGCACTGCATGACCAAAGAAAGTGTTTTTTGGCTGAATGTTTTAAACAGACCTAAAAAGGTGTAAATCTTAGTATAACTGGCAAATGATTTTAGTTAGCGACATGAATAGGTATCGAAGAATACAACAGCATACAGAAGATGAGAATAAACGCGCTGCATGAACAAAGAAAGTGTTTTTTTGGCTGAATGTTTTAAACAGACCTAATAAGGTGTAAATCTTAGTATAACTGGCAAATGATTTTAGTTAGCGACATGAATAGGTATCGAAGAATACAACAGCATGCAGAAGATGAGAATAAATGCGCTGCATGAACAAAGAAAGTGTTTTTTAGCTTAATGTTTTAAACAGACCTAATAAGGTGTAAATCTTAGTATAACTGGCAAATGATTTTAGTTAGCGGCATGAATAGGTATCGAAGGTATCGAAGAATACAACAGCATACGAAAGATGAGAATAAACGCGCTGCATGAACAAAGAAAGTGTTTTTTAGTTTAATGTTTTAAACAGACCTAATAAGGTGTAAATCTTAGTATAACTGGCAAATGATTTTAGTTAGCGACATGAATAGGTATCGAAGAATACAACAGCATGCAGAAGATGAGAATAAACGCGCTGCATGAACAAAGAAAGTGTTTTTTAGCTTAATGTTTTAAACAGACCTAATAAGGTGTAAATCTTAGTATAACTGGCAAATGATTTTAGTTAGCGACATGAATAGGTATCGAAGGTATCGAAGAATACAACAGCATACGAAAGATGAGAATAAACGCGCTGCATGAACAAAGAAAGTGTTTTTTAGTTTAATGTTTTAAACAGACCTAATAAGGTGTAAATCTTAGTATAACTGGCAAATAATTTTACTGAGCGACATGAATAGGTATCGAAGGTATCGAAGAATACAACAGCATACGGAAGATGAGAATAAACGCTCTGCATGAACAAACAAAGTGTTTTTAGCTGAATGTTTTAAACATACCTAAGAAGGTGTAAATCTTAGTATAACTGGCAAATGGTTTTAGTTAGCGACATGAATAGTAAAGTGTAACGCAAAAGAGAAAGAATAGTTAACTGGAAATTCCAAGAGATACTCTCGACTTGAACATAACTGCAGTTCGTGATTGGAGAGACGCATATTGGGCAGTGTTTGATAAAAGACTTTCCCCGATAATAATAATAATAATAAAACAACACATTAAATAGCGCCATTTAGGGGGCTAACGTTCCTTAAGGGCGCTCTAGCTTGGGATTCGATCCCATTTTTAATGACGGAAAAAATATTACAATATAAATATTTATGTGTTGAGATGTTAGGATAGAAAGGTGGTGACTTCGACCATTAGATAACGTACTTTCCCGAATTCACACGTGTTTAGTAAAACATATTTGTTAAAAAAAACTGCAAAAAACTTATCACGGAAAGATGCAGGATATACTTGATATTTTGAAATATCTGTTACTGATTTCTTTTAGCGCCAGGTTTTTTATGGTATTATGGTATGACAAACGAGTATTAACTTTATGGTATGACAAACAAGTATTAACCAAGCAAGTTAGTGATCCTTGTTCGACTACTAGCATGTTCCACTTTCAAATTATACCTGTCAATCATCTTAATTATGCTTGACACTTATTTTATTTTTTATTTATTTATTTTACACATGACAAGAAATATACATAATTTGCGAAAAAAGTCCCCAGTAAACTAGGAGTTTGCCTGTATCTCACTGAGGTCATATAGCATGAAAAAATAAATCGATACTTCTTTCCGATTTTGGATTATATAAAACCCCGTTGCACATTCTCATCAACCTGACAAACAGTGACTCTTAATTACGTATGTATACATCACGCGAAATCAAACTCCTCACACTTCATCACTCCAGACAGATCAAAACATTCATCCCACAATTACCGCACACAAACATAAAACAAACAAAAAAAATCGTATATATAAAAATATAAATATAAAACAGCAAAAAACACCACACTCAAGAGCTCACACAAATCTCTTCCATAAGGCATTCCTCTTGCAAGGTCAAGTACTCAAACTCCAGTAGCAATAACAACAACAACTGACACTGTTGACTCTAATTTTATCTGCCAAGACAGTGCTTTCTGAAGCCTCACACAATACTTGGGAATCATCCCTCATCAAATTTAATGAAGTATTTTTTAAATTTATTTTACATTCTTTTTCAAATACTTTTACGGAAATACATCTGGCCAATTAACTGTTTTAAAACAATCCCTTCCAATAAACCAGTTTTTGTCATATAATTATTTTCGTAATCCATAGCCATTAAAAAAAATAAGAAAAATGTATTATTTCCCTGTTTTGTCAAACTTTGGACGGTTAATTTATTTTCTCTCTTTACGTAGGCAGTGAATAAGGGGTGGTGTCTGTGAATTTATATAATACGACTTTAGTAAATATTTATTGATTATATAATTGTATGAATTGCTTATTTATATATTTTTTGTATTTGTAATGTACGGGTGAAAGTGTGTTTGGTATAAAAAATATCTGACACCCTCGCACTCGACCTTGCCTGACTATTGGTGAGGGTGTATATCACGTTTGGGAGGAGGTTAGATGAGACCAGACCATTTGACACCTTCTCCTTCAATTATTTTCCATTGTCTTAACATATTTGTATGTGTGAGCTCTTGAATGTGGTGTTTTTTGTTGTTTTATATTTATATTTTTGAGTAAATGTATTTTTTTTGCTTTATGATTGTGTGCGATATATTGTGGGATGAATGTTTTGGTATGTCTGGAGTGATGAAGAGTGAGGAGTTTGATTTCGCGTGATGTACCATATACATACGTAATTGAGTGTCACTGTTTGTCAGGTTGATGAGAATGTGCAACGGGGTTTTACATAATCCAAAATCGGAAAGAAGTATCGATTTATTTTTTCATGCTATATGCCCTCAGTGAGATACAGGCAAAAGCCTAGTTTACTGGGGACTTTTTTCGCAAATTATGTATATTTCTTGTCATATGTAAAATAAATCAAAATAAAATATGTTTTATTTTCAGGATACATGTAGGTACATATAATATTGCTAATCAATAAATCTTCGTTTATATCTTCCTATATTTATTTATTATATGGGAGTAAATAAATTACAACAATAAGTATTTTTAGGTCAATAATATTTCTTTAGTTAATTCTTAAATATTCTTTAAGAGTAATCACATCTAATTGAACCACGAAAATTGTTCCACATTCATTTTGAAAAAAACGGTGGTTGTAAAAAAATCACCAGCAAAAATATTTAAACTAAAATATATCTCTTCTCACATTTTATAGCTTTTAACACATTGATATTTAAAAAAAACTTATTTTAATACATATTATTTTATTTTTTACATATTAATATTTCGTGTACACGGTTATTCATGGTACACCTTACGGATATATTGATTTACAGCAATTTCTTCCACCCAACTGGCTTATCTTGGACACTGTAATTTATTTGATTCCACGACAGACTTTCCAAAACAAAATATTTGATTAAAATCGAGTTAAATAAATAAATAAATGACTTATCCATAAAAAATATACTAGAACTAGAGTAAAGGAATTCGTTCAGTGATAAGAAAGGAAAACAATGGGAAAGTAGGATGAAATGATATTCTGAATATTTTTTTCTTTCAGTCTTCTCTTAAACGTAAATAAGGTTGGCGCATATCAAATAACGCATGGAAGTTATTTCCAAAGTCGTACCGACCAGAAACGTCGAATGTAAATTAAGACGTGTAAAATGAAGTATGGTGTGTTAGTGAGCAAAGAAATCTCTCATATATTCTGATTTCTTAATTTAAAAACTCTTATTTTTTACAAGAATGTTTAAAAATGTAATTTTCTTTCGATAATTTAACCTTTAAAATATCGCGCGTCTGCGTCGAGAGCGATTAAACTTACCTATTTATTTCTTCATAGAATAGTACCCAATAATATAGGCCTACAACATAGAAACAAGTAGATACCAGTGAATCTGAGTGGTTAGTCATGTTGTCTTGTTTACATCACACAACGATCGAGTTTACCAAAATGCCTACACATTGTAATTCTGGGATACAACACACGTGCTATGCCATGTTTATACTGCCCGGGGTTACACTTGGATTAATATTTATTACACAACTTCCAAAATATCTAGACGATATTCCTCGGAGTTGATCACGCACATTGCTATTCTAGACGAGTTTTTTTAGGACTACTTTAAAATACATATATTCATACCATAACGCCGTTAAAAGCAGAGAGGACAGAACGTCAGACTTTCCTATCACTACACAAATATTTTGTATCTTCTTATATCCATACCATATTTAGGTTATTAGAGAACGGAAGATCTCTTCGATTGGGTGTCAACTTTTTTTGTTTGCTTAAGGGTAATAAATTTGTATGTTCTGGATAATTATCTACGACAACACACCACCCATTGATTGTTCTATCAATCTATAGTATATGTTGAACCAAGCGGTCTTTGGATAGGTAGAGCTATCAAAAGTTTTAACGACATGTGTGTATGTCCTCATATAGATGTTTCTTTACGTATCACTCAAATCCTTCAGGTAAAAGCTCGTACATTTTGTAATCCTTTAAGTCATTTATTTATATTGTTATTTATAACATGCTTTAATTTGTTTCAGTATTATTCATACACATTTTCAAAATAATTTTTATCAAACATCTCAAAACTTTAAACTTTTTTAGAGATCATTTTTTGTTTGTTTTTCGTACTTGTTGATATGTGTATATTTGTTCAATGTAAAAATAAGGGAAACCTGTAATGTGCCAAGGGCTTTAAATTTAAATAAAATAAATGTATTGAGATAAATAAATATTGTAAATAAATAGCTCGTTAAACAACTCCTTGGATTTCTTCGACTAGTATATTTCCTTTTTTCTAAGTAGCATGCACCTGATCTAACAACTCCTTAGATTTCTCTAACTAATTATATTTCCTTTTTTCTAAGTAGCATGCACCTGATCTAACAACTCCTTAGATTTCGCTGACTATTATATTTCCTTTTTTTCTAAGTAGCATGCACCTGATCTAACAACTCCTTAGATTTCGCTGACTATTATATTTCCTTTTTTCTAAGTAGCATGCACCTGATCTAACAACTCCTTAGATTTCGCTGACTATTATATTTCCTTTTTTCTAAGTCGCATGCACCTGATCTAACAACTCCTTAGATTTCGCTGACTATTATATTTCCTTTTTTCTAAGTAGCATGCACCTGATCTAACAACTCCTTAGATTTCGCTAACTATTATATTTCCTTCTTTCAAAATATCATGCACTTCATCCAATAGTTCTATTCTGAATTGTCATTGAATCCACTTTCACTCACACACTGTACATTTGTTTTATCAGCTTTTCTTTATTCATTCGTTATAAATGCTTTAACCATCTCCAAGTGCTCTCTTTCATCACACTTAAAACATCTCAGTGAAAATTTTCCACACTAATTTAACAGCTTCTTGCGGTTTTTTTTCACGTGCATGTTTTTATTATTATTTTTTTATTTATTTACACATGACAAGAAATATACATAATTTGCGAAAAAACAAAGGGTAATTTAATTTGGACACACAATTTTAATGGATCTGGGTGTGTTGCCTTTCTTTTGTCGTGTCCCCAGTAAACTAGGATTTTGCCTGTATCTCACTGAGGGTATATAGCATGAAAAAATAAATTGATACTTCTTTCCAATTTTTGATTATATAAAACCCCGTTGCAAACCTGACAACCAGTGACACTCAATTACATATATATACGTCACGCGAAATCAAACTTCTCACACTTCATCACTCCAAACATACTAAAAATGTTTAACTCATATATGTTATATCAAAGTTTATAGTAAAATTCTGAAAATCTCTACAAGTGTTAACGTGATTTTTTCTTTGAATTACCTATTTGTCGAATTTCAATAGTTTTTATTCAACATTTGGTCCTTCTTATTATAGTTCTTACATTTTATGATAGAACTCGAAATAAAATGATTGAGGATAAATGTAAACTAACAGCTGATGTGTTGAGTAAGAATAAAAAGAGTGCTCTGAGATAGTGTGGACATGTCAAACGAATAAACTAACAAAACAAATATATAGTGCAAATGTGAGTAGAAGGTCTGGTAGAGGTAAGCCAAGGAAAGATGGTTTAAATAAGTTAATGATATTTTAAAATAAGGAAACGTAAAAAGTCTGAAAAATCGTAGTAGTTGTATGAAAAGGTGTATGGGTGTAGAAGAGGCGAGAAATCTATGTCGAGATAGGAAAATCAGGCGCTCTGTCCTCTCTGCCTACTCCAGCAAAGAAATAGCGTGATGGTATGTATTGTGTGTATTTGTATCAAAATCTGGCAAGCTTATTGCCCGGTTGTAATCTCTTCCATCCAACCAGACAAAATGTAACGAAGAAAGTTACGCCTTAATAAAAATATTCGAGTCATCGTGAATTTGTGCTAAACAACTTATTACGATTAAAAGTATTGTTAAATCTAAACTTTCGTTACAAAGCACTTTTTAGGTAGAAATTTATAAATATTCAATGATGTTTAACGTCAAAGTACTTTTTTATTTTAAAAAAAAATCGATGACTGAAGAAATTTCGCTTCGTAAAATAATCTATTTTAGTCAGTTTTTTTGTTGGTTCAAGCGAGGGTTTCATTTTTGTATAAAACTATGGAAAGAAAGAAAATATTTTATTGAAAAACTCGGAGCGAATATTTTAAATTCAACTTTTTGTAAGTTTAAATGTTATTATTGAAAAGTCTTTGCTCCAACTTAGCAATCACTTGAAAGCTTCTCAAAATGTATTGATGAAAGAATGGAACAATAATGTTCTCTCAAATTATCGATTTTGGTGAGAAAATTAGCAGGACGATGAATTTGGCAATGGACAAAAAAATACGTAAAATAATATTTGAACATTTTCTTTTCACTCTTTTTGTATTCACCTACAGCTGTGATCATTTGATTTGATAGTATTTAGAAATAATAAAACGTTTCTTTTTCACGCTACCTGTATTTTTACCACACTCATGAATTCAGTTCATGGCTGCATTATTTACTTAGTCTGTCAATCGCGTTTGTGGCGTGCTGTGCGAGTGCTGCTTTAGGAAGCATTTAAAAAAACTTTTTGTGAGGTTTTATCAAAATGTATGGTATTATATGAAAATTACACCACACCTCAAGTCGAATGTGTTACTGTAGATGTACAAAAGTTTATTTGTAGTTAGTCTTTTTCTGCGATTTTGAACATTTGTGGAGAAGAGACCCTTGATATAATAGGCGAAGCCATTACTTTTTTATCCTTACGCTAAACTTATAAATATTTATTATGTAATATATATGATAAGTCAATAATAGTAATTTCTCAATAATAGATTTATTTTCTTTCGAGTACATGGACCTCGCGGGCTGGATCTCGCAGGCTGTAATTTGGTCATGCCTGATCTTAAGAGGTCAAACGCAAAGTTCTGGTAACAAGAAGATAAAACTTTCATTTTTTACTTAGCTGCAGCCTATCGATATGAAGTGTTATATATTTCGAAATTTTTGAGTTGCTTATATGCTATAGATAAACATAAATTTAGATGTTAAAATGTCTAAGTGTAAAACCAGTTCGGAAGTGAGTCTTCCAGACATTGAACCTGGAGCGACCGCTTAGCGTTAATACTGTTAGACTGGCTGCCAGCATTTATCACTTTAACCCAAATTATTCCACTTAACCAGTTTTTGTTACAAAATTATTATCGGTATCTTTGGACATGTTCTAAACTTAGTAATGTAATATTGTACGACTCCGTGGCCCAGTTGGTAAGACCCCTGTCTCCGAACTATAAGATTGCGGGCTCAAATCTCGTTTTTTAAAAAGAATTCAGTCTCGTTTTCAGTTAAGGCCTTTTTACCATATTTCTAGTAGGCTGGAAGAGATTGCCACACGGTAATAAACCCACTAGGTTATACTTTTAACCGCGACATTGTAAAATAAGACAATTGTTAAATATTTAAGTAAAACTTTTAAAAATAAATAAAGAAACCACAAGGAAAATTATGAAAATTGAACAGGTGTTGGAGATAAGGAATATTTTGAAATAAATAATGCTTTATTAATGCTTTAAGCTTAGTAAACCACAATTGTATGGTGTGTAGAATTATGTTTGATGCATTGGAATACAAAGTATATTAAACATAATATAATGTATATGATACGTGTCCATAATCATTTGTGTTTCTATTTTTATGTTAAACATTAATTAATTCACATTAAAAGTTTCTAAAAAAATAACTTTTTCTTTTGATAGTGACAACGAATAAATTTGGAATACAATCAGCTCAAATACAGTTTTCCGGCAGCTTAAATAAATTTACATGTAAAACAAATGAAAAAGTAAAATAACATCCTTTTTTATTTTCGCCCTAAACAAGTTTCGAGTTAAACTGCCTTGATTTATGTCAGGTTGCTTCTTCCGAATCCTGAACCTCCGCTATAAAATCAACTTCTTTACTATCCGATAAACTTCTCGGTTAGTTACCTGCCATTCTTGAGACTTCAAACATGATGTACTGTGATTGCCTCCAAACGTTGCATCCTTTCTAAGAATCTACGACTGTTTCCTCGGATTCAGCAAAAAGGGTGAAAAAAACCATACCTTTTTTCTTAGGCTCTGAAGTAACTGAATAACTTTTTTCAGAAGATGTTCTCAGCAAGTCTTTATTCCTGAAACTATCGAAAGACATTTTCGGCAACACGCAGACGTGACCAAAGAGAGTCGAATCAAAGTAAACCAAGAGTCAAGTTGTCCCTTTGAAAAGTTCAACTTTATGTGACGTTTGCTGATTGAAGAACACGAAAAGTTATCATATGGTGAAGTTATGACTTACTCATTTCACATCTGAAATCACAAACAAGATGTACGTGACACAGTGGTTAAGTACGAGTTTCCAGACATAACATATTTTATTATATATACAAGTCTCTAAATCAAAGGCGTTTACTTATTTTCGTTTTTTTTTACTTCGATCTGTCATTTTTCAGTGCACAGTTGTTAGTACTAGTGTTTTATATAAGTGTTTTTTTTTCTGGTGTTTTATATAAGTGTTTTTGTATAAGTGTTTTTAGTGTTTTATATAAGTGTTTTTTTTTCTGCTCAGAAAAAATCACAACCTTTCATTGATATATTTTTTTATATTCAATATTTTAACTGGTATATTCAATATTTTAACATAATATATTCAATATCTTAACATAATATAACTGGATTTACAAATTATTTCAAAATTCATCTTTCTCAACTTCCGTACATCTTAACAACATATTATATTTTTTTAAACATTCCTGTATAATTTATACACCTATGAGACATTTCACAAACGAAACACAAACGGTACATTATTTTATGAAATAGTCTATGACCATAATTTTAGGAAACCTGCGTCTAGTATTTCCACGTATTTCATAATAATTCAAAATTAGATAAATGGCATCAATATTTTTTAAAATTCTTTGAAAAACAACAAAACGAATATAACAATGAGAAACCATAATTTACAACAATGATACTTTCTAATAATAACATCTTGCTATTGTAATCTCGAAACAAGTAAAATTCATCGATTATTATTATTTATTTGGTTTATAAGATGTATTATAGCCCGAAGGAGACGACATAGACCGTTGATACGCTCAAGGGTTGATTAATGTTTGTATTTTATTCAAATTCACTATAATAAAAGTATATATCAAATTAAAGTAACTATTTAAATACTACTCGTTGGTGTTTCATGATAAAACAATTTCGTGTAACGTGAAACCATTTATTCATAGTAGTTCATAAAAAATATATGATATCAAAGTAAAACCACTTCTCTAAATTTTTCAAACAGGAGATGTGTCCTTTTTCCCCACTTTTTTTACATTGAATTCTCTCCTGCAATGTTAGTTGAAGGATCGCACGTTTTTCTCTTCGAATTGTATGTCTAAAGTACACTTATTTTCTCATTTTGGTGTTGAATAACATTTTTCAATCAATGAGACGTAAGGATAAAAATAAAAACAAAAACAAATAGATTTGAAGGTATAATGAAACAAAAATCCATCAGTAATTGATTCATCAATGCCAAAATTAGTTACAATGTTGAACAATTTAAAGCTTAACACTCTAAAAAAAATTTCAGCATAATACGAACGGTTTGATGGGATAATCCAGTCTTATATGGTACTGAATAGTCAGTATAAGAAATAATAATTTAACAAATTCTATGTGACTAAAATAATTGATAAAACTTTATTTAGTGGTCAGAATAGAAATTTGGTTACTACTCGTATTTTCAGTGTTCGCTCGTATAGAAATTAAATAATCCTGGATTAAAAAATACGATTTTTCATGATACGTTATTAAGGCCATTTCTCTAACATTTACTCGTATATTAGAGATAAAACTCAAATAAGGCTTGCGCGCTTTTCAGAATTTTATGGTTGAATTTGAAACGATTTTCACAAAAGGGGGCAATAAAAATTAGAGGCTCTAAATTGCATCGTAACATTTTTCATTATTAATGACGATCCCAATTCTTTTATCGCCAGTTTGACTCTTTTCAGTTTCATGATGCAAATTTATTTTCCATATGGTTTTGAAGAATAATTTTGGATAATCATCACCATCGTCATCGATTCTTGAAATTTATTTTATATGAGTCGGGGATGTAGCTCTATAGCTATTTTTCATCGCTATTATCGATCCTGAGTTCAGCATAAAACCACAATATAATACATCGATCAATAAGTCCTGGGACTAACTACTAAAACAACATTTGTTTGCCAAAATTATTCTTTATTCATCAACACTCTCTTTCAAGAGCGATACATTCATTCCAACGCTTTCCTAACTTTTCTATGCCAGCCGTGTTGAACGATTTATCTTTGGTTTCAAAATAGGCGTAAGTTTCGGTAATCACTTCTTCATTGGAGCCAAATCTCTTTCCCATGAGCATTTTTTTGAAGTCTGCTAACTGCCAATAGTCACTGGGGGTCAAATCTGGAGAATACGGTGGGTGCGGAAGCAATTCGAAGTTCAACTCATGCAATTTGGCCATTGTTACCATCGACTTGTGACACGGTGCATTGTCCTGATGAAAGAGAACTTTTTTCTTCTTCATATGGTGCCGTTTTTTTGCAATTTCTGGCTTCAAACGCTCCAATAATGCTATATAATATTTGCTATTGATGGTTTTTCCATCAATAGCAAATATTATATCCAATTTTCATCTATTGTCACATACCAATGCAAAAACTCTTGTTTATTTCGCGTAAACAGTGCCAAACAGCGCTCTGAATCATCGATGCGTGGTTGTTTCTGTGCCATTGTGAGCAAACGCGGCACCCATTTCGAAAAGCTTTTTCATGACCAAATGTTCATGCAAAATAGTGTAAACACTACCAAATGATATCTTCAGGATGTCAGCTATCTCACTCAAGTTTACTTTGCGATTTTCCATCACGATTTTGAGGGTTTTTTAAATATTTTCTGGTGTAACAGCCTCATTTGAACGACCAGAGCGTTCACCATCATTTGTGTCCATACGACCGTGTTTGAAATCAGCATACTACCGACAAATGGTTGTTTTCGACGGAACAGAGCCCGGATAACACTTTTCAAGCCATCGTTGAGTTTGAACGGTATTTTTTCCTATTAAAAAGCAATGTTTTATCAACACACGAAATTCGTTTTTTTTTTCATTGTTTTGAAAGTAGCAAAAGTAGCGTCACTAAAACCACTGTAACTCAATGACACAATGTCGGAATGTCATGAAAGTTTGACACGTAACTTTTAAAGACTGATACTAACAAAAAATGGTATGGATTTGTTATTAGAGGCCCCATCTGTTTTTTAGTCCCGGGACTTATTGATCGATGTGTTATAAAATAAGTTTATATAAATATATTAATAAAATATATAAATATATTTATAAAATATGTAAATATATTTATATAAAATATATAAATATACAATACATATAAAAAATTCAAAATAAAACCACAATACATAAAAAAAAACAATACATAAAACCACATAAAACGGGTTGTAGTTCTGTAACTACTTTTCATCGCTATTTTTGATCCCGAGTTCAGCATAAAACAACAATACATAAAATAAGTATATATAAAATATATAAATTTATTTATAAAATGTATAAATATGTTTATAGTATATATATAAATATGTTTATATAAAATATATAAATATACAATACATAAAATAAATTCAGCATAAAACCACAATACATAAATTCAGCATAAAACCACAATACACAATACAGTGAACTCCTTGTCTTTGTGCTGAATTATTTTACCAAGATGTTGTTGTTTTAGATATCGTATTCTATTTGGTGTGATCATAAACATTTTTAACAAACTTTCTTTAGGAAATGTCCACTTATGCTTCAGTCACGACAATTGTAACATCTCAATCGACAAATACGTTCAATCCCTATATGATTTCATTCCTGTATAAAGGCCACAGTACCTAAATATGACTACCTTTTGAGCTCTTATTAATTAAGATGTGCAGAAAAAGAATCGTGATGGTTAATAAAAAAATTACGATGATTTACTACTGAAAATAAATCATAGTGAAAATTGCAATAAAAGAAAAAAAAACTATAGAGCGTGTGTACTTTTTTGAATGGATTTATTTTTTGTTCGACAATTGCATGGTCTTGCATTTTAACATCGTTTTGTATGAATATTTCTAATCATAAGATAAAAGCCATACTGGAAAAATCATTTTGGTTTTTCATGACAAGCAAAGTGTTCAATGTTTTTAATATGATATATAATAATTTAATGTTTTTTTTAATATTCAAATAAATATTGGCCTTAAATAAATATATATCATGACCACACACCGTATTATTACATTGAGCATCAAAGTTTATGTAACAGAGTGACTGCAAAATTGGGAAGAAGTCATAAATAACATTTTGAAATGTCACGTTCCCAATATTCCTGAGGGAGACCGCTATCTCGGCTGCGTACAGCAAATTATCATTAAAAATAAACCCCGGTCCCAGCCTCCTTGATAAGATTCATTATTATTTAAGATTATTTCGATATAACTCGAAACCCGGCTGGACTTTTCTTAGAGTTTCTTTTAATTATCTAAATTAATATTTAATTAGATAAAATAAAGTTTCGGGTTGATTTTGGTATTAACGAACAATTAAGTATTATAATAAAAAAAACAATCATCTGCTCAAAACGTTTTGATGTACAAAAACAGATGCCGTTCAAATAGCACATTATTGTCGACCATAATTTAGATAGTTCTGATTTTTAATAACAGATGTCCTACTATTTTCATTATAAACACAAATATACCATCACGCTGTTTCCCTACTGGAGTAAGCAAAGAGAAAAGGGTGCCAGATTTTCTTATCTCGGAATATATATTTCACCTTTTCCCCAACTATACACCTCATACAGCTCCTACGATTTGTCTTATTTGTTACACTTTCTTCTTTCAAAATATCATTCACTTGATCCAATAATTCTCTCCTCGGTATTCCTCTATCACACCTTCTTCTCACAGTTGCCTTCATATTTGTTTTGCAGTCTGTCTTCATCCATTCATTCCTTGTGCCTAAACCAACTCAGAGTGCCCTTTTTCATTTAACTTAACGCATTGGCCTTAAATTCATATTCACCCTTAAACACTTTATTCCATATTTTCAATTTTGTAATTAAAACGTGGCTTATACTATAATAATTCAAATGTGCGATTTGGGAACGTTTTTATTTAAGTACATACTATGTTGTTATCAATAAACCTATATTTATTTATTTATTAACCCTACGAATATTAAATACTCAAGCGTTGATTTATAACAATTCAGTAACGTCATACATAAACTCTGAAACAGTATTTATCGACAAGTGAATATAGAAGAACTTAAATAGTTTTCAGTAGTTACTGGAAGTATACAGAGATTGTTTCTCGGGCACGCACTTCAATAAATCCGAATCACCAATTCGGATAAGTTGGAGGACACCCTACGAAAGAAAGTAATTGAGAGGAAGAAATAAACTCTTCGATCATATCCTCAAGAACCTGTCACCTTGTTTAGTGCATTCCCAAGTATTCATAATACAATCAAACCAGTTCAAATAGGAATATTAACAAGCTTCGGGCAATTTGGTTCCCTGCGTTTGGAATAGACTAACAATATTTGACTTGATTCCTAGGCCGTTAATGTAAATGGGATTAGGTCTGAGTACACACTGCACTGCAAGATATGAATGCTTATGGTGCTGGTATTATTGAATTAATTTCCTAACCCATAAAAAATTAAGCAAAAAAATCTCTGAATTCTGTCAAACCTTCTTTATACGTTGAACAGTCCAAGATGTTCCTAGTATCTACGAAAAAATGTCATATTTTATTCTGAACCTGGATAGTAATAATATAATAAGAATAATTAACAACGCGCCGTTTGGAGAGCAGACTCTCTTCAAGGGCGCTCGGACTAGCGATTCGAACCCACTATTATTGAAAAATTAATATATTACTATACAAAAAAGTAAAACAAGTTGGCTGTAAGTATAGATTAGAAACTTCGCCTAATCTGCATAACTTGACAAAAACCTATTTGATAAGAACACTGCAGAACATTTAACAAGGGAAGACGAACTACAAAGAAACTTTAGTAGATCTTCCGATATGTGATAACATTCGGCTTATGGTGGAGTATAGTGAATGATAGTAGTGTTCATGTGGATGGTCCCTAATATCTGGTGATGGCAAAATCCTTTGTTAACAAACGCATTACCCATCATCTTTCTGACTCAAAACACTTAAGAAGCAAACCTCCATTTTCCTTAAGATTCATTTTTTTTTATTATTTTTATTTACCAAGCTGGCAATCTCTGTGGCATAGTTGGTAAGACGTTTGACTTCTTTCTGGGAGTTTCGTGTTCGGATCCAGATGGTGTCCAAAAAACAAAATTCAAAAAAAATTTTCAACACTCCCAAACTCCCAATTGGAATATGTTTAAGAATAATAGTAAAATGGAAATGTATACATAACATATGTTATATAACGCCGTTTAGACAGCAGACTCTCATTGCTCTTATTTGGAATTTGAAGCCAATATAATTGACATATTAAAAATATAACAGAGAAAACAAATCAAGTCTGGCAACGCCCGAGCGAATCTACCTCTGCTAATTTCAAATACAGTAAAATTCCGAGTATCTGACCTTTGTTTGTTCGACATACCGGATTATCCTACAATAATCAAAAAGGAAAAAAAAGGATATGTTAGCATCATCTGGATGCAAAGAGGTGGTAAAAGTATGTAAAAGGCTGAAAAACAATTACTTATTACACCATTTTTAATAAAAAGTTTAAATAATAAATTTCTTTAATTTTCCAATAATTAAATTAATCGAAGAGTACCATACGAACAATTCATCTAAGTTTAGGTCATAGTTATGGGCACCAATTATAATTATGAATAATGGCTGGTTGATTCGAAAAAATTGCTTTCAAGCTATAAATAAACCAACTGCTTCTGCATGAAAGTTTTAAACAACTAAATAAAACGAAAATTTGCTAGCCATAAATATTTTCATTTCATTGACTCATTATTAATTTTTATTGCACAAATACTTCTTATTAACTTAAAATAGCCCAACCAAAAGGTTATCTTTTTACCAATGCCACACATAATTCTACAATAATTTGAGTTAAGCCCATTGAGATTCTTAAAGAAAATTGTTTGTATTTATTTGGACCCCTCTCAAGTTATAAATAAATGAAGTGAATATTAGATCAATTACTAAAAGAAAATCCATGAATGCATTTTTTTATTGTGACATTAAATGATAATTAGACAAATAAAGAAAACCTTAAAATAAAAAAAAAATAACTATCGATTTTGTACTAAAAATCTTCGGGTGCTTCTCAAAGGTACAGCCTTTAGAAGTCTTTCCATTAAGCAGATTCTGTAGCATAGAAGACTTTGTTAGATGACTTGGTCCCATTCATCTCATTATCACCATTACCCTACGTCCCTATTGTAGACAGAGAGAATAGATGTCCACTCTTAGATATATGAACGTCGTACAGCCTTTGCTTACACGACGTTCATATATCTTAGTTCACTCTATCAGGACATATATATTGTCATTTCACGTTTAATTATTTTTTTTTATTTCTTTTACATTCTTTTCAACTCGAGAAGATTATTTTCATATCAATCTTTCAGTATAATTTTTTTACTCTTTTCTTCATCGCATATACTACGTCTTTTTTAATCCGATAACTTTCTTCATGTCTTCATTCCTTATTCTATCAAACATTATTATTTCGATGCAATGTTCGTATTTCTACTGTTTCTATCTAACTTTCATCGATATTTGGGAATGTCTTAGTTTTCCTTGGGTATTCTCAGGTAAGGAATTGATTTCATTATATTCCCTTTTCGGCTCGCTGCATCTATTTTTAATGTGCAGATTAATGGAGGGATTAAGTCGAAAGCGATATTTAAGGAGACATTTGTAGGTATCAAATAAAAAAATGGCGTAGAATAGTGACTGAGAGTAAAACATTAAAATCAAAATGTCCATAATGAATAAATAATTTCGTTAGACTTACAAATGAATGTTTTATAAATCTATATTAAGATCAATTCTAAACTCGCCATCAACAATCAATTATGACTGAAAAATGATCTTGAAAACAATATGAAAAAAGTAAAGCACAAATTAACTATATATCAGACTATTTACACATGCAATACTGCTTCTGATGTTTGGACAGATATCAAGATTATTACGATTATATCAGGACATAAGATGTTAAATCTATTCAAGCATGTTAAGGAAACAAAAAATCAAATTAACTTCTTAAATGTAAACAATTTTTATATAATAGTCGTACATAAAAACGGTTAAATAAAGTATGTATTTATATTTAAGCTCTTTAATATACTAAATGCAAGCAATTACATAACTTAAAATGCAATCGCTAAGGTTTATATTATACAACATCAAACATTTCACAAAAGGGTTGATATTGATTCAAGGTGCTTTTTTTAAGATTCAGAAAATCTTTTGATCTCCCATTTCAACAAATATCTACACATAATTTAAAATTACGCACGAAATTATATTTCCCAAATTACAAAATCTAGGAATTCATTGGAAGCATTAAAAGGACGTTTTGATCAAATGTTAATAATTATGTTATGTGTTGAACACTCGTTATGTTACTAGTTATATTTTCTGTGAAGTCGCTTATTTTTTTTTTAATCATTATTTACCAGATTATAATTATATCGAGACAAACAAATATTTCAATAAGCTTTGAATAATTTTCACACCTCATACATTCTGATTGTCTTCTCAAATCATCAAAAAATCGTCTTGCATAACTCTTGTTTTACTTTTAGTTAAATACACCCATCCTTTTGCTGCTTCATTTGGGAAATTCGAAAAAAAAGAGGAAAAATATATTATTCCCTCTTCGATATCCTGACTTTAATTTTCCTGCGTCCAATGATCTGGAAAATTCGCTGTGTCACAGTGATCAGCCCGGCTGAAGGGAAGTCTAAAGGAGGACGGTCACCTCACTAATCTGATTGCCATTGTCTGGATACATTTCCTATCCACTTTTACAACTCACAAAAGTAGTGTTTGCCAACTATTTGGCCTTCTCGTGTTTACTTTTAGCAACCTTTCTATTTTGAGGCTTTCAAGCTTATATTTCCCATATTTTTGTTAGAAAAACCTCCTAAATAAATAAAACTATTTTTTTTCTAACGCAAATCGTGGTTTAAGTACTAAATACTTATGAAGAAAACTAATGAAAAATGAAGTGTAAAAATTGTCATAAAAAAACATGAATTTTTTTTTTCATCATAACAACTTAATCCTAGGAGCCATTACTCTTTGAATAACACATTAACGTCTATATAAATATTAAGTATATAAACAATACAATTAAAATTATACATAAAGAACGCCATAATTGATTTTTATTCGTTGCCATACGAGTAAAATATAAAAAACTTTAAGCCATAGTTTTATAAGAGATCTAAAACTAATTTACTTGCTTTTTTAAAAGACTCGCCCATATGATTCAACAAATTCGAAATAAGAATGCTGAAACATTTAAGATTTAAAATTATGACATATGATCCTTTTTCTACCAACTATTCTTTTTCTTCTCTCGTATGGTTTCAGTCCCAATGTTGTATGTTCAAGTTTCTCAACCATGACAAAGCCTCAGGAATAGCCCGATAAATCTCTTCCAAATCTCCCAGGAATGAATATATTGGACACTCTTTCTCGACGTGACCAATAGTCTGGATCATTAAATATGAGCACAAAGGGGAATCTATAAAACTCCATATATGTAATCCGTGTGCACTATAACCATGGCCACACCTTAGATGATTAAGGGTACATCGCAATATTTATGGTAGGTCAAACTCTTAGTTAAGCACATAAGGATCGTTCGTAAGATGCGTATTTCCAACGTATTTCAGCCTCATATCTCGTCTGAAGAGAGCCTCGGGTCATGAGATAGAAACACGTGTAGCAGGGATTTATGTTTTTAGTGGAATAACAAAGTGATTTGTTGTTAAATATTTTGGTAAGTTTAATTCTTTGTATTATATTATACATTCGTTCTATAACCTAACATTCTGGTAGGTTCATTGCCAAGTGGCAATCTCTTCCAACCAACTAAATATATGTTAAAGAGGCCTTAAGTGACAACCAGACTGGAATCATTAAATAACTGGGTTCCAGCGGAAATCGAACAGGTTTAAAGACAGGCGTCTTACCAACTAAGCCACGGATGTTGTCTCTACATCCTTTTAATTTTTTTAATTTTCTATTATTGTAAATCTGTAATAAATTTATACTCAACAAACCAAACTTGGATCATCAGTTGAGAACCACAAACTTCAATAATGTGCTCCTAATAGGGTCTTGTGTTTTGTTTGCGGAAAAAACTTTATAAATGTATTGATTTACTCCATCTGTGGGCGTTTGAGTATTTTTCCAATTTACTTTGGTATTAAATTCAAAAGGAACGGACTGTTTTTGGAGCTTCAGTTCTTGCTTACATTCTAAGTATTAATTATATTTAACTGTTTTTCATTATTGTTAATAGCCAGCATTTTCATGTAACAATAATCACTTGTTCATTTAACAATTTTCAAATATTAATGATCAAAGCATTTTGATTTTTTTATATTTTTTAATATGATCACTTACATATAATACATATATTCCGTCACGTCATCTCCGTGTCGGGATAGGCTAAGGAAATCATCCTTTCTTTGATCAGCATCTACATTTATGAAAGTCTTCCATTAATATTTGCTAAGTTTACATTTGTTAGTTTTTCTTCCTTTGTTCGTTTCATGTACATAAACCATCTCAAACCATATTTTTCACCATACTCAACACATTAGCTATAAACTCATTTTCATCCACTTCATTTCGTATTGTGTCATACATAGTTCCCCATGTTTTCTTCAGTGCACGCATTTCTACAGCATTTATTTGACTCTTGTCTTGCTTCACGTTCAAGTTTCACTTTTATAAATAAAAGTTGGTATTTCTTGAATCTTCGAAATTACTATAATTTCACTTTGTGGTGCCATTTTTTTACATAAAAGGAAAAAATAAGTAAAATAAAAAACTTATTTTATATTTTTGTGTTCACCACAGGCTTAATTTAGGTTCACAACTAGTTTCGAAGACCACCGTCTTCTTTGTCAGGTGAATATAAGTTTATATTCACCTGACGAAGAAGACGGTGGTCTTCGAAACTAGTTGTGAACCTAAATTAAACCTGTGGTGAAAACAAAAATATAAAAAAAGTTTTATAAATACTGTTGTGTTTTACCAATTTGGTATATTTTGATACTATCCGATTCGAGTATATATGTTTTAGTGCCCTATTGACATTGTTTTCTATCACTTTACGCCATTCGATATACCTCATAATACTTCCATCATCTAAACACATACTACTTTAATAGCAACTTACTCTAATCTTTCAATACTCACCCATATATCACATTTACTCTTCCTTTCGTACTATTCTATCATCATGACATGACTCATTTATTATAATTAATTTGAATATAATAGAACTATACTAAACGATCAATATAATAGAATTATACTAAACGATAAATGTTTTATATACTTCTTTACTTTTTCAAACGACTGATACAAGTAAAATAAAAGGTTTATTCATTCGTATGGTACTTCTCGGCATATATTATGTAAATTAACGTATATTAAAGAACTTAGCTGGCAGTCAAAACAATCATCGGCCCTAATAGTCAAGCCTTCTGATGAAAACCAAGTGAAGCAGGCAAGCAAACAGTTCGTCATCGTGCATTTTAGAATCACTAACGTACGTGAGCAAACAATACTTGCACATGTCTAGCGAGTGCGAGTATTGTTATATTTCCCTTAAGCGACCTAGCGTGTTTCCCACTCCCACCATTTGTTTTAACACTTCATTGTAACTACAATCTGGCGGGGTTATTACCAAGCGGAAATGTCTTCTTACCAATCAGACATAAGTTCATAAAACAGGTTACATGATCGCAAAAAATATTGAAAAAATTATTCATATATATGAAATTTATGAACATAAACATATACATGGTAAAAGTAAAAGTAAGATATCATCAACCAAAAGAAAAAAAATAGTAATGAAACACGTTATATAATTTATTAGAAATAAAAAAAAGCATGGCAATGACGAAGCGAGTCCAGCATTGGTTTGAAACTGGTTCCAGAGTCTCACTGCATGGACATTAAAGGACGACGTAAAAAAAGAAAGCGGTGAACTGGAAAGGCTATTAAACAATCTCTCTCTGAGCGCAGTGCATGTCCATGATCGAAAACACGCTGAAAATTTTCGGCGAGATAAGAGGGGGTGGTGCGACAGTTAAGAATATAATACAAGAAAGATAGTATGTGAATTTAACGTCTATTTCTCAAGTTCAACCAGTTCAGCGCCTATTGGTATGAAGTGTAGATCGTACTTTTTCAGGTTAAAAATAAATCTTAGACAAACATTTTGAGGGCACTGTAATTTGTCCAGCTATTCCTCCGTAACATAAAAAAACAGACTGGTCCAAAATTGGAAATGGAAGAAATTGCACGAGTAAAATGTTGTTTAAGTAGACAGGGATCTTTGCAACGCTTTAAGGGAATGAAGGCTGAAGAACATCCTTCAGCTTACCTCATTTATTTGATCTCGCCATGAGAGAGTGTTATCCATAAGCACTCCTAGGTTTTTAACGGTATTATTCAATGGTATAATAGAGCCATTGAGTATATTGGAGGTTGAAGGGAGGAACTCAGTGTTGAATTTACTGAGAAGCTAGAATATTGTAGGGAGGAATTGAGTGTTGAATATACTGAGAAGCTGAGGACTGCCAATGAGGATCGCTTGAGACTTCATAGGATCAGTAAACCATGCTCCTTAGTCCATTCGGAGGTCGATTATCCTTCTCAACATCTTCTAGCCGCAGACGAAGGATATTTGTTATATGATATCGTCAAACGATCCCTGTTTTCTTTTATCTTATCTTGTAATTCTGTCTGTCATTTTATTTTTTTGTGTTGATCAGCTTTAATATACTCGTAGATGTATCAGCTTTAATACAAATAAAACAACAATCATTAATTATTCAACAAGGTTTGAGGAGCTCGTTGCAACGCATGTTTAAATGAAATGGATCAGCGTTAACACAAATAAAACAACAATAATGTTTTCGTCAACAAGGTTTAAGGAGCTTGTTGCAACGTCTGTTTAAATTTATTAGCTTTAACACAAATAAACCACAATAATTTATCCGTCAACAAAGTTTGAGGAGCTTGATGCAAAATCTGTTTAAATTGATCAGCTTTAACACAAATAATACAACGATAATGTTTTCGTCAACAAGGTTTGAGGACTTGTTACAACGTCTGTTTAAATTTATAAAATCAACGTCTGTTTAAATTTAAATTTATATTACACAAATAAACTACAATAATTTGTTCGTCAAAAAGGTTTGAGGAGCTTGATGCCACGTCTGTTTAAATTAACCGGCTTTAACACAAAAACGTTTTTTTTTTCTTTAAAATAGAATCGTTATTTTCCTCGATAATTATTAATCAGCTGATCCACGTCATCCAAATATGTTTTCCTTTTCACCAGGGATAAAAGCTTAACCGTGTTGTATTTACCAACCTTTTGTGGCGTAATAGATAATCTAAAACAGCAGTTCCCAAACGTTTTAACCCCTTGGCTTAATTGCTACGGATCCTAAATTGATATAAATTTTCTACATAAATATTAACTTTTATAATATACTTTAAAAAATATAACAAATGTAAGAGAGCACTCTTTTTATTTTTTATATTTGAAAAACGTAAATCATATTATTTCATTTTGTCTCACATAAAAAAACCTCCACGGGACATCATCTCGTTCCAAATGAATTGACGTTGGGATGGCGAGGGAATCCTCGACTACGAAGCCCAGCAATGACATCGACAATTTGGCGTATTTATTGACAAAGAACAATCTCTTCTCACCAATTAGAAAAAGGTATAAGAATTTTGTTTCGAGTGTTCGGTGAATAATTTACATTTGAACGTGTTAAACGCAAAGAAAATAAAATTATACAAACAGAATTTTAATACAAGATGAAAAAAGCAGGGATCGTTTGACGAGTTAAATACAACATATGTAATATTTCACACTTTTTTATTTTATATATTATAAAACTTAAATAATCATATTTAATTTCGTTATAACACTTTGTATCCCGATACCGTGTATTAACGTGATAAACTAGATTTGCGTCCCGGTCTCGTGTTTTCACGTGAAAAAAGAAAAAAGGACTTTTTTTAAAAAAAGGACATATGGGCTGAACGTGTTCTTATCGTCAAATACCTTCTCGCACTCGAGGTGGCTATCCAGAAAATTCAAGTTTTTTTATAGTCAATTATGTTGAATCAATGCGATACTAGAATTATCATGACAACGTAACGAAAGTACCTTCACATCTTTAAAATTAAATCTTTTGCGGAATATTTCGAGTTAAAATGAGAGAGTAAATTCCTGTAGTAAAGTAAATAATATGACTAGCGAATACAGTTTTCGTGATGAAGTCGAGAATACTCACGAGGGTCGGACAAATTGTGATAACCAAAAAACTCAAGTCACTTCGACTGATCTTTGAGAGAATCGAGAGAATACCAACGGTAGGAATTCAGAGTGCCCATGGATTAAGGGAAAAAAACAACGAGATAAATGACATTGTGTGTGAATGTTTTTGATTTGTGCACCTATTTTCATGAAATGGATATACCTGGGGACCAATCTCGAATTCAGCCGTAGTTCTAGATCAGCGGTGCGCAAACTACGCCCCTTGAACTCTTTCAGAAATTACAACAATTATAATAGAAAATGTTTTTGTCATGTACACATGCTCGAATGAATACATTTTTCTCATGGGGCCTACTCTTTGGAACTCAGCAATACATTCAAGCGACTGATGATATGCACCTACCGACAATGTGATTTCATGAAATTCATCTCAAAAACAATAAAAAAAATTGGTAGATGTCAGTAATATAATATGTCCTATTTTAGAAAAGGTGTCGATCACTTTTTTTTTTTATTATTTCAATAAAATTATGCTATTACTGAGTCATCCCATATCTAAGTATGCTTTTATTTACAAAATATTAAGTAAACCTCAAATTTACTTAGGTCACTTTTACATTTACGCTTATTTACATATATACCTACAAAAAATCATACGTAAACTCAACTAAATCTAGCAAATTTATGAGGCGCCAAAGATATCCATTAATCATCACTGACGCCATACATCCATTTTTAAGGTTTTCATTCTTAAAATAAAGTATGAATGTAGAATCAACTAAAGATAAATGTCGTCATATTAAAGTTGAGCGCTCTATCCTATATTGCATACCTCAATAGACAAACGGCTGATGTGCATTTATTGATGAGTAAACATTTTATGCATTTAGGTAGTATGAAACAAGATTTTACATAAAAACAAGTTATTTTTAAGTCTAATAAGAAATGTATTATTTTAAGCTACTGTCCTCAGTTAATAAGTAAAATATTCCTATCAAGTTAAAGGCAACCTTTAGAAAAAGCACCTCAAGAAAATTGAATTCATTTAGACGTCGAAGCTTCAAAGTAACGTCAGTACCCTGCGCAACGCTTAGGACATTAAACAAGCGTTACATTATTCTGGCCAAACTTTCTCAATTTAGCAATTTTCCGAGTGGAAGCAGATATAGGGTATACACAGACTAAAGCAGTTTCATGAACAGAACGAAATTGTCTTAACTCCGACTTAGACAGGTTTAAGTACGAGTATAGGCTGTAAAAATGATAAAGGAAAGAAAAGTGCAATGTTCGAAATATTATTATTATATTGGAAAATATAACGAATATGAGTGACGTGTGCAGCTTTAAGAAGTACTTGAAGAGAACCCTTTTTGGGAGGTCTTATCAAAATTTATGATTTTATAATATATGAACACTTTACTACATACATCTAAAATCGAATGTGTTACTATCGCATATGGGAAAATGTAAAAAGGTTTCTTTGTTATTTCGTCTTCCCTTGGTAAGTTTTTACGATTTTCTACCAAATGTGTTTTTCTGAACATGCTCGTATATAGATGCGGAGAAGTTCCGAATCTAATGACCACTGCCCCAACCTTCCTATTCTCACACTCAACATATATACGAGTTTATAATATTTTGTAATATTTTTGATCTATCAAAAATACTGGGTTCGAATTTCAAATAGGAGTACTTTTGAGGAGAGTTTGCTCTCTAAAAACCGCTTTAGAAATTCTCCTTATTATTATTATTATCTTTATAAGTATCATTATTATTTATAATATTACCATGAATAATTAGTTTTTTTACATTTCTGTATATAAAATTAGAGTAGTAACTTATTCTAATGTTATATACAATATTAACTTATTTTTGTGATGATTTCCATAACCTTGTTGTGAGAATGCTTCTCTTCTGCCTGGAGGAAAGATTCGATTTTCAATAGATCCCAAAAATCACAAAAAAAACACACTATATTTTAACATTAATGTATCGTATTTATATGTCTATCGTATTGCTATCTCTGAATAAAATTTTTTGTTAGTATCATTAGTAAACTTCGTGGGATTTCAAGTTTGCAACTTTTATCGAATACTGACGCTATCAAAAGCTTTTTTATATCTTGTCACACACCATAGGCCTCTTCCACATCCATACACCTTCTCAAACAACTTCTACGATTTCTCTGACTTTTTTAAGCTTACTTCTTTTAAAATATCACTAACTTGAGCCATGATTTATTTGATCTTCCTCTACCAAGCCTTCCACTCACATTTGCAATGTGTTTATTTGATTAGTCTTTTTTCCTTAACTTATTCTACATTCTCTTTATCGTACTCAATACCAATCCACTTCTTTATCGTACTCAATACATTAGCATTAAGTTTACATTCATTTCTTATCACTTTATTCTGTCATAAATTGTTATCCTATACAGTCTTCTAAGCGCACGCAATTCCCACATAATCTTCTAAGCGCACGCAATTCCCATATAGTCTTCTAAGCGCACACAATTCCCATATAGTATTCTAAGCGCACGAAATTTCCATATAGAATTCTAAGCGCACGCAATTCCACAGCAATTTTTGGCTCCTATCAATCTTTTTTTGCGTCCAAGTTTCACTTCCATGCATCAGAGTTGAAAATAAAATACTGCAGTGAACTATCATCTAAGCAGATTTTTAAACTGTCTGTTTCAAGTATAAATGTCTTAGTACCCCATTGATTTAGTTTTCCATTGCTTTACACTGTTCGATATCCCTCTTAACTTTTCCATCATCTGAAAAAATACTACTTAACATAAATAAGAGAATTAATCAACTGGCTCCTATATAATACCCCAAACATTGAAGATTACTAGAGTAATCACTATCTATCATGAACTAAGGAAATTAGCTACCTAACACCCTGTTTTCTACTCCATACCTGATGTTACGAAGTCAAGACATATTTAACGACATCTCTGTGACTGAAAATGAATCAAATTATTTCAAAATTACTTTGCCTAATTCCAAATTTCAAATTCAGTACCGTAAAAAACTTTTTCTAGCACAAAAAGTACACCTTTTTCAGATATTTGAGAAAGGAATGGCTCATCGTATTGGCTTGAATAGAATAAAATGTTTTAAGACGATATTTAATAAGGAAATAAAATCGAACGGGCTCGATACCTTTGCACTTGAAGCAAAAAAATGAATCAAAAAGTTTATTGAATAAGGTTTCTTTAACCTTTTACCCAATTATAGGTTTTGCTCAATGAGCATTTTCAAAATGCTCCATTCAAAAAAACCTCTTTGAGTAAAACTGGCAATGGGGAAAATGTTAGTTAAATAATATGAAATATGTTTATTATTTATTTTTGAATTTCAACAAAAATTACTTGTCAAGAAGTTATCACTAATTTGGGTAAAGTTGCAAAAGTTTTCGACCTGGACCAATTTGATCGTGTATGGACATATATCATGCCGGCCACGCTTATCGCATGCTAAAACAATGTAATGGTTAAAATTTGATACGTCTACCCCTAAGTGATATGTCAACTAGAGCTGAAATAAGACATGTTGTTTCGTTATATTCTAAAATGTTAAAAAAATTATTATGAAGTTTCTTTCAAATAAAGGGAAAAGCCCGGCAAAAATAACACGACTTTTAGATGCTATCTACGGAGAATCTTCACCATTATATTCCACAGATGAAGATTGTGATCAACAGCTCAACTTAGACAAAAAATCGATAACCACACGATATTCAATTTTTAACAAATCAGAATATAACAAAACAACACGTCTTCTATAGGCTTTAGTTGACATACTACTGTGATCAGAAGATCAGTTCAGATTAGTTAGATCCCACCACCACCCACGCTGTTACGGGGGACCAAATAAGTCCCCATGCAGTGTGATCTACACTAGAATATCGAAATCTTCTTTATTTTTTTTATGAGTGTGACATCACATAGTGACGAAAAGGGAACTATCTAAAGGAACTCCTTCTCTGGTGGTGACATACCTGGGTGTGAAAGGTCGGGAGAAGGAAAATGGAAAAGAAAAGTGACTCGTACGGGATTTTTTTTTCTTATAAATTGGCGTAAAGCCTAGAGTTCAAATAGCCCAGTAAGTTGCCAATACTTTAACTTTTTTTTTTAATGCAACAAAACTATCTTTTGACGCCATTATGTCGCAGAATCCGGTCAGTCCGAAGATGAACCGATGTAAGACTAAGTGGAGTTTCCTTCAGAAATTACTGACTCAACTTTCATCACAGTGCCACAGAATATGTTTTGCGGATTGATCCAAACGGCCGCAAAAATTGTAACAGGGCGAAGGATCAAGACTGAAGCTAAAAAGTTTAGCATTAAAGCTCCCATTGCTAGGGAGAAGTTGGGTAGTTCAATAGTTTGGGTGTACCTACGAGAAGCCTAAACGCGCCCTGATGCAAAGAAAGAATTTAAATATCTATCTTCCCACGGAAAAGGATGACCAACAATATTGCCTAGTTGAGAATTGGGCCTCTAAGCAGACTTTAAAAATCACCTGAGGGGTATCCCTGGCAATGGGATGAAGGCGGACGTCACCCATATTCACCGGTTGACATCGGTGCAACGCTGTATCTTGTGAGGACTATATTTGATAAATTGCATAGTTCACATCCCCGATATTAAATTCCCGACATATCATGCTTTATGAAACACGTGTCTCGGTTAGTAACTGGAAACAAAATATTTTAGTATATTTTTTAATACTGTCGGTAAGATTAAGTCAATAAAAAAAAAGGATCTCTTAGGTGGTCACCGCTTCGGAGCATAAGGCCCTATCCCTAATTGTAAAGAATTCCTTGGTCATTGTTTGTTTAAAAATAAAAAGGGTCTATAATAAAATCTACTTCGTAGTTATTTTCTATTGTAAAGATGGAAATTGTAAGGCCAGCGGTATCGGCTAAGCAATAAGACCTACGGTCCTATTGTGAGAAGACAAAAGTGAAGTATCATAAAAAATCCATACGGCTCAAGATGGAGTAATAAAGACTGTCTAGACAAACCCTTTTTGCTGAATTCTAAGGAACACCGATCTCAATTGTCTTTTAAAATAAAGTCTCATGTCTACCAAACGGCTATAGTATTTTTTTAAGTGACAAGGAAATCATGTAGCATCTCTTTCTCGCGCTGGCTATAAAAGAGCAGAAATTTTACGAGCAGTCTTCTTCGCGACCAGGCACTACGCTGATACGACGTCTCTCCAGAAACGGTGTTTGTACGGAAGACTGCCAGACTTGTTTTCCTCATATATCACGGAGCTTCAGGACGTACAATTCGGTGAATATCATTCCTTTTATTTTAATGCTGGATTTCGTCCACACATTTTAACCATCGCTCAACTTTAATTCTAATTGTTATTGAAATCCCCTTTTGCTAACCGACAACACGATCTTTGTAGCCAACTTTAAACTTTTTTTTTTGACATTCGTTCAAGTTTTTTTTATATTTTTTTTTCTTTTTTCTTTTTCCATAAAATAATAAACTGTTTTGTTTTAAAATTATACTTTGTTTAATTGTGTCACCTTGTCCAATTGAGAGTTGAGAAAGAGTTATTCAGAGTTAAGGGAACCCAACAAACCCCTGAGATCTAAAAAGTACTTGCCTCTTTAAGAAGCCGGCGGAGCTGAACGGGCGTGTCACACCTCATAGGATGGTAATGTGTTATAACTGATTTATGTATTGAAATGTGTACATCTTAATATTGTTTCTTAAATATAGCAAATAGGCGTGACAATCTCAAGGTTCAACGAAGTGTGCCCCGTTAAGACCGAGAATGGTTCCGCCGAGTAAGTCCTATAAGCCTTAGCGATAGCAGCGCCTGTGGATAGAAGTATCAAATGTTAACTGTAATGGATGTCACGGGTGTGGTATCCATCTATAAATGCTATGTGCTGGATGTCACGGGTGTGGTATCCATCTATAAATGCTATGCGCTGGATGTCACGGGTGTGGTATCCATCTATAAATGCTATGCGCTGGATGTCACGGGCGTGGTATCCATCTATAAACGTTCTAACGAGTTCTGGCCGTCAACATTTGGATCTTACTAGATGCAATAAGATAAGCGTTTTCTTTATTTATAATCCAAAAAAATATCTTTATTGTAAAATACCTTTTTTTGTTTTTTTTTCATTCGTCACCTCCTTCGCCGTGATATCAATGTTGGGAAATGTGACCTACACTGAAACTTTTGTATGTTGTGCACATTATTATCCAGTCCTCTCGGTTTTCAGTTGTTTGCAAGGCCTATGATAAAGGTTGGCCTTTAACACTCTACTTGGTCGCTCCAACTTACGGTTGACTAATCTAAGCTCAACATTAATTATTAAAAATTTTGTTTCACTTACGTTCTCATTGAATATTTTATTTTCTCGAATATTTTGTTTTATTTTTATCATAAATATATTGATCTTCTGTGGATATTTTTTGCTTCGATATATGAATTTGTTCTGATTAATTATTTACTTTTAAAATAGAAAAATTAATGTAAGTCGTATGTTGAATTTGTTTTTAGGAAGTCAATTTTTTTAAACATTCTTAGAATTATTTGATCGATAATAATCTTAACTTAGTATTGGAAAAACGGAACCTTTACAAAGTGATGATAAAAACATCTTGAGATGGATTGTTGAAAAGCTCAGGGCTAAGGCGCATCTTTTTGGGATGTGTGTAAGAAGAACCTTACGATACTCACGAAAGGACAGTGGAAGCCAAATTGTCGATTTACGCTAGAAGTGTGATTGACAATAGATGCAAAGGGTAGAAACTAATCTGGTGGAGGAACCACATGAATAAAGTAGCGGAGTGTTCAGGTGAGAAAACATATGTTAGGACAGCATATCGTTTGTGATGGTGACAGGGAGCTTATGAGCATGGTGATCACGATCATCAAAATAAAAAGGATGATTAAGAAAGATGGACTCTTTCAAAAGACATTTTTTTTATTTATTTCTATTCATCTGTGAAAGAACACTCTAAGATAGTTTTGGAATGCAAAATAAATGAATGAATAAATAATAACAAAAAAATTAATGAATAAAGAATAACAAAACAAATGAATGAATGAAGAATAACAAAACAAATGAATGAATAAATAATAACAAAACAAATTAATGAATAAAGAATAACAAAACGAATGTACAGTTCATCAAATGTGAGTGTAAGGTGAAGTTAAGGAAGACTAAAGAAAACATCGCTAGGCCAAATGAATGATATTTTGAAACAAGGAAATATTTAAAGACAGTGAAATCATAAATGTTGTATGAGAAGGTGTATGGATGTAGAACAACCGAAATATGTGTGTTGAGATAATTAAATCTGGTACTCTATCATCTCTGCCTACTTCACCAAGGAATAGCGTGATGGTATGTATGTAGGTCTGTAATTTTGGAATAGAAAATTATGATTGTTTTTTACAAATTTGAAAATGAGGAAAAAAATTCATAAGATCAATACAAGCAATAAATTTTATTAAAAAAATTAATTCAATAAAAATTTAAGCCAACCATGAACCATGAATTAATTCCCTCAGAATCTTGTTAACGAAAGAAATTTCAATTTTTCATCACAACGGGATCGCGCAAATGGATTTTCCAAAGTTTGCCATTAAGCTCGTTGACTAACTGGAGCTTACTACGGGCTATCGAGTTTCCGGAAAAGCGGAAAATGCTCAACACAATGCGACCCCCTTAAGATAAACAGAGTGGCAAGTTGCATAGAATAAATTCAATCAGTGTCAACGACGGGGTGTGATGGTTGAATGCGATAAACTTTTTTAGATCTATCTAGATGTCATTTTTTTCCATATTTTTATCCAAGTCTCATCGAAATTCCAAAAAAAGTAAAGGAACCAGAATTCCAACGATAAAAAACAAAAAGCTATCGAGATAATGCATACGAAAAATTAACGTGTTTCTGGAACACATACTCGTATGTTGATCTTATTTTTTAATAATTGACTTAGATTGTTTTACAAATTTGTTGAATTATTGATTTTAAATTATGGTATCCCTAAGTTGCCCAGGTTAGGTAAAATGCAATTGCAAAATGAAGGTACAAAAATTTATTTGGTATGAAAAGAAATAAAACGTATTTTTTAATTGCTTTACATATTACACTTTTAGAGTTTTTGGTCCATCCTATCATATTCAAATTATGAAGGCTACTAATTTTCAACAATAAAACTTTTAGTGGGAATTTTTACCGTAATACGTTTCTTTTACAGTAAAAAATTCTAAGCCTTCTATTTGAAACGAAAACGCGAATTCTCAAAACTGGCACAAAAGCCTGCCTTTTTAATGAACAAACTCATATTTCAAATTTTTGACCATCAAAAAACGTCAGGTATTCGTACGATTTTTCGCAGAGAACAAAGTTAATTCCGAAAATCTGGTCCTATTAAAAAATAACGACAGCACCACATTGTCTCTTTGTGTCCCGCCTTTAATGATAGGGCCCTTTATAATGTTTCTATTCATTACGAAGTCCTTGTCTAACACTCGACTTGCTTTAGGGTAACCAGAATACTATTTAAAAACTAATACTCCACAGATGTCATCTAGTATTCGATTACAACTAAGATATTTTAAAAATGTATACATTTCAATTTAGCGAAACAGAAATTAAGATGAAATTAATTTACTATACTTTAAAATGTATTAAAAAATGATACATATATGATATAGACGAATCAAATATACTCGTATCTATGTATATGGTAATCAAGAGCAAAAGTAAAGTTTAGTTTCAGTGAGCAAAAGTAAAGATAAGTTCATATTTTTATTTATTATTTTCATGACAAGTAACTGTACGAAAACATTTTTTACAAAAATCAAGACAACAACAAATTAAATCAAGTAATTCTAAGTGGAAACTCAATTTATATAAACCTGGGTTTGTTGCCTTTTATCTGTCGTGTCCCCAGTCAACTATATGTTTTCCTGTATCTCACTGAGGACACTCGTATAAAGATGGTAAAATAAGTTGATGCTTTTTACCTTATTTTTATTATTTCATACCTTTGTGAAATATTAAGATAAATTTGATAAGTTTTGAGACAAAATTATATAAAAGTACCACGTGAATCGACCTCTGGTTAACATCATTTAAGATTAATCAAAAGTCCATCTACGAGTATTTGTGTTCCGAATACATTCATCAAAAATATACTACATTTAAGAGTTTGTATGTTTTACATTATGCAAATTAAAATAGACAAACATTTGTATGTTTTACATTATGAATTTTAATTCAATATGCAGAAACTAATTTTGATTGTAATGTTTATTGGAGATGAAATAAAATTTATTTTGAAACATTTAAAAAAATAAATTTTCAAAAATAAAGATAGCTTAAAACAGTTAAATATAAATTTTCTATTTATCAGAAATCAACCGAAGACCACATATATAATATAAATACAAAATGTCACTATCTCCTTCTTTCTCTTAAATTAGATATATAGTCTGTTATCATCAGGGCTACATCTCTTAAGATCTCGAGTCTCAGCTATCATTTCATATTTTTGGAGGAAGACTGCAAGTGTGTGTTTTATTTATTACCATGTAAGGAGCTTGTGGTATCTTTCCTTTCCATATGAACTCGTGAATGTATTTTGGGGTTTTTAAACCATCTCAATTTTTTATGACCTTACATGCATGCATTCAAACTGTACCTACGTCTAAAATTTTAATTTCAAATGGAACAAATGGTTGTTTAACAATTATCATATATACGAATTCAATGTTTTAAAATACACAATTCACTAAACTTGAAACAACCAAAAATTTTATCATTTATTTAGTCTTAAGATACACAAAAAATAAAAGCGGATCAAGATAAAAAAAATACTACAACGAAATGTGTACGTAAATAAGGAACAGGAGAGAACAGAACGGAAAAATTACTGGTGAATGCACTTGTAAAAAATGGATATTACAAGCAACAACTCTTTGTCATGTGTGACGACCACATTACTTGATAGATTATTTTTCTTGCACCCGGGTACTTAGCGTTCAATTTCAGATGGTTTTAAAAAGGATCCTAGATAGATAGATAGTTTATGCATGTTCGCTATTATTGTAAAGTCTTGTTTATGCTCCCCTGATGATGAGGTGAAACCCTTGAAACCGGTAGGATTATACCGTTATATTAAGTGGTTGAAACAGTACTTGAATAAACAAATAATAATGTCTATACCTCCACAGTATTAATGTCTGAGGTATAAATTATATATTGTATAATTGTATTATATTGCTTAAAAAGAGCTTATTTCCATATTAGATATTTCAACCAAATTGAAAGACTTTAAATCGTCTTGAAATTTTAAACAAACTGGAATCCTTTTAAATAAATCTATATTCGTGCATATCATCACGCCGCGTTCTTTGTGGAGAAGGCAGAGACAGAGAACCAACTTTTCTATCCAAGCACATAACTCACCTCTTCCACAATCATTTATCTCGTCATGCGTAATATTTTCTTATTCATATTTCTCACTTAATATTCTATCAACATCTGATCCATTTGATTCAGTTTTCTTTAGTCTTTCTCTTCCACGCACACTTTGCACTTTTGAATTGTATGCTCTATGTCATTATTTTGTTGTTCATTCACTTCACATGTCCAAACCATCTTAAAGCTCCTTTTTTTATCTTATATATACATAATGTACATTTTATTTATGCTTTCTTTCTTTTGCCTTCATTCCCCATTATTTCATACGAGTACATTGACAATTCACTTTCTTATCTTAATGAATACATCTCCACAGCATTCATTTTACTTTTATTCTTCTCATGCCATGTCCAAGTATCGTTTTCATATGTCAAGGTGGGCACCAACACACTATTGTATATCATCATTTTTATTTTTATTACTACATTAAGTGCTCTATTTACCTTATTCCCTGTATCTACCCTTATTTCAATATCCTTTTCAACTCGCAGCTAGATAGTAAAGCTCGACAACCTGCTCCAGTTGTTCTGAGTTAACCCATATATCGCACATATTTTTTACCACACTTCTTTCCTTAACTATATTAACCTTAGATTTCGCTAAACTCATTTTTAAACCTAGGCATCTTTCATACAACTCACTTATCTCTTATATTGCCTTAATTTTCAGCGAGCATCTTCAGTATTAAGAAATCTAGATACATTTATTTATCTCATTCTTATACTTAATAAATCTGTCTTTAAAAAGGAATTTCTGTCTAGTTTTCACTGGAACGCTTTTTAAAATAGATCAAACGTGGTATGACAAACCCGGCTCAAAGAAAGGCATCTTAACCAACTAGCCCACATACTGGTGTGTATTATTATTCCACCTGTGAACATAAAATTTTTGCCGATTTATTTATTCATACCAATAATCCAAATATTTTTGGAACTAATGTGTTGATTTTTTTTTTTTAATTGACTTGCATTATATCATAAATTTGTTTTCCTATTGATTTAAGATTGTGGTAACCCTAAATTGCCCTAGCCTGGGTAAAATTCAAGATTGTATTGTGACGTTAGTTGAGTAACATTAACGTGGCGCCTGTTTCCCAGACGATATGACACAGAATATAGATCAAAGGGTTATTATTCTATAGCATTTCATATGTAATCATTGTTGAAAAGCCAATTTTCTTGAATATATCTGCATATATATGTTCAATTTATGGTGATTATAAATTCATAAAATCGAACAAAGATCAATTTGAAAACTAATCTGCGTTCAAAACCACTTTAATTAGTTTATTAAGACGATATGACACGGAATAGTTCAAAGGGTTGTTATTCTACAGTATTTCATATAAGCATTGTTTAAAAGCCAATTTTCTTGAATATATCTGCATAAACCCATATAACATATCTTCTTCTCTATGTTGAAGTTTGGTCATCATCGTGGCTTTTTTAATTTTGTCTGCAGCTGTTCTGAACAATGTGTCCTTGCTACAGTGGAACTTCTTTGTTACGTTCTTCAGCTAGGAGTTTGTTCTTTTTCCTACACTTCGTTTTCATTGTATCTTCTATTGTGAATATGACTTGGATAATTTAATATTTGTTTTCTCTTATGAAATGTCCAAAGTATTCCAATCTTCTTTCATTAATGCCAGTGAGTAACCCTTTGTCTTCTTTTATTATTCTCTTCGCTCCGTATTTTGTAAACCCAGGAAATTTTTAACACTATCCTGTAACACCAAATTTTAAATCTTTTCCTTTTGTGTATGCAAATCTCCACGCAATAAAAACGTACCGAAAATATGTAATACCGTACAATGCCGTATTGTTAATATGGCGTTGAAATCTCAATTACTGAAAATATTTTTTCATTTTGAAGAAACAGTTCCATTCCATCTCAACCCTGGTTGGAATTTTCCAGGAATTATTCCACTATATATTATATAATATCAAATAAAGGAATAAAAAAATTACAGTTTATTTTTCAAATATAAATACACACTTTCCTTGCAAAAAATTATATGGAACATTGTAACACTAAATCAAATTTCTTTCTCATTGCATAAAAAGAAACCATAAAGTTAATCATTAAGAAAAAAAAACCAGATCTAATTTTTTTTTGTGGTTTAACACTTTTATTGCAAATACAATCTGGCGGGCTTATTGCCAGACGGGAACCACTTCCAACCAACCAAACAAAAGTAAATGAAGCCTGTAACATGGTCGCATAAATCAATCAAATGACTATCCATCCCTACGAAATTTATAAACACACGTGAGCATATACCCACAAACCCCACAAAGACGGAGAATCATCCGAACATTACTTTTCATATAAAGTGAGATATAATCAATCAAAGGAAAAGGAAGGGATTAAACACGTTTTTTTACTGACTAGAAATTAAGATTTTTTCCAGTCGTTTCTTAAAGCATGCCAAAGACGGAGTGAGTCTTACATTGCTTTGTAACTGATTCCAGAGTCTCACTGTATGGACAGTAAAGGACGACATAAAAAAAGAGAAGCGGTGAACTGGAAAGGCCAATAAACAACGTCGTCCGGAACGCTCCATGTCTTTCAGGTCGAAATTACCGTCTTTTAAACGCAAAAAACCATCGACAAGCTGTCCTTTAATTCATAGCATCTTCACCGTACACTTCGCAAATATCGCGAGCAACTTTGGCAGCTTTATTCTCTGGATTGAACGCGAACAGAAGGAGGTGTCGAAAATGCTCACTTTCGTCTACTTAACATTCCATTTTGAAGGCTTGTAGTCAAATAAAATAATAAATGTAACGTAAAAGCAAACACAATATCTTGTAGAGCAGAAAATTTTCTTTCGAATGACGTATAACCTTTACCATTTTGTTTTACTTTTGGTGGTTATTTTTAATATAGAAAAAAACGGACCCAACTTATGTAAACACCTTATACACCAATGCTTAGAAAAAACGCGTTTATGGTAAAGAAAACGTATTGTAAAAAAATCTAAGTTTTGTTTAATTTTGAGCCCTAAATATATATTGAAGAATTCTTCCCTGAACTTACAGTTGGACAAATCAAGAATGACAAAATAACAAAATATTATGTATCAAGCTGGCATATAAATTAAATCAAGAAGAGGTGAAATTAAAAATACAAAATGAATCACAATAATTATTACTCAATCAATTTGAACCAAAGCTAAAAGGCAACATTAAATAAGGGTATCACATCCCTAAGCCCCACAAAACGGAAAAGTTTGCTACAATTCAATCACCGCCCAACTTATATACTGTGCTTCCAAATCTGTGATCTGAACTTAGTAAGTTGTGAGTTTCTAACCAATAGAAAACTTTTGTTTAAATGTTAGAATTCTTGATATATGTGTGTAGAAGGAAAGAGACTAATCAATGAAAAAGTTGCGAAATAGTATAAACGTTGTAAAACCTTAGTACGGTTTTAATATTTCAAAGCAAATCCTGAAAGTCAAAGTCATCCCGCATATTACATCAGGAACGCAAGGATACCATAAAACGCCTCTATCTAGGTGAGTCAACAGCCTGGCACTCTACGCCCTTCTATGTCAAGCCGAAACTCTGTATCTCTCCATCGTAATACTAGTGTATGGTATAGGATGGGCGTCCGATCCATGGAGTCCTTTAAAAGCAGGGAAACAGCGCAACTTTTGGATATCAACACCAAGCGGTATCCGCAATATGTGGTTCAAAAACCTCCAGTGTCTCAATTTTACTAGGCTACTGCTGTATACTTGGATAAACCGGTTTATTCATCACTTGATCGAAACTATCTGACACCCATAATCCTTCTTAAGAATATTTTCTTTAAACTGAGAAATGTTCTCTCTTGAACCTTGGAAAGTGTCAAGCTATACACACAAAAGAGTATTTCCTTATCAGAGAATGAATCGTTCAAGATCAGTTCCATCTTTCGAGCATTTATAAGTAGGCCAAGATTGAGAGAATTTTCTGATAGGCTGTGTGACGTACACTGACGCTCACAAAGGCACCTAACAAGGCAATTCCATCGACATAATTATGGTCACCAACTTGTGGCCAGAACTTCTTAGCTTATGTTAACCTTTGTCACATTGGGAGCCTCTCATGCCATGCATGGACTTCCTAGTAGAAAGTTTATAAGAAGAATAAATGCAAAGGGAGCTGTAAAACAGCCCTACCGGACTCCGATAACAATGTTTAAGATCAAATATATATTTCACAAGGAATATTTATTTTGAATTTAATAAAACGTATTTAATCAATATTACAATATTTTGCTAAAACAACATCAAATTATATAAATTTAAGAAAACGAAAGAGGAGTTTACCTTTCTTGGCTCAGTTAATAAATTATTTAACTAAAACAATCGTGCCAAATTTATTTAATCATTTAAAATATTAAAATGACTTACCACCGATAATTTTACGTCTATGTAAGAGTCCACACAGCTCCTAATTTATTCGAATATAACTGTGGAATTAGGAATATTACTGTGGAAGTGAAGTCTTTTTATATGTAATACAACTCAAAAATTAATACTCATAACACTCATCTAAACTAAGTAAACTTTTATTGATTTTCATTTAGTAAGTTTAAATTTGAAAATTTGCATAAAAAAATATGTATGGTGTGTGACAGAATATAAATTTAACCATTAAGAAAGAATTTGAGCTAAAAACTGACATGTTAAGTGGTTAGGACATATTGAACTGATAGGTGACGAATAGGTGACAAATAACTGACTTAAAAATTATGATAGAAGCGTGTCTGAGAGTCATGATTAAGAACGGCCAAGAAAAATATGGTTGAACCAAGTGAATGGAATTTTGAGTTAAGGAAATTTAAGAAGAGAAACGAAAGGATCAGTTTGAGAAAATGTGTGAATGTGAGGGAGACGCAGAAAATATATCGTGATAGAACAATTTGGCGCTCGAAACTTGGACTTTTCGGTAATTTACCTCTTGAATGTGTTTTATTTTCCTTTGCCTAAGCATTTGTGTAGGATTGGAGGATGTTTATTTGCGTGCTATTATGTTTATCGGTAAATTTATTATTGTATTAACTGTTTGCTGTAACTAATATAAGGCTTCTAAACCAGTAAAGCCTCCAGCCAACACTTGACAAATATTTACGAAACAATCGTCTGGAACGTTGCATGAGATTAATTATTTCCTAGTAATAAACCTATGTCAGGTTTTAAACTGCAGTGTAGAGTTCAAACCAACAAGCGGATTTTTTTCTAAAAATTTCTCGGTAGCAACTTAAATCGATTCAAAGCTCTAACTTTTCTTACTCTTTCCTCTAGAAACCAGGGAAAAAATAGCAGAAGGACATTATATATAACGCCATTCAGCAAGCACTCTCCTTAAGGGCGCTCGGGATTCCACCCCAATATTATTGTCAGAAAAGAAATATGGAGAGAGAAAAAAGTTTATACATTTTTATAAGCTTATAATAAGTTGAGTGTGAGGATATGAAGGTGGTGGCTACGGCCATTAGATTAGGTGATTTCCTTTAGATTAGCATTATAAAACTTAGATTCTACAAAACACAAGGGGTTTCGTATTCGATTCCCGATGGAACTCATAAAAAATATCCATGTCTAGTTAGTCCTATCAGACATTTTTACATATTTTTAATTAATTTAAAGAAATACAATTCTTCTGATCTAAACACCATTGACTTTTGGTTATATTGTATTATATTTGGCTGCTTATTGTGTTGACTGCTTATTCATTCTCATTTATTTTAATTGATTTTTAATTTACATGTACAAGGTTGTGGGCTGAATATCATACACCTATGTTTACTATCAATAAACTTATATTCCTTGAGCTTAAGAAGAGATCTGCGGCTCCTGGTATACGTTGTCAAACTCGTTCGAAGAGTTGTGAGCTGTCCAGCATTACTACGAAGATTAGCGTTAAATGTTCCTAACAATTACACTAGACTGCGCCGGCAAGAACTGTTCTCAATAACTTCCAGCCGCTTCCAGCCGCTATGCCTGTTGGAAGGGCCTTAACTCTTCTGAACGGGACTGCTTCGAATATTGACATATTTCATATCACATTACCAAAAGCAAAAGTAAATTGTCTTCTTAGATTGAGCGCGTTAGAAAGCACTCATCAACATACTTAAGTGACTGAATATATGTGTATCATATGTTTGTGTGTATATACTCGTATGTAGTCGTATGCATATGCATTATTTTTTATTTTATATATTTTTTAAATATTTTTCCTATGTAATTTTTCCTCTTTTTTAATGTCTTGTATTTTTCAAAGTAATTGGGGTAAACCTGTTTTGAAAAAATAAATAAATAAATATTTATATAATATATTATGCTTTTTTTATACAAATTTTTCTTCTCGTGGCATGACACTTTTGATGCTTTGCCATGTCAAGTGGTCCCGATGTCAGTTATAACTTGGGCACAGGTTTTTCTGTCCTGAGCCTAATGAAACAGCTCTTTAATTTCTTGTATCCTGGTCCCATCTCGAGCGTAGCAGTCAGGACATCTGTCTTCTTCCTGCACCTTGACGACCTTCAATTTTTCCTTTAAGACTGAGCTACAAGATTTGATATTTAATACCACATAGAACATGTTCAAACTATGATTTCTTAATTCAACCTTCAGTTATCAACTCACTTTTTGTTGCTACTCTTTGAAGGGCAATTTTGTTGCTGACCATATCTATCCAAAGAACTTGAACCATTTTCTCTTATGAATTCACTTTTCAAATGATTCATAGTGTTCATCTTGATAGTCCATGACTCAATTTTATATGACAGTAAATTGTCTGTTTTAATTTTGAATACTTCTTATACCGAAATTGTAACCCATAGGTTATTCCAATTGATGTCAAAAAGTACAGATGTTCGTCTAGCTTGGATTCCTTTACATATTGGTATCACTGGTAATGAATATGTTGGTTCCTAGGCAAAGGAAGCATGTTCTACCAGTTGTCCTCCATCTGATTTTTTCCCGCCAGTTACGAATATTTAAATAAAATTAACATAATGCTTGGCACTGATTGGATTGGGATATAACTTATGTAAATAAGGGCTCTAGATATAAAACAATCTTTCAATTTATCCCTTTAAAACCATGGTTGAATTTTATAAGAATGAACAACCGCATGGTGGCTACCTTTACAGAATGAATATTGTGGAATATCTCGGCTATGAAACTATTAGGTGTTAACATAAGCTGTGTCCGTTTTTTTTTTTTTCAATTTAAAAATGAGCACCAAAAGTAAAACAAAATGGTAAAGGTTATACGTCATTCGAAAAAAAAAATTCTGCTCTGCAAGATATTGTGTTTGCTTTTAAGTTACATATATTATTTTATTTCATTACAAGTCTTCAAAATGAAATGTCAAGTAGACGAAAGTGAGCATTTTCGACACTTCCTTCTGTTCGCGTTCAATCGAGGGAAAAAAAACTGCCAAAGCTGCTCGCGATATTTGCGAAGTGTACGGTGAAAATGCTATGAATTAAAGGGCAGCTCGTCGATGGTTTTTGCGTTTCAATGACGGTAATTTCGCCCTGAAAGACATGGAGCGTTCCGGACGACCAGTGAACTTCGATGAGGACCGCTTAAACCATATTATTCATGAAGATCCCCTTCAAACCACTGAGGAATTGGCTGAGCAGATGAATTGAAAAAAAAACGGACACAACTTATGTTAACACTCAATATAAACCAAATATTTTTCGATAGTTCTTTGCGAAACAGATTTTATTTACTTGAAGTAATTAATATCTTTAGAATTTCAATGACTGTTGGGATTTTTCATTAATCTTGGAACTTTCTCACTTATAGATCGATTGTTCAATTTTGAAGCTTAATTGGTCGAGTCTTTAAACTATCTAAATTTGTAATTTTTTTTAATTCGTTTATTACATTGACTCATATAATTGCATAGTGACTTTAATTTGGTGGCACAAATCATCCTAGCTTGGGTGGATTGTCTATTATGAAGAAAAAATTCACTTCGAAAAAATGAATCTTGGGTGTCCGAGATACCAAACATTTGACAATCGCGAGTTAACAACTTTGCAAGATTCGAGTGGGGGAAATAACAAAAAGCTCCGTACTAAAAGCCTTTTTCCAGACTAATCGAACATACTTTAGCCAAGAATACGGCCAAAGTAGGAACAAGTTTGTGTAACAAAGAGATTCAAATTGTTTTAAGAAGATTTTGCATTTTGTATTCTGCTACAGATGGACTTTTAAGGAGAAATCGGAATCAGGAAAAAGCTAGAATTTCTAATGAAGATTGATTCCACTTTTTGTTTTTTTAATACACATAAAATTTACAATATTTTCTTAAACTTCAGTTCTTTGTTCTCATTTTAACCAAATATATCTTTTATACATTTAATTCAATTGCTGACTTGTTTTTTTTTCTTTTGGACTTGTAAGAGTTAAGTTGACAAGTCAATTATTTAAAATACCACTGAAGAATATTCCACATCACGACCTTTGTGACATAGTTGGTAAGACGCCTGTCTTTCAGCCTGAGGGGTAGCGGATTCGATTCCCGTTGACACCAGATTTTTTTTAAAGTACTTGTCTGGTTTACACTTACGACTGCTTTAAAATGCAGAAGAAACGAGCTTTAAGATGATCTGGCAATGTAGAGAGGATGATTGATCAAAAATTTACCCAAGTATTCTAAAGGAGTATAAACGGTACGGAAAATTTGAGAAGAACAAAAAAACATGGCATGATCAAATTAATCGAATTATGATATCTTAACTCTTTTGAGCGGGACTGCTTCGGATGTTGACATATTTCATATCACATCAAAAGCTAAAGAAAATGTTTTTCTAAGATTAGGGGCGTTAGAAAGCACTCATCAACGTATTTAAGTGACTTTGAATATATGTGCATGTGTATATGTGTATATTTGTGTGGGTGTATGATATATGTGTATGTATACATAACATACACGTAATTTTATTTCTTAATGTTGTTTTTTTTGTAGTTTTCAATGTAATTGGGCTAAGCCTGTATTGAAAAAATAAATAAATGAAAAAGGATTGAATAAAAGTCTATAGTATAGGAGAATATGCACGACTAGGTGTAATGGATATGGCAGAAGCGAAATATGTGTACTAGGATAAAATTAAATGGATATCTGTTCTCTCATAATAATTCCCAATACAAACATTGCATAATGATGATGATGAACAAAAGAGTACAAAATTGGTTTCATTTATTTATTGAAACCTTTGAGGGATGTTTTACCCTAAAAAGTAAATTTATTATAATTAACCAGCTCTTGTTTCAAAATAACTATCGGTAGATGTGATCATGTCTTAAAAATATTCAATTAGTACTGTAACAAAAATGTAAACAAAAGATAAAATGTAACAAAAATGTAAACAAAAGATAAAATGTAACAAAAATTAAAACAAAAGATAAAATGTTCCAAAAAATTAAACAAAAGATAAATTTGAAAGAAAAAAGGCGTAAGGATTGGAAATATACAGGTGTTAGGGACGAGGGATATTTTGAGATAAAAAAATGTTTTCTTTTTAATTTTCTAAAAAATATTAAGTATGAAGCAGGTCTGATAGCTATGAAATTACTCCAACGATGAACTGAGTTAACCGTGAAAGATTATACGTATAACGCTGTATATTGCATTGGAATACAAAGCTGTCACTCGATCAAAGGGTCAGTTCATGTTCAGGAAGAAAACTGAACTTTTCACGCAGATACCGAGGACAGTATGGATTATTCAATACCCTAAAGAAGATTACCAGAACGTGGAGATAACTAATGCTTGATAATAAAGGTAAGCCATATGTACTTGTTCTCCCACCAATCTATAGATATGATAAACGAGTGAATACCAGTGTAACGATTTAGCTATTCCTGTTTTAATGAATTCTTAATCACATTGCCAAAGCAATCTCAACCAACCATTGAGAGCCTGAATAAGCCTTAAGCTGTCAAATAAATATTAAACATAATCGAGCTTTACGAGTTAAAACGTTTTCACAAAATTTGGAACATTTTACAGGTGTGCAGTTTCACAAAAACAAATGTAAAATCTAATATCATAAAATATTTTTGTTTCATCTAAAATAGATATTTATCCCAATTTTGTTATATTTTTAGACAAAATATTTTGATAATAGTTTTATGTGTTCTCCTGAAGTTCACATCTGTGAAATGAATTTTATTTATTCATTGTTTTGTGTACATGCTTATACTTATACATGGTACATCTGGTGGCCTTATTGATTTACAACAATTTTTTCCAACCAACCACCTTATGTTGGCTACATTAAATTGTTTTAACCCACGACAGAAGTAATAAAAAAAAGTTCTAATCCCTAAACCAGTGGTTTTCAACCTTTTTTATCTTTACTCCATTCCTCCTACCATTTATTATTCCATACATATAGATTTTTATCTTTACTCCATTCCTCCTACCATTTATTATTCCATACATATAGATTTTTATCTTTACTCCATTCCTCCTACCATTTATTATTCCATACATATAGATTTTTATCTTTACTCCATTCCTCCTACCATTTATTATTCCATACATATAGATTTTTATCTTTACTCCATTCCTCCTACCATTTATTATTCCATACATATAGATTTTTATCTTTACTCCATTCCTCCTACCATTTATTATTCCATACATATAGATTTTTATCTTTACTCCATTCCTCCTACCATTTATTATTCCATACATATAGATTTTTATCTTTACTCCATTCCTCCTACCATTTATTATTCCATACATATAGATTTACAATAAAACGAATACAAAGATAATAAGGATTTTTTTTTAAATAATAAAAAAAAATAATGGCACAAAAAAATTCAACACAACAATTAATGAGATATTTGGGCTTGATGTCTATTCTAAATATTTGAATAACACTCTTACATCTTTCTATTTTGTTATTTTTTTATTGTGTTGAGAACAGAAACCTTAATTGGTATAAATATGTTAAGAAGTAGAAAACTGTAGAAACGTTATTCGTGATTTCTTGCTAATACTCGTACGTAGATGGTCATGTTTTATTTCTATCCAGAATTAATCAATATCAACTTTTTTCTTTCAATTTTAAATTACTATAATTTCTTAATTAAATTACTCCTCCTCACTGAGACTATGTTTCGATTGAGCTAATCCTGCTGCTTTCGATGAATTCGTCAACCAGTACATAAGTTAGAAAAATAATGTTGAATTTTTTTCTATAAGTTGAAAGTGCTCAAAAACTAGTGTTATTATTTTCATATAATTCATTGAAACATTTGCACGTTACCTTGTAAAAGCTTGGTAAGCCATAAGTTTATATTATTACTCCGGTATTTGATTTTGTCAGTTGACGACAAAATATTTTCATCCTTGCTTTACAAGCTTCAGTTAACTTTATTAAAAACTTCCAATATATCGACTTAATACACTTCTTAACTGCACCAATAGTTCTATACATGCAAATTAAAAAAATGGTGTTATTTTTCAGAGTAAGAGAAACTTTTTATTTAATTTCTTAGTTCAAATGCACGCGATAACATTTTGGCCCTGAACAACAATCTTACTTCTGTAAAAAGATGGAGATTAACATGGCTTTCTTCAAGTTGTTCACAAAGTTAAGCAAAAAGCCTACCATTATTGTTTCGAATCAAATACAGGGTATTTCAAATTGAGCGGTTTTTTAAATTCAATTTGTTTTAATTGTTGAATAAAACACACAATTTGCTTTGATTTCAAAAAACTTTTTATTGATCATTAAAGTATAATGTATGACACTTAAACACAAAAAAAAACAATATCTGTCTAATGCCCACCTCTTGCAGCTCCACAAATATCCATTCTTTTGTCAAAATTTTCGATGACATTTTGGCATAATTGCGGTTCTAACTCACCAATAACGCGAATAATTTCGTCCTTCAGAACAGGAATTGATTGGAAGTCATTCTTATAGACCTGGTTTTTGACGTAACTCCAGAGAAAATAGTCCAACAGTGTCAGATCACGTGATCCAGGTGGCAAATTAACATCACCGGTTCTGGAGATTACAACACATAAAATAATTCAACCATTTGAACGCGTCGTTCTATTGTATACGACTCTATTTTTATAAATATCATACCCAGGCAAGTTCGCGACGCCATCTGTGTTTTATCTTAAATTTTAAAAAAAACGCATAATTTAAATATTAAGTCCAAACCTTATTAAGGATTATACTAAATGGGAGAAATTCGTTCAAGGATATGAAAGAAAACAAACGAAAATCTACATGCAAAGGTGTTTCGAGTAATGAAATATTTATTTCGATTCTCCCTTGAACTTAATTTAGGATTGTAAACCAATAATATTATTGGAAATTTGTTCCACAGTCACGCTAGATGGACCACAAATAACGATGTGTAAAATGAGGTGTGATTTGTTCTTATGCAAAAGAGTCTCTCGTCGCCTAATCGCAGAGAAAACTCATATTCTGAAATACAACATAAGTGGTATATAATAAGACAGTGATATTTAAACAATAGTAGCACCAGGCGAAATACAACATAAGTGGTATATACTAAGACAATGCTATTTAAACAATAGTAGCACCAGGCGAAATACAACATAAGTGGTATATAATAAGACAGTGTTATTTAAACAATAGTAGCACCAGGCGAAATACAACATAAGTGGTATAAAATAAGACAATGCTATTTTAACAATAGTAGCACCAGGCGAAATACAACATAAGTGGTATATAATAAGACAATGATATTTAAACAACAGTAGCACCAGGCGAAATACAACATAAGTGGTAAATAATAAGACAATGCTATTTAAACAATAGTAGCACCAGGCGAAATACAACATAAGTGGTATATAATAAGACAATGATATTTAAACAATAGTAGCACCAGGCGAAATACAACATGAGTGGTATATAATAAGACAAAGATATTTAAACAATAGTAGCACCAGGCGAAATACAACATAAGTGGTATGTAATAAGACAATGATATTTAAACAATAATAGCACCAGGCGAAATACAACATAAGTGGTATATAATAAGACAATTCTATTTAAACAATAGTAGCACCAGGCAAAATACAACATAAGTGGTATATAATAAGACAATGATATTTAAACAATAGTAGCACCAGGCGAAATACAACATAAGTGGTTTTTAATAAGACAATGCTATTTAAACAATAGTAGGACCAGGCGAAATACAACATAAGTGGTATATAATAAGACAATGCTATTTAAACAATAGTAGCACCAGGCGAAATACAACATAAGTGGTATATAATAAGACAATGATATTTAAACAATAGTAGCACCAGGCGAAATACAAAATAAGTGGTATATAATAAGACAATGCTATTTAAACAATAGTAGCACCAGGTGAAATACAACATAAGTGGTATATAATAAGACAATGATATTTAAACAATAGTAGCACCAGGCGAAATACAACATAAGTGGTAAATAATAATACAATGCTATTTAAACAATAGTAGCACCAGGCGAAATACAAAATAAGTGGTATATAATAAGACAATGCTATTTAAACAATAGTAACACCAGGCGAAATAAAGATACATTTATATGGTGTGTTTGCCTGAACGGTACGATTTAAAAAAAAAAGTTAAACTAATTACTTACAACGCATTCTGATACCAACTTTTTGACATGACTTGAAAAAGGAGGAATTATATGAAGACAAATACAATATAAATACGAACAATGCGTAGCTTTGACAAAAATCAAATTATGTTAGAATAAAAAATGGGCTATAAAGGAAAATAAACTTGTGCTATATATGAAGGAAAGAATACAAAAAGTGTATGTGACACTTCTTAAAGATTGACAAACGTGACACTACTTAAGGATTAAACAATTTCAAGAGCTTAAATTCACTCTTCAAAATAGAAAGGTACGCATGCCCAGATGTATGTTTGTGGCCAAAACTTCAGATTTATGATATATAGAAGGGATGGCCAAGAGGTCGATCGCAGCCGTCTTCGTAACTTACGATATGGCGTATGTTACCAAATCTCATTACGCGTATGCACTTGTCAACGCAGTCAATTAGTTACCCTTTTTTAGTATGTAGTAGTGTAATCCAGATAAATTTATGTATATTTTTATCATGTATGTTTAACTTTTCTTTCCCTTAATATATTTTAAAATATTTTTTTAAATTTTTCTTAACTTTCGTTAAAAGTTGATCGCGAATATATTTTTAAGTAAAAAGTCGATCGCGACAACAAACATCTTGGCTACCCTGATACATTTTCTATAAGTTTATTACACTTTCGTTGTATACAGTACAACCTGGCTGACTCATTGCCATGTGGTAATATTTTCCAACCATGAAAAAATACTCGTAATTAAGTGAAAAACAAACTTAAATTTCTAAAATACATAAAACAAATTAGAATCATTTCCGCAGCATTATCAATATTATATTATATGCCTATTGGGGTAGGCAGAGAAAAAACATTCTCCACCTTATTCTATCATGGCACACCTTTCTCACTTCTGCCACGTCCATATGCTACACCTCGTATTGCATACACCTTATATTGCATACACTTCTACTTTTAAGACATTAACTCTTTCCTTTTTCATAATTTGATTAATTTGGTCATATATTGTTAGGTTTTCCCAAACTTCGCTATACAACTCGTCCAGATTTATTAAGTAAATTTCTTTTAATTTTTTGTACGTGCATTTACGTGAAAGTATCAAAATGTTTATAAACAAAAAATAAATAAAAATGTTACATGTTGAGAATGTTATCCACTTTTAGTGATTTTCAACACAAATACTAGTCTCAAATGTTTTGTGTACCACGAGAAGTTACTTTTAAAATACAATCACGATCTAAGCTGAAACTATTTGAATAAAGACTTCCCTTATCAAATACATAATACAGGTGAACGTCTGAACACTTTTGTGTTACTCGAATTCAAATAATCAAACTATTCCCGGAGTGCAACTAAATATGGAACCAAACTCTCCCAAGTGGCGGTTTGGGCGAAAATACGCAGTAAATATAAACTATTTATTTCAAATAATAGCAGTTGATGATTCGTTTGTATTGAATATTCTCAGGGATTCTCAAAGTACCATGATTTATTTTTCACAATTATATTCCTTTTAGAGTAGACAAATCTCCATGATTATTCATGCACACAACTCTAGCTTTGTCCATATTTATGCATCTTATCATACATGATATAATAATACTCATGTATCTTACTTTTCCTTAAGTTCAAATTTCCCCAACCCCCTCATTTCATTCGTTCCTCATTCGAAATCGGTTCCAGACAAATATATATTTGTTTCGTAAGTCTTTCGTAACTTATCTGCTTAATCTGACTAAACTATCTAAAGATTCTTCCATCATTCTATTTCCATCTCCAACAAACCACATTTGATTTCTACCATATCTCATGTTATACATTGGTGAAGATGCATCTCGATTAGGGGGATATTATGAGATGAGTCCAGACCTTTTGATAGCATTTATATTATTAAGTGTATTTTTCGACGTTATCCTGATATATCTGTAATTTTAAGATATAAATAAATAAATAAATAATAGGTTTATTGATAGCAACATAGTATGTACAGATTATATTTAAATAACACTTTTAAAACACATAAATTGCAGATAATACATTAAATACAGAAGCTATCAAAAGGTCTGGGCTCATCTAATAACATCCCCTCGGCCAAGATACACCCCACCAATATAGGGCGAACCCAGCCACGGGGACACCAGATGTTTTGCAGCCCACACCCTCAAATATGTATCATATACACTTTATAGCTACCAATTTCAGGATATACTCGTATGTGTATACTTTAATGCTATCAATTTCAGGATAAATGCATACACTTCATTACAATGAATTTCAGGATATATGTGTATAATTTATTGCTGTCAATTTCAAGATATATGTATATACTTTATTATAATCAGTTTCAGGATATATGTATATACTTTATTGCTATCGATTTCAGGGTATATGTATATACTGTATTGCTATCAATTTCAAGATATATGTTATGTATACCATATACTTTATTGCTATCGATAAACCTATATTTATTTATTTATTTCTTTATTCTGATCGTACAGGTCTTTGGTTCCATACATCAAAGTTGGCATAAGCACGCAACTATTTATTATCTTTTTTAAAGTTTTGCGAATTAATTTATTAGCAAAAGTACTTTAAAATGCACCACTGACCTTTGCATAAACAAAGAACATTAAAAATTAAATTTTATTAAAAGTGAGGAAAAAAGACAAACGTATTTAGAATAAAGCAAGATACGTTCACCATATATTGAAATCTAGAAGAAGGAGTCTAGAGAATTGACCATCTTTCACTCGACTCATTCTCTGAATGTGGCCAAACCACCTCAAGATTCCGTTCTGAATAATTTTCCTCATCAAATCCTTAGTTTCCTTTATTAAATCCGTAAAAAGATTTAATGATTTGATAAAAGACCACTAACATATTATTTTTTTATACAATTATCCCATTCCACGCCACTATCTATTCTCGAAATCTAATTATGTTCTAAAAAACTTATTCTGTTCTCGAAAGTTACTTACACAATATTTTAAGAAAATACATAAAAAGTGTTTCAAATAAGATTTAAAATATACATCTTATTTCCTAAATTCAACATTATATGAAAACATTTAAAAGTTTAAAACATTATTGAATATCTCAAACAAGTTTTCTAATAAAACCAAATTTATGTAATTAAATATGAAGTAATCTTAACTACTCTATAATAAATGTTTGATAAAAAGGAAACTAAAATTGAAATCAAACATACAAATCATTGTATTTCAAAAACATTTTGAAGTAAATTAATTTTCATCGTGAGTTTTGATTTAATTAAAAGTTTCAATTTGAATACATCTTATATTTATTCAAATTGAAACAATATACACAATTTCCGTTCTTGTGCCGTTAAATAATAGCATATACTCGTATATCCGATACATTGATAAGAAAGGTAATTGGAAATTCAGTGAAACTTTTGTCAAGTCAATATTCACGTATCTTTAATTAAACAAAATAACGAAACGGATGGTTCAATGTTTCGAAACTCAATTCGTTTGCTTGAAACTTTTATTGAAACAGTTTTCTTTAACTTAACTATCAGAAAACTTAATTTTCGGTTTATGGAATTGACGTCTCAAAGTATGATATTGGGTAGTTTTAACAATGTTTACTCTCAAGCTTTTTTTAAGGGCGTTTATTTGAACATTATTTCATTCGTTTATTTATTACTTGCTCATCGGTATTGTTTTTCTTTTTTGTTAAATTTATCACTAATCAGAACTGAGTTTGCATCTGACATTATACCAATATTAACAATTACCAAGAGCAATCGGAAACATTCTGAAGATCGTCCGTAGTGAAACAAAATGTAAATTCTAACAACAAATGTCGCCAAAATAGCAAATTATTGTCGATAATAATTAAGATAGTTCGGATTTGTAATAACAAATGTATCATTATTCTAAATTTTGTTAAAAAAATGAGACATGCGCTGTAATAGTTCAGTTAAATTCAAATTATTTATTTTTATCTCCGTCCTGGTTGTGTTGTATAAATAAAAGGTGCAAGTGAAGATTTTATGTTGGAGTGCTGGACGGTATTGTTGTGGAAAATAAACATAAATAACAAAAAAAGACTACCTTATATTTTATATATCAATTTCAACATTTTTCATGGTTGAAGCAATCATATCAGAACTACAATAAATGATAATGGGACATTCATTTTCACTCAATCCGCAAATCCATTAGTGGGCCAAACCAGAGGATCTGATCCCACGTAATTGTAACTGCCTTCATTAAGGATTTCATGGGATGCAGCCAGATCCTAACATTGTACTCCACATTTCTAAATGCATGCATGTTAATACGAGGTCGTTATCCCAATCGTTTGTTTCCAACAGAAATACAATTATCTGCTTTGTATAATTAAAACAACCGAATTTATTATAACCATTAATTAAATACTAAATTCAGCAACGACGACCTACGTAGCAGGCTAAAATGAATATAAATTTTGAACATTTGATGACCTCCGTGGCCTAGGTAGTTAGACTGAGACTTTCACACGGGTACTTTGAGTTCGATTCCCGATGGGTTCATGGAACAAAAGAATAGGACAGTATTTAACTACTAAATACTTATCTAATTTGTTTCCAACGGAAACACAATTATATGATTTATATAATGAGTACAACTGATACAATGAAATTGGATAATAGATTCAACAACGACGACCTGAAATGTATTTTGAACATTTGATGACATCCGTGTCCTAGGTAGTCAGACTCTTGATTTTCATACAGATGTTCCGGGTTCAATTTCCCATGGTTGTATGAAACAAAACAAAAGGCCAGTATTGAACTACGAAATTCCCATCTAATTTGTTTCCAACAGAAACACAAATATCCGATTTGTATAATGAATATAACTGAATTTATTATAACCATAAACTGGATAATACGACTTTAATTAATTTACATTGATGACCTCCGTGGTCTAGATCAGTGCTTCCCAATTACTTTCATGTAACGGCCTCCTAAATCTGAAGTAATTAATTCCCCCCCCCTCCCCTCCCCCCAAAAACATTTTTTTTATAGTTAAAAATTTATTTGGCAATAATTATTACAATCAAAATACACATATTATATTTATATTCAACACAAAATTATAGGAACTTGCTAAAAAACTTTTTTTTTAAATAAAAACTATACTCACATGAAACAATTTAATACTCACATGAATATTTGTACTTTGTACTGGATATTTTCGCGACCATCACGAGAAATCCCGCGGCCCCCAATTTGGGAAGCACGGTTCTAGATGGTTCGACTCTTGGCTTCCACACGGGTGTTTCGGGTTTGATTCCAGATGGTTGTATGGAACAAAACAATAGGACGGTATTTAACTATGAAATACTCATTTAACTTGCTTTTCTCACAGAAGTATGCTTATTAAATATTTCAAATAAAACAAAAAAAAAGTGATTAGAGGGTTGGTATTTTTGCGAAAATACGTACAATTAACAATCTTGATCAAATATATTAATATTTTTATTATAAAATCGATTTAAGAAGTATTGTTAAATTAAATTATTGATAAATGTTTTTTTCTTAAAGTTGAAGCAGCGACGTTTTTTATTATTAATAGTGATACAAATTTATATATTTTCAGCCAATGCTAAGTGGTTTAGATTCATTGAAAAAAACATAATATATTCTAGAAACGTAATCACAATAAGATCATGCTCTCTAAATTATTCCCCTCGTTTTTCAAATAAAATTACTTTTATTATTTATATTAACATTGTGGAGGTTTAAAGACATTCTAATTTGTTTTTATTAAACACTGTTTATTCCACTTTATGTAATGGTATAACCCTACCGGTTTCAAGCCGGTAGGGTTATACCGTTACATAAAGTGGAATAAACAGTATTTGATAAAACAAATAACGAAATAAAAATACTTATTTAATATCTTAAATTCATTAGAAACTAAAGGTGAATCATAAATCGCGCTCCAGTGTCCCTATTCAAGGCGTTGTTGTGGATCTTGGGGCTTTAATTCTAGCATCAACTTAAATTAATATGGAAACGGGCAAATAGCTTCACAAGATTCGTTATAGTGTTTGCTGAACTGAACGTTGTCTGGTTAAAGTTCCTTGAACATCAGCAACATTCTCTTGTACCCTTTGAATATTCTCATAAAGGCGAATAGTACGCGATCTTCCGATTGAGGTCAGTCAACTACTGATCCCTGCAGTCCAAAATGTGCAATTAGTCACCTATTATTGATCTTGTCGGACAATCTCCATCGGTAAAATTACGTCGATGTATTCGAATAATTAGCTATTGATTTGCGAAATAAAATTCAATTTTTTTGGTCGTTTCCATAGTATTAAACTCTCATTTCCAAAACTTAATGGTGCCTTTTAAATTATCTAAAAAAGGAAAAATAATAATCAATTTAAAAAATGTGAAGTTTTAAAACTAGTGTGACTATTGTGTATATAAACTTTCTTAGCAAAAAAATTGAAGGGAAACAAGTTTTTAATAAGCATTATTATACTGTTTGATAAGGGTTATTCCTCAAAACTAAATTTAATAAAAAAAAGGTCGGGTACACATAATTTAATGACCATTCAAAGAATATATGGTTCATTATTTCATCACCGAATCCATATTCATGCATGCTGAATATTTATCATTGATCTTTTTCAATTTTTTTTGGAAAAAAATATCCAATACACATCCGACGTATCAAAGATTCATTTCATTTCTACTTCATATTATTTCTTACAAAGCCACAGTCGAGTTCTGATGTCGCTCGACCCCTGTTAATCGGCTTAAACTTATTAATTTTTATCCAATTCGTCCAATCCGTACTTTTACATAATGTAACTATTGTATAATCTCTTTAACTGTCCGGACACCCCCTTTTATCTCGCCGAAAATATTCAGCGTCTTTCCGATCAAGGACTTGCGCTTCGCTCAAACAGATATGGCTTTCTCAGTTTATCGCTTTTTTTACTTCGTATTTTACTGTCCATGCAACGAGACTCAGGAACCAGTTACAAACCAATTTGAGACTCTCTTCATCATTGGCATGTTTTAAAAAGTTACTGGAAAGCTCTTAATTTCAAGTCAGCTATATTTACCTCGGCACCAATTCTTTCTTTTACTTTGATGATATCTCACTTTTACTTTAATATGAATATGTCCATAAATTACATAAATATAAATAACTTGCTTTATTTACTTTCGTCTGATTGGCTGGAAGAGATGTTAATTTTATTGTTCGGTTTGTTGCCACCGTGCAATAAATCCGCCCGATTGTTGTATAGTATTAAACAAATAAAATAAATATGTAAAAGAATGTTTAATTTACAATGAAATACAGAGTAAAAAACGTTTAAATGAAGTGACGCATACGTCCTATACATGACTAAGTACCCACACAAAAAGCAATATAACCTCTAAATAAACATTTATACCGGGTCGAAAATCAAACAAGCTGTTGTATAACCCATTTTTCGATTCGGCCAATTTGGAATCGTTTCGCCTCAATAGAGAAATATTTTCACTAGGTAAATTTATCTCTTTTGATGCAAATGTTCCATAAACAATGCTCAAGTTTAGTTTCCTTTCAATACTGCAATAGCACAGACCGCAGTTTGCGTTCAGCGGACATGCATCGATTTGTACTCCAAATTTGAATACAGTACCAATGCGCTGGCTTTGGACCGTACTCTTTGGATTTGGTCAACGCGCTTTACTCGTCGAGTAGCGAATTGTAAAAAAAAATTCACGAAGAATTTTTTTTTTAATTCTAGGCATTTTTATCACACAAACATCAACATGTTAAGCATAGTTTAGATTTTTTTTGTCTTCGTCAAAAATTACAGAATAAATAATTTAACGTACATTTTTAATAAATTTATCCTAAAACGTTTCGAATTACTTCTGTAAATAATAAAATTTAGGAGGTTTATATTTACTTTACTTTTCAAATATAGAGTACAGTAGTTACCTCTTATCTACGGGGAATACGTTCCAAGGCTTACAGTAGATCCCTTTTATAATATGTTTTTTTCGAATACGGACATACCCGTGTAACTTTAATGAACAGAATCAATAACAGAATACGTTTTGAAGTGATGAGGGATTAATGTGATCCAGATCCATTAAAATTATATGTCCAAATCAAATTACCTGTTGTTTTTTTTCTCAAATTGTGTTTATTTCTTGTCATGTGTAATAAAAAAAAAAAAAAAAAAAAAAAAAAAAAAAAAAAAAAAAAAAAAAAAAAAAAAAAAAAAAAAAAAAAATGTAAATTTAAGACTGGTGTATTTAAGTAAGATCAAAAACACTGCGAGATGGTTTGGATATGAAAAATGAATGAATGAATAAAGACTAATAAAACAAATATACAGTGTAAATGCGAGTGGAAAGTACAGTAGAAGATCAAGGAAAGAATGACCAGATCTAATGAATGCTATGTTGAAAGAATGAGACGTGAAAGGCAGAAAATCTTTGGGGTTGTATGAGAAAGTATATGAATGTAGAAGAAGCGAAAGATTTATGATGCAATTATGTATACTAAACATCAAACCACTGAGCTAGATAAAAATTAAAGTCCCTTTCAAAACCAGGACGTCAAAAATAATTACAAGTTAAACTTTTGGAAACAGCTGTGAATCATTTTGAATATTGCTATATGATAGTAATGTAGATTTAAAAAATACCCCATGCCATTCAGCCACCAGGATGCAATTAATTATATTTCACTTAATGTTATGTAAAGTACAGTATTAAGTAATAATATTGTATATAGTCAGTCAAAGTGAGTCAATATAAACTCGGAGGCTTATTGCCTTACGACAATTCCATTTTTCTAGATTTTGCTATAAAAACCGAAAACGCAATACTATTTAAAAAAAATTACTGCTTCAAGGTTTTAATACTATTATTTACATGAATTTTGCAGAGTTAAAATATATTGAACGAATAGGTGAAGACAGATTAACTGACAAGTGAGAGTAGGGAAGGGGGTGATTAAAATAAATTATTGAACCAAGCGAAAGAACTTTGAAAAAAATAAAGATAAGAAGTAAAAAACAATAGAATAAGTTGGTTGAGAATATGTATGAATATGGAGAAAACGAAAGAAATATGTCATGATAGGAAAGTTGGGTGCTCTATCATATATCTGCCTACCATAAGGAAATTACAAGATCATTTGTATGTTTGTTATTTAAAATAAACCTAATCGTTGAACACATCGTAAAAAAACTTTATTTTAAATATGTTTTTTTTTCAAAAGAATTAATCTTTAAATACCTTGTAGATTTTCAAAAAACTTTAAATATATATATACAGTGATTGTATGATTCATTGTGAAGAAAAATAATCGTAAAATAAAAAAAAACGGTATATAATAATTTATGTCCTCAGTAAGATACAGACAAAAGCCTAGTTTTCTGGGGACAAGACAAATGAAAGGCAACAAACCCAGATCCATTAAAATTGTCCACATTAAACTGCCTGTTATTTTTTTTTCACAAGTTATGTATTCAAGACTTCTTATCATACATAAATTTTAATAAATATTAAAAATTACAATAAACACCAAATAAAAGATGCATTAAAACAACTCAATTATACGCATTTTTAAGCAAGTACGCAAGTCAATATAATTAAAAAAAAAAAAAAAATTACAATATACACAGTTTTAATACGATAGTATAAATGTATGGGATTATTTCATTAAAATGTCAGGAAGTTCAAAAATGTTAGAATCTAAAATAAACACAACTCTGGTAAGTATTAAGGCGTTCATATTTTGAGACAACAATGGCAACCTCGTTAGGGTGATGGCTCGGAAAGTGCATCGTCGGCCGGCTGGGCGGACGCCCGACCCGAGCACAACCGGAATGCATTTAGCGACGGCGGCGCACAATGTCGAGCGGCGACAAGTCCTAGTCCGAAATGCCACCTGCACGTAGTGTGAGGCTTAATGAATTAAAGTGCCGTTCGTCGCGGTTTATTTGGGACAGGTCGCCTAAAAAGGGCTTGCCTAATGGGTTTCTACTCGTTGTAGTGTCGTTATATTCTCGTAAATAACGGATGCAATGAATTTATTAAACTTCAATTTTAGATATATTTAAGACACAACTTCGGAGGTTTTGTTCGAACGCAAATTGAGTAAAAAGAATATGTTTTTATTTAGTCGAACATTGCATTGTTAATTTTCATTAATTAAAGAAGATACAGACAATCTATTCGATAAACTTCTTACCCTGTATGCAACAGGATATGCATATCACAAGTTAGCTTACATAATCATTTCCGGTGCCATCACAAGTACAATTTCATACAATAACCTCAATTTGCAATGAACTTTCTACAATATTATACTCATCCGTTTGAGGTGCATCGTCGCGTGGTAACGTGCTGGACTTCCGTGCGGAAGGTCATCGATTTGAACCCCGCCCTGTGCTACTCCCCTCGAATGGCAGACATTTTCCACCTAGTATTCGGGGGTATAAGGATGCCTATGACTTTCGTCATATTTATTATTTCAAAAAGAGAAGAAAAAAAAACATAGCGGTGTTCTTCAATCGTCTCACTTTGGTGTGCCATCGGATCCAGTACAGCGGTGTGGCCGGTGAGTATGCTGGTGTGCAACGGATCACTCAATTAAAAAAAACTCCTAAGGAACAGTTTCGCTTTCCAACTGAATTGATATTGGAATGGCGAGGTGGTCCTTAACAACGAGGCCTAGCAACGAACGAATGGCTCATCTCGGGTATAGACATTCTTCGTATTTTTCTGGATTTGTATCGTGGATCTGTTGTTGCGAAAATTATTCTTGGGTGATAGAACACCAGATGTCTCTCAACCTTTTCGGCGGTCTTCCTGGTATACGATGTTCTGCGGAGATCCCGTGTGCTACTTGATATGGGATTCTGTCTCTACTCGTCTTAGACACATAGTAACGCTAGTACCGCCTACTCTTCCTGGTCCATCTGACGATATTGTCTGTATTGCAGTCAGTCGAATGTAAAAGTTTCTGACTATCTCTCAGAGAATTTCCTACAATAATTTGTAATATTCTCATCTCGTATATTAGAAGAATGCTCCTTGTTTTAGTAGTGTAGACTCTAGTTTTAACATTGTAAGTCACGGTTGACTTATGACAAGTCTTATATTCGAACTTTGCTGTAGATTCGCAAGTTTTATTTTTTCTAGATCATATATCTTAGATAGGCAGATATTGCGGCTGCCTCATTTGTTTGTTCCCCTACTTATTGGTACAAATGATTAAAACTCAAGAAGTCGAGACCTTAGTATTTAAATTGCAACACTTAATGCACATTCAATTAAATCTAATAAAAAAATTAATACAAATATAGTAAATATTTAGTTTTTTTTTTATTATTCGAGTATCTAAATATACACTTACTTGTTAAATCTATAAGAAGGGAGAAATAAAGTGCAATTCCATCTCAGCGAGTCTGTGACGGTCGCAAAATTGCTTACGCAGCACGCTGGAGATCAAAAGGATGCGCATCGTATCTTTGAAAGCATTTCTTTATCTATTTTTACTCGATTCGCTCAGTAAATATATTAATGGAAAATGATGTGACAAGTTATCCAAAAGATTTAAGCTTAAAAGTTCTACTCAAATTCTTTCTCATTGAAAATTTAATTGTAAGGATCAAGAATAAATTTCTGAGACAAATTTACTATCATTTCGGCACTTATTTTTAGGACAAAAAAATAACGAATGAATCCTCGTGATGGAAAGAATTAAAGACACAATATTAAATGAGGGATCAAGGAACATGTCTCTGCCACCATATATGGGATTTCAATTAAATTTGTGATCGGCATATCCTGTAGCATATAATGCAAGGAGCTTTTATATATGCAACTTATCTGCGTTTTCTTTCTCCATTGGACCCCTGACAACTAGCAAAAGTTTTAAGTCATTTATCTACGAGTATATCTACTGTTATTTGCTCCGAGTTGTGCTGAATATTTTTTTATCGTATCATGTAGTACATCTTTAAATATCTTGTGTTGCCCACCGTGCTTTCTTCGCCTTCAGTCAGCTCACCAAAGAGGATATTTCTTTGAAGGAATTTTATTTATTTCTTACTAGATTCATGTGTTTTTTATTGAATTTGATTAATTTTATTAAAAATTTTCGTTCGTCATATTTTGAAACATATGTACTGAGTTATTAGTTTTTTTTATTTTGGAAGATGTCAATCAGTCATTTTATTTAAATGGTTACTGTGATATGTAAAAGATACTTAAATGTCGTTTATTTTGTCAGTAAATATTTTTTTACATTTTGGAATTTTGAAATGTTGATTGGTAAGCTTTTTTGTAATGGTAACTAGTTGTATATTAGGTCCCCACATACGAAACCGGCGTTTTGCCGTACTTGCAACTTTGATCTCAAATATCTTCTCATTGGTTAGGAATTTCAAACTCAAATTTATACAGCTATTTACTCAAGTATTTGTGTTTCGAAAATTATAATTCATTTGTTTTTTCCTCAATTGTTTTTTTTCTTTGCGTCACTCAGTTTACAAAATGGAAAACTTGAAATATCGCGTTATTTACGAGTACGAGTTCCACCGTGGCACCAGTGCTGCAGAAACGGCTCGAAGGATTAATGATGTGTATGGCGACGGTGCCGCAAAAGAAAACACAGTGCGTTTTTGGTTCCAACGTTTTCGTTCTGGAAATTACGACCTGCAGAACAAGCCCCGTGGACGGCCGGAGACCAAAGTTGATAATGAAGAATTAAAGGCTATTGTGGAAGCGGATCCATCGCAAACCACGTCCGAGTTAGCTGCAGGCTGCGGTGTTAGTGATAAAACTGTTTTAATCCACTTGAAGCAAATTGGGAAGGTGAAAAAGCTTGAAAAGTGGGTACCTCACGAATTGAGTGAAGCAAATCAACAAACGCGCGTTGACTGCTGCGTTGCATTACTCAACCGGCACAATAATGAAGGGATTTTGAATCGAATCATTACCTGTGATGAAAAGTGGATCCTGTATGATAATCGGAAGTGCTCATCGCAATGGCTGAACCCTGCCGAACCAGCCAAACCATGCCCCAAGCGAAAATTGACTCCAAAAAAGTTACTTGTGAGCGTTTGGTGGACTAGTGCTGGTGTCGTTCACTACAGCTTTCTTAAATCTGGTCAGACGATTACGGCAGATGTCTATTGTCAGCAACTGCAAACCATGATGGAAAAGCTAGCTGCTAAACAACCGAGGCTGGTTAATCGCTCTAGGCCACTGCTGCTTCATGATAACGCTAGACCACACACTGCACAACAGACGGCTACCAAATTAGAAGAGCTTCAATTGGAATGTCTAAGACATCCACCGTACTCTCCGGACCTTGCCCCAACAGATTACTATTTTTTTCGAAATTTGGATAACTTCTTGCAAGGGAAAAAATTCAACTCCGATGGGGCAGTCCAAACCGACTTCAAAGATTTTATTGATTCCCGTCCGAATGGTTTTTTTAGTAAAGGGATCGATGAACTATCTATGAGATGGCAAAAGTGCATAGATAGCAATGGTACATACTTTGATTAAATAAATATATAATATTAAAAAAAAATCAACTTTATGTTCCTCCCAAACAAAACGCCAATTTCACATGTAAGGACCCAATATATAAAAGACACTTAAGTGGAATTTATTTTGTCACTAAATGATTTTTTATTTTATTTTCGAAGTTCGCTATTTTTTAACAATGGTTACGGTGATATGTAAAAGTTTATTTGGTATAATATATAAAATATTTTTAATCTTTTCGTTAACTTTAAAAGGCCAACAAACATTTTCATCCTGTTTCGTGTATTCTTTAAAAAAAGATTAAAGTTTGACAATTGACAAAAACAAACCTTAATCAAATTTTTTTATTACCAGGTCCAACCAAACCTTAGTAACACCACCCCATCCACATTAAAGTCTCCCCCATCCCCAGCATAAGGCGAGACTTACCCAAGTTGTGTTGGGGGAGTGTTTTCCACCGGAGTAATGTGAGAGACCTATTGACAGTTATTTATACAGAATCGGTGAAAAAACTGAGCCAGGACTAAGATTTATTACAGCACCTGGGGCGAACTTTTCTTCCGACATATTCTTGATAGGATGAATTGTGGTGGAGGCCGCAGCCTCCTTGCTCATTGGCGAATCTTATAAGGTGGTCAAATATTCTTGATATTGCTCTTCATTGATTTTTTCCTGATCAATTTTTATTTTTTATTTTATTTTAACACTTTTGTTCAAAAATACATCTGGCGTATATTACTTTTAAGGCATTTTTTTTTCAATTGAACCAGCTTTTGTTTCACATAATATTTTATTTTCAACTATCACACATCATTCTTTGTATTATATTTTGCGGTTTATTAGGATCGATTTTGATTCAATCTTTCTGGCTTCATTACCAATATTTAAAAATTAAGTAAAAAAACATGATTTATTTCTAAATATTCTTTGTCTTTAGCTACCATGCCATACCTATTCTCATCATAATCCGTATTTTCCTTGAGATTTATATTTTATTTTATTTTTGATAAGTATTTCACAAATACTGTTTTCATAGACTACAAAGATAAATGCATGTAACATATACCAAAAATAAGTAAGAAACAAAATCTAATTGGCTGGAAGAAATTATTTTCAACTAATAAATCCACTTTTTACTATTTGCATGAAAATATTCCAGATATATCGAAATTTGGTTCTTGGTTATAATTATCAAATTTTCTTTGTGCATATCTGGTAAAAAAAGTAGAAGTAAGGTTTTGATTGCAACTACTTTTTTCACACAATCGAATAAAGTTCACAAGCCTAGAATAAAGTTCACTTTTTAAAAACTCTAAATAAAACAATGGTTTATTGTTATCAACTTTATTTACTGCAAGTATATAAATAACGAAAACTGGGAATTTATTTTTTACAAATAACGTTGTTAAGATGACCACCATTGAGTTAAAGGTATTCGTCTAATCTGACTCGAAAATTTTAAGCACGTGTCTCCATGTTTCCTGAGGTATCGCTTTGACATCTTGACGAATTGTTTATTTGAATTGCAACGTGGTCATTGGATTATTTGCGTATACTAGACTTTTTAGGTATCTTTACAAAAAAAATAATCGAGTGAAGACAAATCAGGAATTCGTGGTGGCAACACAATATCACTCCTTTGTTAAATCAGTTTTCCAGATAATATATCTTGAATCACTTCCAAACTCTTATTGGACATGTGATCAATAGTGCTATGGTATTGCAACCACGTTCGAGCTATACCTCGGAAATTTTTGCAATTTCACAGTCTAAAACTATCTCAGCATTTGAATGTAACGCTCCAAATTAACTCTAATTGCTTGGCCTCGAGCGTCTTCAAAGAAATAAAGACCTATGATTCCCGACGCAGACATGAACTGCCCTAACTGTAACTCGTGCACAATGGAGTTGTCTCTGTCGTTTTAGTTTTAAGTTTTCATCGCTTTAATATCGGCAATTTACTCATTGACGTAGCCATTCAAATTGAAATATACTTGGCCTTAAAACAATATATTATTAAACCCAGGGGACTATTCAAACTTTGTGTTCAAGTCTGCTTCATTTAAATTCTTAACAAGTTAAATTATATAGGGATGGAGCTTTAAGTCCAACGATAAAATTCGTTGCAAGATAGTACGCGACACCGCTAATGTTAACTTATGCTTGCCGGTGGATAGCGTAGGTTTGGCGGGCACAGACTTATTGACACGCTGTATATTTTGGTATACTCAAAAAGTTCGCGGATGACCTTGCGGTTGAAATTTAGCGCGAAACCAGTTTCGAATTTTTCATGGAGTTATTTTGTTTCAGAATGTTTAACTTTTAATCAAAAGAACGGTGGCCAAGTGAAACTTTCAAACAACACATTAATTATTTATTTTGAAATCAATTTGTATGCTACATTTATCACTCTCTTGATTCCCATGAAGTCGCAACACTATAAAAAGAAACTATAAAATTCATTCAAATATTATGCATACAACATATGCAAATAATTTTCATATACTCATACTTACTTTTACAGCCCTTGCTTATCTTAATTAAAGTTTTTTCATTTATATTTAATATATTTTAAACCACCACACACCAAAAAATTGCATTGAAACACAGGTTTTTAATTTAAAAAAAAAGCTATCTGAGTCTTTCGGCTTTTTTTTTAAAACCCATATAATTTTAAAGTCAAGTTTTTAAAGGCTGTTTAATATCATTTTTTACAATTAAGCTCGTACTTATTTTTACTTATTTTGAAAGGAAACCACCACATACCAAAAATATGTTATGAAACACAGATTTTTATGTCTGAAAAAGCTAAGTCTTTTGGCTTTTTTTGAAAAAACATATGATTTGAAAGTCTAGTTGTAAGAAGTTAAAGCATACACCAGAACTAGTTTAATATATTAAACTAGTTCGTGTAACTAACTCAAATATTTCATTTTATTTTTGTATCACTCACATGTTTATAGGACCAATATAAGACTCGATCCGTCCTTGGCATGCTTTAAGAAGCGACTGAAAAAACTCTTAATTTCTAGTCAGTTATATAACATGTTACATTCCTAATTTTTCTTTTCCTTTCCTTTCCACCATCCCTTCCTCCTTTCCTTTTGATTGATGATATCACATTTTATTTGAAAAACAATATTCGGGTGTTTGTCCGCCTTTGTGGGGTTCATGGGTATATGCTCACGTATGTGTTTATGGATTTCGTGGGGGTGGATACTCATTTGAATGATTTATGCGACCACGTAACTTGCTTTTTTTACTCTTGTCTGGTTGGCTGGAAGAGATTGCCGCCTGGCAATAAGCCCGCCAGATTGTATTTGCAATGAAAGTGTTAAATAAATGAAACGTTTAAATAACTCCATTTTACGTATCTTCAAACGGTTTATATTGTAGGAATCACGGTCGTCCCTGAATATTGTCAACACGCACGGTCAACGACCGACGAAACGACCTTCGGATATGTCCAAAGGTCGCATACCAGAACATTAATATTGTTTACCCGCAAATACTATTTACGATACATTCCACAGTAGAAAGAGAACGCATCGCGCTGTCTCGCTGTTTTCGCCAACAAATTATCTACCCCCAATATTATTCGCGACGTTTGCGACCATCTCTGCACGCACAGGAGTGAGATAAAAATATATTGCGGGCGCACTCACGCGCCCCGTTCTGAATATGTATAAATACCTACTTACCGATAAATAAAGAATTATTAATCATTTGACCATTCGTCACTGTTTACTATTCATTGATTATTCACTCTCACTTTCCGCATTGCTAATCGACGTATTTTATTTTAAATACCAAACAATCAAAATCATCAGCACGTCCAACAAGGAGTCTCACTAGGTGCATTGCCTGTTCTAAAATATATGAAAAACATTCACGTGATTAAAATACAAACACACATAAAAACAAGTCCGAACGGTAATTATTTGTAACATTTGAACACGAACAAAAAAAAATTACATTGGAAAATGCCCATCCTCAAACAGCTGTACAAAAAAAATTGAATGAATCAACTCACTTGTCGTTAACATTTTTACTATCACTTCACAATTAAAAACGTTCATTTTATCCATGCATTCATTTCTGTCTTCAGTCCGCCTTCTTTCAAACATTGATACTCCATAATTTTTCCTTATCATTCTTCTACTAAGTTCAAGTTTCACTTCCATATATCAAGATGGAGACCAATACACTTTTATGTATTGATGTATGAAAGTGAAACGTGATAGTGGAAAAAGTATTACAGCTAAGTAAAGGCGGTGATTATGAATGGGGAATAGTCATTCATCACTGTTGCACTTTTTTAATTAATTATGATAATTCACTTCCGAGCTGGAAGGTAGAAATCTTATTAACTAGGCCACGGTCACATACCTGAATCCTAGCCAGTTCCAAAAAAGAGTTCTACAATACAGTTAATCGAAAATACATATAATACAGTACAATACAATGTATCTGAATATACTTATTAAGTAAGACTTTCGAGTCTTTTTTAATGAAAAATCAATGAACTCAATAGATTATACTTTAGTGCGGTCAAGAACTCCAAATGTATGAGTATTTATTTAAATACGTGACAAATATCTTTGATATGAAAACATAGTTTATGAAAAACAAGTCATTAAAACTGGATAGATATATTGATCGAGGTTTGTTGCCTGTCATCTATCGTGTCCCCAGTAAACTAGGATTTAGCCTAAATCTTGGACTTTGTCTAAAAATATCTGATGTCCTCGTGGTAGAAATCACCTTCTCTTGGTGGTGGTATATATCGACTGGGGGATAGTATAAGATGAACTCAGACCTTTTGATAGATTATCTCTTTATAATATTTTCTTTCCATTGATTTTAAATATACATATGTGTTATTTTAGGACATATATGTTGCAACAAATAAACCAATACTTACTAATTTACTAGCTAAGGACATGTAAACATGAAAAAATATGTGGATGTCTTTTACCCTACCTGATTTTTTCGCATATTTCTGCTATTTTTGAATTAATTATTTCGTTGTATTGCAAAAGGGCAAGATAGTCTAGAGATAGTGAATATTAGAAAGAGTTGTGTGTATTTGTTGAGGTAATATTTTTATATGTAATTTGATTATAGCCCCAGAGAATGAACTTGAGGTGAACATTTGTGAATGAGATTTATTATCATTTTACTGTACTTTTATGTTAGCATTAACACGTAATTTGATAGCATTTAATTTATCCCGTTCCTGAACGAAAACGGTAATATAAAAAACTATTATCATTTTGAATATTTTAAAGATACGCTACTGTCGCTCTTCCCCCACGTCCTACCACTGCCTCCTGGCGATATCCTGCGCCAGAGAGAGGGCTGAGGAATGTTTATAGGGACGTAAATCTTAGAGAAAACTCTCTAATCGGAAGAGGAGTACCTTTGAGAACTGTTTGATTTTTGACTTCAAACTAAAAAGAAAATTTGAACTTCCTTTGCACAGCTGATATTGCATTCATGTTTTTTTTTATTTTATTAACAGAAATAATAAAACTTCACCATGAATAAATAATTTGTAAGCTGACTTTTATAAATTCAAAACAAAGTGATCTTGTTGTCAAACAGCGATTTAAAAGTCACTTATTATTATTTGTATTTTGCTTTTTCTTAACAGATCACTCACTTGTACATAGTACAATACAATGATTATCAAATTGTATAATACAAAAACGGTATAAACAAGGTAAAAATATCAGTAAAATGATTCCATTACGATGCCTTTCTTCTTGAAAATTTCGAACAATTTTTTTTTATATTTGTACACGGTTGATGCAAATTTCGTAATCTTAGGTACACCATCTTCCTTAAATCGAAATTCTTGCCTAATTTTCTCATATATAAAATAGTTGTATAAACTATATTTCGACTCATTTTCATTGACCGTCGTCCGTCAATGGAAGACGATGGTAATGTAGGTCACAAATATTAAAAAAAGATAGGTGGTTGAACGGGTCGACATTTACTCGTACTTTAAGACCTGTGTACTTTTATTTTAATGCCGCTGTCTGCCACATAAATTGTGCACTCAAAATTGAGCCTGTTTATCGTCACGAACATCCCTATTGATTAACCTGCTGTCATGGTTCTCATTCCCCAACCAGAGGATTTTCCTCCATTTTATATGATCCATAAAATAAAGTTTACCTAGTTGATAAGATGAATATCTTCCAGCCTGTGGGTAGTGGGTTCAATTTTCATTAATCCAGATCTTTAAAAAGGGTTTCCAGTATGTTTTTCCCTTAGGACTTGGTTAACAGGTTGGTTTTAAGATATAGCCGAACAACAATAAATCCATCAAGTTTTTATGTACTATGAAAGTGTAATACAATACAAAACAATCTCATATAATGCGACGCGTTTTTTACTCAATTGTCTCAAAACAGGTAAAATTGAGGTTGGCTAATTTTCTTGCACAATAATGATCAAATGATCATTATTGACATTTAATAACCATAAGGATCTTGTTTTATAATTGTATATTTACTTAAAAGCTTCGAAAAATAGTTTTATCAGTGATTGATGCACCTCACCTCAGTTACTCGCAAGCATTTCATTTCGTATTCCCACTAGATCCACAAGACAGCTCAATCCCTTCTATACCGAAAATCGCTATACTTATTATAAAATCAACTCCTCTATAATTCGTATGCAAAGACTTAGAAACGAGTTTTGCAACAATTTAGATATTTTTAATATAAGTATATATAGTATTCGCCAGAATATCACAACAATATTTAGAAATGGCTACTAACTTTGTGCTCTCCTTTATTAATATAAATAACGTAATATAAACAAAACATCAAGGAAAATACTTTGCCTATGGAGTTGAGTAACCCTACATCAACATGTAAGAAGGTTTTAATTCTGCAAAGCAACTTGCATCTCGTTCTACTAATGAGGCCATGTGTTTTCTATATCTCAATATCTATCCATTAAATTCCCACGAAATTCTCAAAAAATTCAATATTTGTTCTATGTATGCGTTATTCCACTAAAAACAAATCTGAGTTCTTAGCCTCTATAAAATTAGTCTTGGACAATTACGTAAGTCTGCTTGGTGAAGTTTGATAATATTTTGTGGTATACATACATAACATATATTGAACTTAAATATACATATAATTATCAAATAATTTTAAAACAATGACTGTAATTTATTATTACTACTGCTTTTTGTATCTTCATGTTAGTTTAAGATAAAGTTGTATTATTTGTCAATAATTTTAAGTACTTCATAACCTGTCACATGTTCATAAATATACAAAGACACTGTTGTGTCGTTAATTAATTAAAATAAATAAATTAGAAGAAATTTTCTCATATTTTTACTAGTGACCCTCACTATCATATTTATTAGCGTCTTTTCAAAAAGCTTGAAAATTTATTCTGCAGATTTCCCTTGAGTAAAGTCGCTGATTTACACACTTTAAGCCAGCGTTATCTCTGCCTACCCTAACAACGAGACAAAGGCTAGATTGAAAATCTGCTTCGATTTTTCCCCATGACAATGAAAGTAGTGGGGCTTTATTGGGAGAATTTAATCGCTGGAATTCAGTAATAGTGCCATTAATACCTGCTATATAAAATTTACTGCCAAGCTATGCTACACTTTATAGTTGCCAACAGGGTTGGTTTCTTATAAAATAAAATAAAGATATTTTTATAAAATATTTTAGTTTTCTCGTTTCATGTTGATTTTCACACTAAATTAGATTGATTTTAACAAACTGGTTATTTATTATGTGATAATATTTATGTATATTATTTAGCACACACTGTAATTTATTGGTCGTGATTGTAATTTATTGAAAGTGAGATGGAAGGAGTAATAAACAGAATATGGATCATTATATTGTAGATAAAAACAAGAAAATAAATTGTTGAAATCCACTCCACATCCTTTTTTTATGTTTTCCTCTTAAATGATCCCTGTTGCTGGAGAAGAATGTTACGAATTCCATGGACAGCAAGACAAACTAACGCCTCAGATTGTCGACAATATGCCTTTGACGAGTCCTTCGATTCTTTGGGAACATTGCTCGTGGTCAAGGAGACAGTTTGGAGAGGTTTGTGGTTACTGAAAGTGTGGAAGGATGATGCACAAGAGATAGAATCCCAATACGTTGGATAAACTGAGTGGAATACGCAACTTTACTACCCTACGAGCAGCGGAGTGCAGAGATGGATGAAGGGGAGTCGTCGAAGGCAATCATGAAAGTCACGATGCTCAGTCAGAAGCTGCACGACAAGATGATGACGATGGTCCCTATTGTATTATATTATTTATTTTGATTTTTTTTATTGAGGAGTCTGTGAAACTTATTACAGTACCGTCTATGTGAAACTTATTGTAGTAGACCGGTGTCTTTCACTGAAGTGGACTTGATTTGTGGAACGACCAGTACTATCCAGGTCACAGAATTCTGGGCGGAAGTAGTAATGCCTTTGACACGAAAAAGATATTATTTTTTCAACTAAGCAATTATATTGAAACGACTATTGGATACCCAACTAATTGTTAAAATTATAAATATACATGTGTGTAATCATATAAAAAATTTATTTAAAAATTCATGGATAAGTCAGATGGCGAGGTAGCATCTCTATAACTCTGTGCGTCTGGTTGATACTCCTATTTAAATAATAATTAGCCATATTGTATAGCATAACACATACGTTGTATATATATACAGCCTGGCCAACTAATGGCAATGTAGCAATCTCTTCCAACCAGCCAGGAAGATGTTAAAGGAATTGAAAACAAAACTGAATCCCTTTAAAAAAAACTGCAACCAACAAGTTGTCAAACAGGCATCCTACCACACAAGTCACAGAGGTTATCCATTAAAAATAAATTTATAAACAATCATAATTTAATTTGGTCAATAATAATATGGGGCTTATCTTTGAAGGACCATAAAACAATGAATTTGTCTGACACCAAATGGGTATGACATTGTGGTGAAAAAAGCAGCACAACTTGAAGAGAACTAGATGGACCACGTCACGAGGCGAGACAATAACAACTGGACCAAGAAATTTCTCAAGGAACGACCAGGATTTATTCTTCTTACTGTAATATATCCGGTCCTCCATGACGTTGGTGATGAGAAAATATATCTCAAACTTAAACCGCTCCTAAACTCTCTGAATACCTGTCCATTCGCGAATGTTGCATAACGAATGCTGGCATCCAGTCAAATTTGCACCAGCTCTCGACTTTCCCCATCAATGTTAATTTTGGGAAATGGTAGTTTTTCCTCTCAATATATGACCCAGAAAGGCATTATTTTGGTATTTGATGGTATTTAAGAGCGCTCGTTCTACACTTGCTCTGCATAGTACTTTTTTGTTATTGAAATACGATAACACTAAGAAATTTATTGATGTAGTACTTTTCGTGATTGAGATACAAAGATACTGAAAATTTTAATAACATATCACTCTTCATGATTACGATACGATTATATAAAAAAATTGAGCTACATATGTAGTACTTTTCGTAATTGAGATATAATGATACCAAAAAAAAATTATTGTAAAGTACGTTTCGTGATTAAAGTACGATGACACTACTAAATTGAATAACATGTTATTTTTGTGATTGAGATACGACGATACCGAAAAAAAAATATATAACTTTTTGTGATCGATGTACGATGATACTAAGAAATTGAATAACATATTACTCTTCATGATTGCGATACGATATATCAAAAAATTGAGCTACATGGTACTTTTCTTAATTGAGATATAATAATACCAAAAAAGAAAATTGTAAAGTACGTTTCGTGATTACAGTACGCTGACACTACTCAATTGTAAAGCACGTTTTGTGATTAAAGTACGCTGACACCACTCAATTGTAAAGCACGTTGCGTGATTAAAGTATGCTGACACTACTCAATTGAATAACATATTCTTTTCGTGATTGAGATACGATGATAGCAAGAAAGAGATTAATTCATATTTCGAATTATTCTGGTCCTGGTATTCATGGTCTTTGATATATCGCCTGATAGTTTACACCAGTGCTTCCCAAATTGGGGGCCACGGGATTTCTCGTGGGGGTCGCGAAAATATTCAGTACAAAGTACAAATATTCATGTGAGTATAGTTTTTATTTGAAAAAAAAGTTTTTAAGCAAGTTCCTATAGTTTTGTGTTGAATATAAATATGTGTATTTTAATTGTAATAATTATTGCCAAATAAATCTTCAAGTATAAAAAAATGTTTTTTTTGGCGGGGGGGGGGGATTAATTACTTCAGATTTAGGGGGCCGTTACATGAAAGTAATTGGGAAGCACAAATAAGGTGATGAGTTGTGGACAAACCTGGATAGCATTGTATCATCCCTTTGTTTCTAATGGAAAGAGAGTGCTAGATTAGATTAGAAGAGTGCACCTTCATCAATATAAACTATCGACCGTGTTAAAAATTATACAGTTAATTTTTAAAAATATACAGTAGAATCATATTGTACTGCCTTTATAAAACCTTTCTCATTACTTTGAAGTACAGTACTTATTCACTGCTGAACGAATAGCCTGCTAACTTAGTTTGCAGTTATATGATTTAAAAAAAAATTTATTCCCTCCCAAATAAACAAAAAAAAACTGTAAAAATTCTGCATAAAATCTCATGTTACTAAAACTTTGTTCAAAACCTTTGCTAAGATACTGAAATCACAGTGTTTACTTGTTTTTTTATAATAATAATAATAATAAAAGGACTATTTTCCTCCTCAAGGGCGCTCTGACTTGGAATTCGAACACACTTTTGTATATTATTGATAGATTGAAAATATTGTAAAAAAAATAAAAAAAGTTGAGTGTGATGATAGAAAGGCTGTGGCCGCGACCAATGGATTGGGAACTATCCCATATCTGTATATGTTAAAAATATATATTTTAAAACTTTAGTAGTAACACTTTCATTATACACGGTACAACCACTTCAACTTCTTGATGCGAAAAATTATTTTAACCAATTAGAAAAATTCCAAAAAAATAGACTGTTACCCTTACCCATTAGTTCAGAGTTTCATCGGGAGTTGAACTCGAAATAATCAGGTCGTAAAACAAAAGTTTTACCATCTTGGTGATGGATGTAGTCAGTAGTGTATTATTGTATTATATAACACTCTCATTGTTTACATTGCAACCGGGTGAATTTATTGCTACGTTGCAATCTTTTCACTATTGCCGAAAATTACTTAACGCGTTGTAGAAAAAGCCTGATTCAACTCTTTAATAATATAATGACAGTCGCGTCAGTCTTCCTCAAAGGGAGAATACACTTATAAATTATTTCTAAACATTAAAGCGTGCTTAAACTCTTTAATAATATAATGAAAGTCGCGTCAGTCTTCCTCAAAGGGAGAATACACTTAAAAATTATTTCTAAACATTTAAGCGTGCTTAAACTCTCCTTGGATGTATCTTAAATATAGGATTTTTAAATTTTACACTGACCACGTGAACAGCAAACTTTTTTTCTTTAAATCTAGTCCCATTGTCCTATGATAATTTGTGTGGCCACTCAGAACAATGCACATGCAAAAGTTTGTAAGAATGTATGTAAAATAAAACCCCTCAAAATAGGGTAGAACTCCGTGCAGCTATGCGTCGAACTACCTTCGGCCAGAATCACTACTGTGACTTTGTGGCGACCAGGGAAAATTATATAGCTGACTCATTTTTTTATGAAAAATTTAGTGACTAATTAGTATTTAATTTAAATTTTCTCTAGCCAACCAAAAATATATTCTATCCTACATTGGAAGACCAGACTGAGACGATTTCGTAAGAAGAAGTCAAGTGTTCTATCAAGTAGATCACTCACCTTAATAACCTAGTACTAAAATCGCTCGATTTTATAAGATACTCGAAAAATAGTAAGCCTACCCTCACCTCATCCAGTTTAATCACAACTAGCGTCTATAATCCACGGGCCAACACGTTGGAACAAAGATTAAGCTGTGTTACGCCAGCTTAGGATCCCGGCTGATACACAGACACTAATCACGACCCATGTCTCACTACATGCCTACCATTGTTACGTGTTAGCTACTCCGTTATCTGTCTCTCGGAGGTGATATATAAATTCTCACGTCTCTATGTCGCTGTGTAATCAAGCCAATTTCACTCACAAGTATTTCTATTTCTCTGATTAGCATTGCTTTGTTGTTCGCTCTGATTAATCTTTCTCTAATTCCTTTTGTATCAACTTTTATATATCTTGTTTGTACAATGAGCGTGTTGCCTTAGTTTCTATATTTTTTTGTATTTGATACAGGTTCATCCCTATAACATCAAAGGTTTTTAGATTTGAACAGTTATCAAAAGACCAAAATTTTACTAACTGTTGTTATTTAATTTGACAAAGTTGTGACAACTTTTAACTACTGAAGTGCCCCATTCTGAAATTTGTGTACTTGTGCACATTCTCTAATCCTCCCGGCATTACGTTATTCGAAAATACTGTCAAAATATCGTAGCATAAGTCTCGAAGAATACGACGGGTACATTATTTGGACAGCCTCTTTGAAAACTTTTTAAATTACCATGTTGGTCTAGTAGTAAAACATTTGTCTTCTAGAGTTTTAAATTCAATTTTATTTTTATATTCTTGTATACTATACAAACTAGAGGGTTAATTGCAATGTGATTATTTTTGCTAACCTACCATAAATATTTCAACAAAGCTTTTGGGGAAAATCAAAATGGAAACCATTGAAAAAAATGTTTACTAACAGGAATAAAACCCATAACATCCAATTTGGAAGACAAAGGTTTTACCAACTACATCATGGAGTTCGCAGATTCCCGATGAAATTTAAAAAATGTCATCCCAGTGAATCCGTACTTATCCTAAACTGGTTGATTCACATTTGATATATGTATTTTAATATTGTTCTTATTACACGGAATAAATTAACATAAAGGAAAAAGCACAGAATGTTGCAATATAAGCAATAGAAGGATAATACAATACTTTATTTCAATTTATTTACATTTGGTACATAACATGTACATATATTATATGCAGGGGTGATTGATAAAATCAGTCGGCCTGGCCGTTAAAATTTTCAAAGTTTTCCGTGCCGGTTGTTAAAGGCGTTATTTAATATTTTCATAATACCATTAGTTAAATAAATGAATAAATAAAAGTAAAGAAAACGAAAACGTTTTCATAGATTTAAGAAAAAAAAACACCGTAATCACCAGAGTGTGATTTTTTATGGCAGCTACATATAACGTAAAAAGATTCCAAATATTATATTATAGTATTTTGAAAGCAATTTTTTTTGTAATTACTGTCTGTCTATTCACCCGAAGCTGAAACAGGGTTCAGTACAATGAATAACACAAATAATGTTTTTAAAAACCTCCACTAACAGAGGCGACAAGTAATTTATGGATATTAATTAAATGTGAAACCCTATAGAACAATTGACGCAATTTCGCATGCTGAATACTGATCAAGCCAAGGACATCTTCCAGCAAGTGATAAACGGGAAAAACAACAAGTTTCCGTTACATCTTGCCGAAACTAAAGTATGGTATGGAAATTGTTAGAATACAGTTTTAATACTATCCTATACATTATTAATAAATATTTGTAAGGAAATAAATATTTACATGCAATGCAGTTTTTTTTAAACAAAAAAATATTTCGAACATTACAATACATACATATATACGCCCAAAATGCATTTCAAAAATAATAAGTATTGACAAAGGACACAATAAAATAAATTATGACACAATTGAGGAAAAGTATATAAGCAAGCAAACATGTTAGATAAATAAGGATCTACACAATTATATTAAAAATACACTTTAAAATGCAACTTTAATGAAGATTTTTTATAAAAAAGTTTGTAAATAATATTTACAGCGGTAAAAAATACGATTGCACAGAATAAGATAATTTCAATATAATTATTTTATTTTTCCCCCAAGTACGGTTCTGTTTTTACCTTTATATTTCCTACTGCCCAGCGCGTAGCCCAATAAGGAGTTTTATTGGCGGTTTCCCTTGTTTGATTTGTGAATGGACTCATCTTAATTTCGTTCACGCTCAATTTTTTATTGGACATTTTTCCAATCGTTATTCTTGACTCATAAAAACTATCATCGATCAACTAGGATTTTTTTGTGTCAACAGAATACTTGAAATAAATATCATATTTTTTCTAAAAAAAATATATTTTACAACTTTAATCAAAGTTCATGAAATTTTAACGCACCGCTATACTTTGAAGAACTAAGTAATCAATTAAAATCAATAAGTTAAAACATAGTTTTTACAAGGATGTTTTGGTTGCAGGTTCGTTTCTTACTGGAACCCAGTTTAAAATAAATAGGTGTTTCAATCTGGTTTTCCCTTAACCTCATTCACATAACTGTATACAAATATCGGTTACATTATTATAGCTACTAGACGAGATTTGTTAAAAAAAATGGTTCGAATTCTGAGCTAGAGCGCCCTTGAGGAGTATTTGCTCTCTAATCGACGCTACATCAAATAGTTCTTTGAATGTATAAACACTGGCCAAATCAGACTACGGAACAAGTTAATTATTATTCAAATCTTAATCCTGATGAAATCGAAACCAGGTTACTATTAGAATTGTTGTAATATAGCTGGTTAACATGTAATCACTATTTTAAATTATACTAATCATAAGATTTTTTCCATTAGAATAATATTTTAACATTAATCCTGAATCTTTACATTTCATTATAGACAAATTTGCTCTGATAACATCCGCGTGAAAACAAACATATGTGTGAATTATCTTTTTAAATAAAGCACAAATATGTAATACATGTCAACACTCGATTAACTTAAATACATGTCAACACTCGATGAACTTAAATACGTATCAACACTCGATCAACTCAAATGCATTTCAACACTCGATCAAAAATACGATAATGTATCAATATACACAGTTATTAACACACTTCGATGTTTCCGATGGGCGTTGGATTGGGATATAACTGGTATAAATAAGGACTCCAGATATAAATCAATCCAACAATCGACCCCTTTGAAACCAAGGTTTAATATTATGAGAATGAATAAGATGGAAGTGTCTGTCATTTTTTGTTTGCGGACGGGCCACAGCGTGGTGGCTAGTCACCTTTACAGAATGGGTATTGTGGAGAATCCCGGCTGCGAGTGTGGTTTGGATGATGAAACTATAAACCATGTATTGTGATAGAAAAAAAGTCAAACAACGAAACCAGCATCAATTCAAATACGTATCATTGGCAATCGACAAATCACAACAGACTTGCTATAAATGACAGAACAAATATTATAAAAAAAATTACAAACTTTAACCATTAACAGTGAATAAATGATTTCTTTTATTCTGCAATAAGCATTTTTTTAAATATATATTCATTGATTATAATCGAAATTAATATCTAATTAAACCCGCATTGAAATAATTACATTGAATGGTTCGGCCACGTAGAAAGAATGACGGATGAAAGATTTACGAAATAAATATATACGAGTAATATAGAAGCTTCGGTAAGTTTAGGAAAATCTAGAAAAACAGGTCATTATCAAATAAATTTAATTCTGAAAGATCGAAAAGAGAAATCGTTAATAATATAAGAGTATGCATGACTAAGCGTATGGACGTGGCTGGAATTATGTTATCTCTGCCTACTCATATAAGAGCATCGTAATGATGATGAAATAAGTATAGTTTATCTTCTTTTCCTTCTTACTGTAAGTTAAGAAGTCACTGCAATTTTCCGCTTGAAGTGTACAATTCAACAACCTGAATTGTGCACATAAGGGTGCTCGTATTTACTTGAGTATGCCTTCTTTCAGTAGAGTCTCCAAGTGACTAACTTTATCTTCGAAACTCTAATGCTGGTCAAAATCAAGCGAACCAAACTTGCTTCTACGATGCCTGCACTTGGATACAAAAGTTCATTTAATTGACTTACGAGTTTCTAAGTACCAAATAATTGCACTTTGCATTAGAATTCGATCCGATTATTTAGAAGAAATTATTTAAAACGAAACAATATTTTTTAGGATTTTTTAAGTTTTTGAAATTTCACATATACATTTCCCTGTTGGGATAGGCAGAGAAAAATGAGTGCCAGTCTTTTCTATCTTGACCCACGTATTTCGCACATCCATACTCCTCATGCACCTCCTACAATTTCTATGACTTCTTACATTAAATTTTTCCAAAATATAATTCACTTAATACAGCCATACTTTTCTTGGTATTCACCTTCCTCGACTTTCACTCACATTTGCAAACATATATATTTTTTATTAGCTTTTCTTCATACATTCGTTTCACATGCCCAAATCCCTTCAAAATGTTTTTCTTCGTCTCACTCAATACATAAGCTTTAAGTTCAGATTCATCCCTCATATCTTCATTCCGTATTCTGTCATACATTACCACCCCTTGTTTTTTCTCTCAGTGCACGTTTTTCTACAACATTAATTCGGTTCCTTGCAGTCAGTCCACGTTTCAAATTTATCTCCGTGACACGTCTTTTTACCTCTCGACACCTTCTTCACTAATGTTACTTATTGAAAAATATTTTTACATGGAGTTCCATAAAGTCAAAGTTAAAAGCTTTGATAAAATCATTTTTTTACAAAAATAACCTGAATTTTTTATTCAACATTTAATAGGAATGAGACAGCAGAATTAAAACAATATTCACGTATATTAAAATATATTATTATTATACTATACTTTCGTTATATACAATATAACCTAGTAATTAATTGGCGTGTTGCAATCTCTTTCAATCAACCAGAGAGATGTGTAAGAGGCTTAAAGCGAAAGCAGATACTTTCCTTTATAAAAAAAAATGGGAACTCGCTAGTCCTGGGTTGATAATTTCATAATTTCTATCGACTATTAAGATTGTTTTTTTTGTGCCTTGAACTGCAAAGTGTACCAACTTCTCTATTATCCAAGAATCGGAGATGACCAAAAGATCTTTTACAACATGCATGAAATAATTCTAACATACTTTGAATGTTTCCCGAAAGAATAAAGTCTAAAGAAGCTGGTTATCATGGGACAAGTGAGGGAAAGCAAGCAAGAAAGAGGTGACCTATAAGATGAACGGATCAAATAAACTAGTCAACAGGATCTTCTATGAACTTTGCATTCAACATGGTCCAGGATAACGAAGGATGGAGACATATGGGATATCAGGTTTCAGAGGACCATAACACACAGCATTGAGCACACGATAAAAAAGAATATATTTTTTAGATAAAACTATTTTTTGTTTGACTGTTATATTTTTATTTATATTTTTAACGTTCAAATACATTTTATGCCAAACTTTGACTAAGGTCTTAAAAACGATTTTCTTTTGAAATCTATGATTTTTTAAATGTATCCCATAACAAAAAGTTATGGTTTGATATACTGTTCAGGACAAAGGAATTACTTTAGAAAAAATACTATTTTACGCGTTGTTTTGTTCATTTTAAAGGACATTTACATTTTATCTTGAATCCTGACAAAGGATAAGCGCTTATCGTAAAAGCAGCCAAAGTTATAAAATCATATCACCATGTTCATAAAAATTTCACAGTTATAAAAGTTGGAGACTTCGCGAAATAAAACTGGAATAATCTCATTCGAACCTTGCGACAACTTCTGAGTATATGATCAAATCAAAATGCTTCTTCAGGATAGAACTGCAAAATTTCAAATATTATCTTCCTTTAATACCCATTATTTTCTCGGTCTGACTGCAACAGCGCTATTGGAATGGTTTCAGACATTTCAGTAAATACAGTTCTTTATGTGTTATGAAAGCTGCAACTATAAAATAATATAGTGTATGTTGTTCAGGAGTGAAATTAACAGTTATTTTATATATCCATAACTGTTAAAGACATACAATATTTAAATATAAATGTTGATATGCAGGAAAATTTTCAAAATTGAATTTAGTGATATCAGTGTTTAGTACGAGGCATATCCAGAAACTAAGTGTACTGAATTTTTGTAGGTTACAATTTTTTTTATTTAAACAAAAAAGTTACGTGGTTACCGTAGTACATATGTAAGCTATTTTTCGACATAGTCGCCATTCCTCTCAATGCAGGTGGTGAAGCGGGATATCAACTTTTTGATGCCTTCCTCGAAGTAGTTTCCCGCCAACCCCTCCGTCCACTTCTCCACCTCCTCCTTTACCTCCTCGGCTGCGAGACGTGCTGTTGAGAAACAAGAATATTGCTAAGCCCAAATTTCTCCAACAAATCATAATTGACAGAATGAAGATCACTTCGGTTCGCTCCATAATTAAGATTACTTACGATTCAAGAGACTTTAGAAGTAATCGAATGATTATATTATAGAAATAAGAAATCAAAAGTGAGGGAGCATTGTATTATCTTAATAGCTGAAGTGAGGGAGCATTGTATTATCTTAATAGCTGAAGTGAGGGAGCATTCTATTTTCTTAATAGCAGAAGACCGACAAAATGCACTGATTGCATTTTTTATTAATACATATTATTTAATAATTAAAATAAAATGACAGTTTAAGTAGCGTCGTTTAGAGAACAAACTCTCAAGGGCGCTCCGTCTCGGGACTCGAACCGAATTTTATTGAGAGATTAAAAAATATATATATATAATAGTTGGGTGTAAAGATAATTAGGTAGTAACCTACAGTATAGAACTGGCCCAAAGTACTGACCTTCCCAGTTCATCGCTCTTCTTTTTTACGTCATTCTTTATAATCCATACAGTGAGACTCTGGAACTAGTTACAAACCAATGTTAGACTCGTTCCATCCTTGGCATTCTTTAAGTAGCGACTGCAAAAAAATATATTTTCTAGTCAGTATTATAACGTATTTCATTCCTGATATATGTTTCCTCTCCACCATCCCTTCCTTTTCATTTTATTGATGAAATCTCAATTTTGCTTTAATTTATTTACTATTATATAGTATTCTTTCGAGTTTAACAAATTTCATGAAGATGAGTAATCATTTGAATATTTTATGCGACCATGCGACTTGCTTTATTTTAATTTGTCTGGTAGGTTGCAAGAAATTACCACCTGGCAATAAGCCCGCCCGATAGTAATGCATACAAAATCATATAAGGATTGCCAAGATATTGTAGAGCGTAAGAAGTGTTTACTTAGGGTCGTCTGCTAAGGTTTGAAGCACTTTTAAGAGAAAGCATATGAGTAATTAGAATAATTATGTGTCAACAATTTATGATACGCCACTGGAAAATGCGATTGAAAGTAGATAAATAATTATTTTCACTAAACGTAAAAGATCTATAAAAATAATGGCTCTTTACATATACATATTTATTTAATTATTATTTTATTACTATTATTTTACATTTGCATGTATGTACTTTGTTGCTCATGTATTTTTTGTGACTTGTGTTGCATTGCACATACTTACTGAAATAAATATTATTATTATTTGAAAAGTATTTATATTTTTAGTATTATTTTTACCATTATTGTATTATCGTTACTTTTATGTGTTCGAAAAAGTGAGAAATTTGTAACTAACCTAATACGTCAACCCATTGGAGTCCGATAACTTATCAATATATTTTTTTGTTAATATACGAGAGGCCATTTTACAAATTATGTAGATTAGGCAAATTTAAAATATTTATAGCAAATCATGAAACTTCAAAAAAATACTCAATACTGAATATTTACCAGACAATTAACACACTTAGTGCTTTTACTACAAATCATAGAATAGGGAAAGGGAAGAATATAAAAAAAAACTATATGAATGTAACGTAAACACTGAAATATACGTCCAAATTCAGAGATCGATCTAAATACTAAATCCTCATTTGAACATTTTGTGGTTTCTATTCAAAGTCATTTCTCGACGAGATTTTCTTATTCTAAATTCAAATTCTTCCAGTACAGCTAAAAGATAAGAAGTGTGAATGCTAAGAAGACCGCAAAAAAATTAACTTATCCTTACTTTATAAGTAAACTTAGGTAAATATGGTACAATAATTCTGATACTGATGTTTCATTTTCGCAGTATTTGATTTTTATTTTTAATGTACTATAAAAGAAGATAACAATAGAACAAAATAGCAAAAGACAACAAAAGTTTAAACAGTTAAAATCTTTGAAGTAAAAATACAAAAGAAGATCGTTGTGCAGAAAAGCTGAGTCGCTTTGTTGTTATGAGTCAACAATATAAAAACGAATTGCCTTCAACTTTTTCTGTATTTCTTTATTCATGATAAAATTTTATATTTATCTGCACTTCGAAAGAAACAAAGTATTCTTTCTAGTTTAACAAGTCGTTATTATAACCCAAATGGCTGCCTCTTATGACGTGATGATCCATAACGCGGGACCGTTAACCTATACAAGAACACTGGATTTAATGTTTGTTTCAAGGATGACGCTACCATAAATGACGGAAAAGACGTACAATTTTTATCGAAAACTCGGTGACGAGATATACATACAAAATAAACTATTCAAATATTTGTAAACAGCATGGTATAAACAAAATAAAATAAATTTATCAATGGTTTCGGCTTTAACTTAAAGAAACCCCAAATGAAAATGTATAAAAATAAATTTACATTGAATGAAGGGTAGCGACAGGGATCAAGGTAAACGGAGCGCTTAATATAACATATTAAGCGCTCCGTTTATAATGTATCATCATCATCATCACTGTCGACCAGGGTCAATCCACTGCTGGATGAAGGTCTCCCCAAGTTGACTCCAAGTAGTTCGGTTTTTTGCTCGTTGATGTCATGTGATGCTGCCATGCTTCTTGATTTCATCTATCCAGCGTACCTTCGGTCTTCTTCTGGGCCTGTTTGAATTATTTCGGATGTCCATCGGGAGTTTGACATTCTGGCTATGTGTCCGGCCCATTGCCACTTCATTCTTTTGCACACCTTTACAACGTCTTCTACCTTTGTTATATTGCGAATCCAGGTGTTTCGTTTACGGTCTCTTTTAGTATATCCCAACATGCATCTCTCCATGCCCCTTTGTGCGGTCTGGAGCTTTTGTGTGTTCTTTACTGTGAGCGTCCATGTCTCGCAGCCATACGTAAGTACTGGAATAATGCACAGGTTGTAGACCCTTCGCTTCAAGGATATTAGGAGATTATTTTTGAAGATGTTGTTCAAACGTCCAAATGAGCTCCACGCTAGTTTTGTCCTTCGTGCTATTTCCTCTGATATGCCACCTACAAAGGAAATAAGGTGGCCCAGATACACATATTTTATAATGTTTATGGTATATGAAATATATAGATTGGAATAATACAGAGGAAAGTAGGAATAAGAGTTAATGAATATAAACGGTGTCTATCTTTAACAACTTTTCAGAATTTGTAATTTATTTTATCAAACACTGTTTATTCCACTTTTTGTAACGGTATAACCCTACCGGTTTCAAGGATTTCACCTCATCTTCAGAGGAGTACAAACAAGACTTGTTTTTTGTTTTGGTCTTGTTTGTACTCCCCTGAAGATGAAGTGAAAGCCTTGAAACCGGTAGGGTTATACCGTTACAAAAAAGTGTAATAAACAGTGTTTGATAAAATAAATTACAATGTCTTTAAACCTCCACAACGTTAATGCCTTAACTATAAAGAATATATAAAACTTTTCAGAATTTGCAACATAGGAGTATATTTATTTTTTATTTATTCAACACTTTTTATTGCAAATATAATCTGTCGAGCTTATTGTCAGGTGGCAATATCTTCTATATAATAGACACAAATTATAATTTAAAAAAGCCTCTCAATTAAAAAATTTCTTATGAAAGACTACAACAGATTATACTTGTCGCTAGTTTTGGAACTTAATTCTCCTTGCTACTCGTATCAGAGTTTAATTTATCAATACTGCTTGCTGAAATGCAAGAGCTTGCTCTCAGCAAACCAATACATGCACAGGCATCTTCCATGGACAGAATAAGTTACATTCATAATCGGCCATGAGTGATTGATTGCCTATAATATCGTACGAGTACCAATAAACCTAAATTCCTTAACTTTTCAAGTGTTCGATTTTTCATTTGAATTCTCACAAAAAATTTCAATTTTTTTCTTAACATACTCGTATACCATAAATTTCTCATGATCTTTGAGAAACTATCCATATTTACTCTATTCTTATGGTATTTGAGAAACTATCCATACTTTCTCTATTCTTATAGTATGTGAGAAACTATCCATATTTACTCTATTTAATTCACACATTTCGTACAAAGTTTCATAGAGCTTTTTTTTGCTGACAGTTAACCTAAGGGGGCATTTGTGGGTTTACTTTTTAATTTTTTTTTCTACAATATATTATTGTTTTTTCTTTAGTCTACATGTACAAGGGTGTGGGCTTTAATACATGCAATATCCTTGCGGCCGGGTTCGCTCTATATTAGTGGGGTGTATCTCGGCCGGAAGATGTTGTGGGATCTCTCTTAAATGTATTTTCTGCATTTTATTTTGTATATGTGTGATTTCGGAATATATTTATGTATGTACAGACTATGTTGCTATCAAAGAACCTATATTTATTTATTTGAGTTGAACTTAGGTAGTATTTCTGGGTTTCCTTTTTTATTTTATTTTTTGCCATTTATTTATTTTACATTTTTTCTTAATCGGTGTCCTCGCAGCTGGGCTCGCCCTATATTGGTGGGGTGTATTTCAGCCGAGGGGAGGTTATGAGATTATCCTAGACCTATTGATAGCTTCTTTTTAAATATATTTTCTGCTATTTAACATATCTTGAGATATACATGATTTTGAAATTTATTTAAATATTTACATACTTCTATCGATAAACCTATATATATTTTTAATTTCCTTATTTATAATTAGCACTACCGTATTGTCCTCATACAGCTTTCGATATACTCGTACATTAAAACCAAAAATTTTTACTCTACAATCAGCATTTTTAATATATTTTCATGTTTCACAGTGTAAAAAAATGAACAACTAAGGTGACATACCACATCCCTATTTAACATCTCTAAAATATTGAACGAATAAGTACATACCTGGTTAATCCTTTTAATTGTACTGCAGTCGAAATAAATTATACGAGAGCACGTAACAATTTATTGCTCAGTCCAAACTCGAATGGTTTCTAGCGTTGCCTATTTTAAAATTTCGATCATATGCTTGCTTAAAATATCGTCAAAAAATTAAATCTCCAAATACGGCGGCTGAACCACCTTTGAAACAATTCTTTTTCTCGTGAATTCCCAGAAGTGAGTAACAAATTATATTATCTCTGGCACTCGGCGTAAGTCGTGAAAAGCGTTTTTAATAAATCAGAAAACTTCCCCTCTCTCTGTCGAAGTGAGTTAGAGTAAATTTACTTCCGTCATTGGCTCCAATTCATGAAACATTAGTCGGTGGTATTAATTTCCTATTAAATGGAGCTTATTCTCTTCTTTGCACTCCTTGTTATTCTCTTCTTTGTACTCCTTGTTATTCTCTTCTTTGTACCCCATGTTATTCTCTTATAATGTGAAATTGTATTCTAAAGGTTGTAATTTTATGTTGAAATCAGTTTTACCGTTAATGACATACTATGAGCTATTTTTTCCTCGCGATTGATTATGATTGTCAGCCATTCTGCGAATAGAGGGCACCTTTATATGAAGTGTGCAAGCTGCTGCACTCTAACAGCACAAAGTCTTAACTAATCAAACCTTCCTTTATTAAACTTCCAAAATGATTGGCAAGATTAATCTGCTGCAGTATTTCATGAGGCTACGTTTTATATAGCAATATGTTCGTTATTCGCAGTAACGCTGTTACAATTTATCCTAAGCTGCATTAAATCCATAAAAAAAACATACATTTAGATTTGAAATGGTCTTAGAGTGAAATCCGAGAGTGAAACTGCCAGGAATCGAACCTGGAGCGCCTACTTGCTTACCTCATCATCCTGTCTCATGACTGAGTATTGTGACTTCTATGATAGCCTCTGACGACTCCTCTCCATTCTTATCTGCACCATGTGGTTGTTGAGGGTAGTCCTGTTGCGTCTTTCAAATGGTCAGTCTTGTGCGTTGTCCTTCCATGCTATCATTACCGCAAAACCTCTCCAAACTGTCTCCTTTGCCACGAGCAATATTCCCAAAGGAAGACTCGTCGATAGCATATTGTTGACAATCTACTTAAAATAAAGGTCAAAATTTAGACCACCGACGTTTACCATGTAAACCTACCTCTGCTTTATTTTAATCTTAAATTTAATAAGTTTATCTCGCCAAAAATTTTCAGCTTCTTTCCAATCATATATTAGCGCTACGCTCAAACAGAAATTGTTTATTGGCCTTTCCAGTTCACCGCTCCTCTTTCTTTACGTCGTATTTTACTGTCCATGCAGTGAGACTCTGGAATCAGTTACAAACCAATATAAGACTCGCTCCGTCCTTGGCATGCTTTAAGAAGTGAAAAAACTCTTAATTTCTAGTCAGTAAAATAACGTGTTTCATTCCTGATTTTTCCTTTCCTCTCCACCATCCCTTCTTTTCCTTTTGATTGATGATATCTCACTTTATATGAAAAATAATGTTTGGGAGATTGTCCTTCTTTATGGGGTTCATGGGCATGGGCATGCTCACGTATGTGTTTATGGATTACGTAGGGATGGATAGTCATTTGAATGATTTATGCCACCATGTAACTTGCTTCATTTACTTTTGTCTGGTTGGTTGGAAGAGATTACCGCCTGACAATAAGCCCGCTAGATTGTATTGCAATAAAAGTGTTAAATAAATAAGTCTTTCATTCAAATAAAGCTAATTTTAACAAGCTGAGATATAAGTAATTGAGAATACATATAATTCGCCGCTACATCTTCTTAACTCTGCTCTATGAAATTGAAGCGTTGACACTCTTGAACGGGAATAAGAATGGTCCACATCTGATACATACTGAATATTCATTTTTTATTCGCACTTTATGAACGACAAATAAAGATGTATAAAATGAAGTGTGCAGCAGATACCACATACAGCAGTTGTTGTTATGCAAGTTTTTCAGCAGATACCATAGACAGCAGTTATAATTGTGCAGGATGTGCAGCAGACACTACAGACAGTTGTTATAAAAAATGCGCAGAAGACACCTAAGAAAGCAGTTTTTATTGCGGAGCTAGTGCAGCAGGCACTACAAAAGCATTTGTTGTTATACAAGTTGTGCAGCAGATATGACAGTCAGCACTTATTGTTTAACAAGTTGTGCAGCAGACTCTACAGGAAGCAGTTTCTTTTGTGCAGGTTGAGCGGCAAATGCCACATTTAAATCTGTACAGTATACAGCGAGTTAAGTGTCCGATTCTCTATGCTTTGGCTGATCAAATGGTCTAATAACTCCTCTTTATTTTGGTGTGTCGATATATAAAAATTAAGTACCACATGCGTATATATCTATTCAATATCTCTAAATTATGAAATATTTCGCTCATTCGTATAGTACATAAAATATCAGAATTGGTGATTTGAACATATTGAAGAGCGTGGCCAGGAGACACTACTGTCTTGATCCCGTTAAATGAGCATTCGGATTAAAGAACCACTGAAATAGGTACAGAGCTCGCAATTCGTCATCGCACAATTTTGATAGTACTACGGCATGTTAAGAAAAACAACACTCAAACAAGTCTAGCATGTGCGAGTATTGTTACCAGACAAACTCTTATATCAAGCTGAGGCTCTTTTGCTAGTTTTTTTGGGATAATAGTAAATTGAACTCGATACTTTGGGTGGATGTCAAGTGTCTTATCAACAAGGCCACGGAAGTCTCAAGTTTTGAGAATAGGTGCCTTAAGAGGATGAGGATAATGGACTGCTACAATCATATGACAAATGCAATGGGTGAAAACAATAACAAGCTGGATCCACCACGAAACTTTTTTTCGGATTCCATCGGCAATAGAACTTGAACCCCCCAGATGGAAGTCAAACGTCTTACCAATTACATCACAGAAGTCTTCTTCTTCTTGAATAATGACCGTGAACTCCTATATATGAAGGAGTGTACGCCAGTGTCAAGCAATGTCCACTTCATAGGATCTTGATAGTTCTTTAGGGACTTGTGTTTCGCATAGAAGGATGAGGTTGTTTGAATAAAAGTCGTCGAGATCGAGATAAGTAAAGAGAGAAAGTTTATTGTAAGCGTCTGTATTTATAATGTATAGAACGGCGCAGAACATGTCGCTGTCTCGCTTCGCTGGACACATGGTTATCGTTGCACGTTCTATATAATATATATTTCATACTACGGTCTGCAGGAGAGGCAAGCGATATATCAGTGTCCCGCTCTCCGCTACTAGTGAGTTCAATGACCGCGCGGGCGACCTTCGCCCGGTGCCGTCTCGCATTCCCTACAGTGCGAGTTCAATGACCGAGCGGCCAAGGGTCGCCTCAGTGGGTTCAGTGACCGCACGCACGGTCGCTTCAGTTCTATTCACATAAGGGACATCGGTGCACTCGGTTATCGCATACGTGGTTGATATTTTATACTTAATTAACTCGATATATAGTATACTAAATGAACTCGCCCCGGGACTACTGATATCTAGTGACATTCTATGGAGTAAAACTATTATCACAGAAGTCGTCGATATGTATTAAAAACTGCGTTCAGTGCAGAAGCTACAAAATAAAAACTGCATTTAGTGCAGAAGCTTTAAAATTAAAACTGCATTCAGTGCAGAAGCTTTAAAACAAAAACTGTTTTGAGTGCATTTATTGGAATTTTAATTTTTTCTACAGAACTCGTGCTTGCAAACTCGTAAATCATCGAAAATTCAAATAAAAAGTTTTTTTCCACTATCTCAATCGTAAACTATGCAAGATACTGTCTCTTATTCAACAAAGTGGAGCAAGTTAGACTATTCCACAATTCAACTACGTGATTCCAAGTTTTTAGTCTACTGCAGCTGTAGCCGAGTCAAGTATGAATAAGGATTTAATTAACTTTCGCGCAGTTTCACAAATTTTATGCTCGGAACCATTACCTTAAAATCTCTGTTGAAAACTTTCGCAAGAATAATATATAAAGTTTAAATTTCTGTTTAAACTTTTTATGTTTTCATTAATATTTAAGACGCCCGAGTCTCTCACGTGGTATGTATTATTTCAAGCGTGGAATGCTCCAAGAATAAAACAAGGTTGTAAGTAAAAATATAATCAACGAAATTTTCATCATTTACTAGTATTATTGTACTTTCTTTCTGAGAAAAAACAATAATACTAGAACAGGTTAAAGAGGGTCGTGAAATCAGACCTTCCTGATAGACGGCCTAACTAGGAAATCGAATTCACTTTTATTGAAAGATTAAAAATAAAAACAAAAAAAAATTAAGATAGGAATTAGGTGGTTACGATCAATGTGTATATTGGGAATATTCCCGCATCTGGATATATTCAGAATAACATATATAATAAAACAAAAAAGTAGAAAATTTATCAAGGGAAGAAAAATTACAAAGAAACCTTTGCAGAACTCCAAAATGTGATTCGATATTTGATAGAAACACATTCGTCCATCTAGCTGCTACGATCTGTATAATGATGTCAAAGAACATACCAATAAAGCAGCAGTTATTTTTGGGGCAATAAATACATGTTGGTGGAAAGCAAAGTCAGAATATACAAAACATGCATAAGCCATGTTATTACTTACGGAATCAAACCAAGAGCAGACTCTGTAAGAACGAAACACCCCCTCAAAACAACCGAAATGAAAACACTACGGCCTATCGTAGGTAGAACCCTTAGAGATAGGATACCTAATGAGGAAATCCGCAGAAGTTGTAACATTGAGGACGATTCTGGAGGGACCACGTTGAGAGGGTGGACCCCGCGAGAATACCTAAGATTGTAATGCACGAGATACCAGAGGGTCGTCGACCACCGGGACGTCTACCAAAGAGATGGAGAGATCTTCGTCACAGGATCAAAACTGAAATCCTGTTTAAACAGATCGCAAGATCTAGAAGAAGATGAAGAACACTATTTTTTATTACGTATGGATTCATTGCAAAATAAAAAACAATCCGATATAACCAAACATAGTTTTTAAACAGTATAAATTTATTCTTGATTGATGATTTTTCTCAATGAAATATGTTTTATATGCATACTATAAATGTACTTCGCTTAAAATGATTCTTATTTTCGGCTAAACTTTCCCAAAATGATCACAATATTGAAAATTGTCAAGTTTATCCCAAAGCGTCTTAAAATTAGAAATTTTAATTATTTTTCATAAAACAAAATAATTTATACTCTCCTCGCCCAGTGAATGCTTGTGTCGATTCTTTCTACGCAGAAATGTCCGTACGCTTAAACGTCTGAAGAAGAAATACCTTGGCACAGGAATGCTCTAGCGCAAAAAACTTCCTGATGCAGAAACCGCGGCTCTCAACTGGTGGCGCACAAGTGCCCTGGACCCCTCAACATATTTAATGAAAAAAATTAAGCTGCGTTTCAAAAAATTTATAAAAACATAATTGAAAAATATTGTTTTTTTTTTATTTATGATGGCACATGTAAATACTTGCTTTTAATGTGAGGATTGTCGGCCCACACTTAAAACGTTATACCCTTAATCTTCTCCAAAACACAATACTTGAAACATTTTCCACTGCTTATGTTAATTGAAAGGAAACTTGAAGAAGGATGCTGGAATGTTTAACAAGATCATCTTTTCTTAGGTGTTCTTCATATTTTCACATACTTACTGCCAGTAATTCGCGGAGAAGAATCAAATCGGCACTCCAAAAGGAAACGTAAAACGTGCAAAATACCATGCTTTGAAAACTGGTGATGTAAGGAAAACAAACCGAGCTAGAAATTAACACAAGAGAAGGAATTTTATTATAAGATGGAACAAGTCTACCATGAATATATTTTCCTCTTTCGCTAATTGGAGGTAATGGCTACTTAAAATAAACTCCAGCGTTTTTTTGTCACCCTCATTGAAATACAATATTTCTCCAGACCAATCACTGTTGGATGGTTGAGTTGGTATCCACAGATTTGGTCTTATGTGTATTAAATTCTCATAATTAAGTTCATTTTAATTTATTAAGTGGTACATATAAATTTAAAATGGTCTTGAGAGAATGTAGATCAATCTAAAATAAAAATGTATAAAAAAAGAATGTGTGAAACAAAAGACTTCGTAAGATGGGGAAGGCAGGAATGGTATTATTGGTGGGATCTCATTCAAAGAAAGGATGATACCCGAATTTCCCTTTTAGTTTCTCAGGGTTAACCCGTAGAAAGCCAACCACTGGGTAGACTCCCTAAGAGAAAGACGAATACCTAACTATCCCTCCTTCTCTTAAGGGGTCTGCAAAAAGGAACATTCCAGATTGAGAAAATATAATTCGAAAAGCAATTTTAATACAAAATATGGTAGAAAATGAAGTAAATATAGTTTAATCAAGTAGATGATATTTTAAACGTAAAGAAAGGAAAATAAAAAGTAAGAGAAATTGTAATGTCCTCTCTGTCTTCCCTAGCAGGGTAATGGCGTGATGGTATGTATGTATATAATGATAAAAGCCATCGTGTATACGCCTTTTATTAATGATTTATATTAATAAATTGGTATTAATTTTTAGGAGACAACATTGTCTTCGAACCACTGGTGTAAACAAGTAACTCACATTTCACCATCGTGTTTGTTGGGAATACTATCTCACGTAGAGGAATCGAACTGGAAATCTCTGAATGGAAGACTATTGTCTTACCAACTAGACCACGGAGACTGACAGGAGTTTAAATAAAGTGTTGAGAGTCCTACGCAGCACCATAGTAAATTCATTACTACTTTTGTTCAGGAACCCTCATCTATGCATATTCAGTTTACACACATAAACTCGCAATCTATCAGTCAGCTAATAATGGTCGCATACAAGTATATGACAGTCATGAGCATAGTCACAAATAGTCAGAAATCTAAAATCAATATGAAGGATAAATTTATTTAGTATCATACATAGGAGAGCAGGGACTAGTTATCATTTATATGTTGCTTCATATTCGACATCCCATACAACAACTAATAAATCTTGTACAGATAGCATCAGAAATGGTCTACCTAACAGTCCTCAAACTATGGTGACCATATTTTTCATTTTATTTGTCATTTTCTTATTTTTTGTAAAAATCATATATAAAATTTACATCCATTTTATAACACTTAAAACTGGCGGGATAACCCTCATATTTAAATTTCTTCCAACTTACCAGGAATATCTTACAAAGCATGAAAAATCAATCTGGGACATTTTGTCTATTTGGGATACTATCAAGATTGTAGTTTAAAACCCCCAGATGGAAGATTATATTTAAAACTTTCATGCAATTATATCCGGCGGATTGATCGTTTAAAAGAAATTATTTCTAATCAACCAGATTTTGTTTCACAATTATTATCTGTATCCGTGATCATGTCTTAAACTTGGTAAATAAAAATTATATATTATAAAAATTGTATTAAATGGTAAATATCTAACAAAATGGAAAAAGGTAGGGGAATTATGTGTAGGCGTTATGGAGGAAAGATTATTTTAGTAAAATAATGTTTTCTTTATTTTCTTCTTTAATATTGACAAATATGAAGAATGTTTGATAATAATTAGATCATGGAAGATATATAGAATTTGGAGTGTAATTTAATTTGTTGGATTATTGTTATTTCACACACATTTTTCAATTTCAGTAGGAAATAATGACCAAGTTACAAATAGTTACATGTTTAGATCGTGTTCGTTACCTTCTGACGATCCGGTTTCTAAATTAATTTAACAGTTCATTTTTTTCCTAATTAGTGTTTACTTACGCGTTTAGAAGTAAATCACATTAACTTAAAGACCACTAAAAAAACGTCCTGTTTGTACCATAATTGATTTATTTGAAAGCGTGAATGCAAAAACTGCAAAATATTGCACCCGGAAATATTTGTAGTTTTTTTACAAAATAGACAAAAGGATCGCTCATGGAACTGTAAAAACACTGCAAAATCATTGCTTGTTGGATTTCACACGGGAATCGAACTCAAGAATCTTAGATGGTAAATAAATATTTTACCCTAAACCACAGAGATCAGTTCGACTCCAGCACCACTCACGTTACTATGGGGGACGAAATAAGTCCCCATCCAGCGCGATATATACTAGATAATTGGCGTCTTCTTTATTTACCATGAGTGCGACGTCACTTAGTAAAAATAAAGAACCAATAAATGAGACTCCTTCTTCGGAGACAACACACCTGCATGTGGAAAAAAAAGTAGTGACAACGGACTGAAGGTTCAACGTCACGACAAAATAAAAATTACTGACAACGCAGTACATACTTATAAAACCGCTGAAGTATACGGAGATTAACGTTAATTCATGTATTTAATAAATAATAAAGAAATAATTTGTATTTTGATAAATTATTGACAAAATGATTGTCATTTACTTGGCCACCTTTTTCAAAATTTGTCTCGTTAACGTTGTAACAAGTGATATCAGCACGCACTTAATATACAAAAAAAGTTTCATCTAAGAAAGGTAAAGGATACTCAAATTTTAAGGTACATTTATATTTATAGAATAAGCGGAATTACGTGAAAGTAATCAACAAAAACCAAGAGTGAAAAAATACATACTTAGCATCACGGCATGTCCTTTTTGGAGTAGACAAAAGAGATAGCACACATTTCTATCCATGGACATAGTACTCACATCGTTCGTAATCATACATCACGTTATACACGCTCTCCTATTTCTGATATTCATTTTATTTTTTGATAGTTTTTTTATCTCCTACTCTCATTGCATTACCTTTTCCTCACTCGCCGTTGATTTCTTAATTCATTTTAAATTTATTTCGTAAATCTTTATCTAAATGCAGTAAAATAAACTCAAGACTCCTTCCTCTGAATTCTACTGATAATATCCATCTTTAATAAATAGTTATTCTTTATCTGATCATTCAGAGAACAAAATAGACTAACATAAACTATTTTTAACTAAAAATCCTTGAAGGTTTTTATTATACTTGTATACTCTATAAGGATATATTATAGACTATCAAAAGCGAACTAAATATGTTAGTAAGAAAAATGTCTCCCAGGACGTAAGAAAACACTACTTTAAGGACATGAAGTATAGTGTATAAGTTAAATCTCATTTTTCTGAATACCAAAGTAGCAAAATTCTCAGAATGACGAATATTTTTTATTGAATCGAACGAACGTGCATAAAAAAATATGTTCAACCAATCCTGTTTAAACGAAATACAAAAATTTCAGTACAACGAACATTTACGGCTGAAAGCACTGCTGAAGGGATCCAAACCAACGCTCGTGTGAATTAAATAAGTACTCGAATGGAAAAAAAATCTTATTTTTATCAATCATTTCTTAACGTGCGAGTTAGAACACGTTCAAATTTAATTTTTATCTTCATATTGTACGGTGTTTTTGCAGCCTTTGGATCTGAGAATTATGCGTGCAGTAAACATGTATTACAAAAAAAGATCATAGTGAAAATTAAGTTATGCCACATATGAAGGCTTCGTTTTTGGAAGCTTTGAATAGATCTTATGACGATATCAAATAAATGAGGTTAGCCGAAGGATCGTCTCCACCCTTCATTCGCTTAAAATGTTGTAAAGATTCCTGCCTACTAAAACCTAAATTTTGCTCGTGCGATCTCTACTCTTTCCGATTTTGGACTATGTTTTTGTCTGTTATTTAGATATGTATTACGGAAGTATAGCTGGATTAATAACAGCGTTTTCAAAATTAGATTAATGTTTAACTTGAGAAAGTACGATCACATCATTTCATGTGTTACAAGAAGAGCTGAACTGTTTGAAAGTGAGAAATAGATGCAAAACTCACATACTGTTAGTATTGTATAATATTTTGAAATGTCCCGCCACTCCATCTTATCTCCCGAGAATATTTAGCGTCTTTCTGATCATAGACTTGCGCTATGCTCAAAAAGATAATTTTATTAGCTTTTCCAGTTCCCCGCTCTTTTGTTATGTCGTCCTTTACTGTCCATGCTCTGAGATTCTGCAACAAGTTACTAAATAGTGTTAGACTCGCTCGGTCATTGGTATGTTTTAAAAAGATAATGAAAAAACTCTCAATTTCAAGTAAATATGACGTGTTTCATACCTGATTTTTCTTTCCTCTCTATCGTCCCTTCCTTTTTCTTTGATTGATGATATCTCATTTTTATTTTTATATTGCTCTTGAATTTTATATGGGTGAGTAATTATAAGGATATTTTTTTGGTCAATTGGTTGGAAGAGATTGTTACCTGGCAATAATCCCACTACATTATTTTATAATAAAATGTCATATCAATAAATAGATTGAAAATGTTTCAAACCTATCCTATAGCATCGATGACCTGGAAAATGTCTTTCAACAAATATGTGTGTTGAAAGAGCAGTAATAAATGCTGGTAAAAAAGCAGTACTGTAAAAACAACATCAAACAAAAAAAAAGTATGATTATAATTTTTTACTGCTTTTTATTTCCTGTTTTTCTAAACATAAATATCATACAGCACCGACGACCCGGAAAATGTTTTTCAACAATTAAATGTGTTGAAAGAGCAATAATAAATGCTGGTAAAAAATCTGCTAAGTCAAAATAACATTCTTTGAAAAAAAATTAACGAATGTATTTTTTACTACTTTTTGTTTACATTTTTTTCAAACCTAACTATCCTGTAACACCGATAACCCGAAAAATATTTTTTTAAAGAATTATATGTGTTGAAAGAGCAAGAAAAAATGCTGATAAAAACTCAGTCCAGTCAAAATAACATCAATTTTTGAAAAAAAATAATTATATATTTTTTGCTACTTTTTATTTACAGTTTTTTTAACTTTATTTTTCTCTCATATTCAGTGTAACGAAATATTTTTTATCGTCCCATGAATTTGGTTACAATGGGATTGGACCTTTATTTGGAGACTAACGGGACGTCGTTTAGACAAACTCTATCAAACGGGCATCAGTACAAGGTTAAAACTATGATTCTTAACTTTTTTTCCAAAATTCGTATCTTAAATTTGATGGGCCCATTTTTGTCCAAAAAAAGGATTCACTAAATAGCGTAAGATTGAACATAACTGGTTAACAAAAATGTAGAGCAAGGACGGTCATACTAAATTGTCGTAAACGTTACATTAATCCAAGTAGAGCCGTTCTCTGATATAGACCCTTCAGTGATAACAATTTTACCGCTGCCACCAAAACTTTTTTGGGCTATTCCACTAAGTTTATTTCCGGTCGGCTATCTGCTTAAAAGCCTGTATTCTGGGGACAAAAACAAAGACCCGTTTATCAAATTCGATAGCACAGTAGCCGTTTCCCCGTTTCGAGATTTGTCGCTTTCCCCATATTATGTGTTTATATACAGGCCAACCGCCGATTGTCTGGACATAGAAGGCTAAAATATGGTAGCTTTTTGTATCAGAGACTAGAATGTGGATTATACACATATTGCGAGTTTTTGAAGCTGTTTTTTTAACTTCAAAGAAGAGAAACATTCAAATTTGGACTTGAATTTTCAGACATGCATTTGCAAGGGGAATTTTTGTGGAATTCATACAATATGTTTGTACCTAAGTACTGTCGTCGTACCAATTTGTACGACGACAGTACTTAGGTATTATTTTTGTTGTATAGTAATGAAACGTGAAAAAACACTTAATAGAATTAAATAAATGTTGTAGAAACATCAAATAAATGGTGTAGAAATCAGTGCACGTATTTTTACGGTGAAAATGTGTAATAAAATACGAAATGGAGTGATGGGTGATCAATATGAATAAAAATCTGATGTTTTAGGTTAAAGTCATAAACAAACTTCCGTTTCAATATAACATATATCTATTTTAAAATTCAACGAAAAAACAACAATAATATCTAAATCAATTCTATATTCGCCATTATTTGTTGCCATTTGTCAGATAGTTCTTTGATACCATGGGGAGAAGAGAGAGAGAGAGAGGGTGAGGGAGAGGGAGAAGGAGATATAAGGGGCTGGGGAAGAAAGAGGGGAAGAGAGAATACAAACTCTCCACTCTATATATCATATAAGTACCACTCTACATATAAGTACACCATCAAATCCTCGGCATCAAAAATAGGTAAACAACTTAAGATTCGATTAGAACATTTTTGGAATGAAAAATTGTTTGTGATGTACGTAACAAGATGCATAATAACTAATAAATTTAAGGTTCAATTTCTTACCTAACATAAGCAAAATGCTTTAAATAATCTTGAAATATAATCGAGAAGAGAAAATTTCGGTGGCAGTTTTATTAAACAAGTTTATTACTTTATCCTTTTTTAATTTAAAATCCATCAATTTTATTATTCCGTCATCAAAAGATCAGAGAGAGTCAGCTTGCTTTTCCGTAAACTTAATGTATTTTTTATTACCGAATAGCAGCATTAAGAGGAAATAGATCCAGCCCACGATATGTTATTATGGCCCGCTCCTTGATTCCTTGATTGCCCTGAATATTTGATAGTTTTAGTTAACCTACCGACCTCACATTTTCCTCTGTTTCTCCAAAATAGGAGAAGAATCTTTAAAAAGTCTGCGGACAGGGATAATTAAATACGTTCATAAAATTCATTACCCCGAGAAACCCCTCGTAAATGCTTCGTAAGAAGCCATAACCTTTAAGCGAGTCAATCTTCTTATATGGGCATTTAATTCGTCGTAAAGATCAAAAGACATTTTTTCAATTATGCTTTATTGAAAATGAGGAAACGTTTACTTTCAACGAGAAAAACCTTGGGCCTTAAAATTATCTTCCTAACTTATTAATTTTGTGTTTAAGTAATACCTTATAACACCTCTTCTAAAACCTTCATTATTTTTAGTTAATTTTCACATAAAAAAGCAGTTAAAAATTTTCAGTAACATTTATACAATATTATAAAACATTAATGTTTTACTCAATACAACTTGGCGTGTTTATAACATCTTCCAACCAAGCAGAAAACAATTATAGGGTCCTTAAGTCTTCATCTTCTCATTGTACCAAAGGCACTAAACTACTTCCGCCCAGAATTATACGACCTGTACAGCATTGGACATTCAACAAATCAATTCCTTTTCGGTACATGATACCAGACTCCTCGGGTACTGCAGCAAGTTTCACACAGACTGCTCCTTACCACAAATACAGAGAAGTGATCCATCTCGCAACATTCTCCATTTTGACAAATTTTCCTTGCTTTTTCTTATTACTGTTTAGAACCTGTTAAGAGATTATTGTTAACATTAGGGCGCTAAACCTTTTGTCCCCCAAATTTGAAGACTGGCAAGTGATTACACACGTACTGTTTGGACCAAATTAAGTCACGTTGGTCAGGTGGATGTAACATACCGCCTGATTACGAGTTTATTTTATTTATTTATTTTACACATGACAAGAAATATACATAATTTGCGATAAAAAACAACAGGTAATTTAATTCAGACACAAAATTTTAATTGATCTGGGTGTGTTGCCTTTCATTTGTCGTGTCCCCAGTAAACTAGACTTTTGCCTGTATCTCACTGATGATATATAGCATGAAAAAATAAATCGATACTTCTTTCCGATTTTGGATTATGTAAAACTCCGTTGCACATTCTCATCAATCTGACAAACAATGACACTCAATTACGTATGTATACATAACGCGAGATCAAACTCCTCACACTTCATCACTCCAGACAGATCAAAACATTCATCCCACAATAAACCGCATACACTCATAAAGCAAAAAGAAAAAAATACATTTATACAAAAATATAAAACAACAAAAACACCACACTCAAGAGCTCACACAAACCTCTTATACAATTAATTCCTCTTGCATGCCCAAGCACTCAAACTCCTGTTGCAATAACAACCACGCTCCATCGACTACCTAACTGTTTTCCTCCTTTTACCTTTATTGAATTCGGCACCATATTTTATGTCATGGGAGCTAAATAGGCATATTGCCTTTGGGCAAAATATGTTTTGACCCTAGGGATGTTGAACATTTGATCAGTTTCCATGCGTGTCATGTGTCTCCGCTGAGTCTGTACCATCCCTTCCTCTCGATGATAGTGCCAGAGAATGGATTTGAGATGTAAGTTGGTTATATTCAGGACCCGATACTCCCTGAAAAGCTCCACTGTGGGATACCGGGCAGGAAGTTTATTAATTATTTTTATAATTAATTACCTTAAACCAACTCCAACCCTAAAATGAAATCCAGACTTAAATTATTTTATAATAATAAATTTGGTTTTCAAGGGAAGCAAACCCGTAATCCTCGAGTTGGGATCTTCGTGAATAATATGGTTTAAGTGGTCCTCATCAAAGTCCACTGGTCGTCCGGAATGCTCCATGTCTTTCAGGTAAAAATTACCGTCTTTGAAACGCAAAAACATCGACGAGCTGTCCTTTCATTCATAGCATCTTCACCGAACACTTCGCAAATATAGCGAGCAGCTTTGGCAGCTTTATTTCCTCGATTGAATGCGAACAGAAGGAGGTGTTGAAAATGCTCACTTTCGTCTACTTGATGTTCTATTTTGAAGGCTTGTAATCAAATAAAATAATATATGTAACGTAAAAGCAAAATTTTCTTTCAAATGACGTATAACATTTACCATTTTGTTTTACTTTTGGTACTCATTGTCAAATTGGAAAAAAAAGGACACAACTTATGTTAACACCCAATACATTAGAATTTAAAACTAACAAAATAAATTGATGAAAGATATAATTAAAGGGTGAAAAGCAAGGAACTTTTGGAGGTTTCCAAATTGAATGACTAATGCAAATGTAGAACGTGTGATGATAAGTTGTTGGACAAGATTTTGATGTACTTATTGAGATTATGGCGCAGTTTGAATTATATAAGTAATAACTTGGGATTAGAGTATGTATAAAGATTTCTATTCAAAATATGTAAATTGAAAATGTATTGTAGATAACAATAAAAATATTGTTTTAATACCATATGTAAGTGCTGTTAAAGAAAGCACCCCTAAAAAATCTTCAATTTATCTTTAAGTGGGGTATTCTATGGACTTAATTATTTAGGCGAGATCTATATACTTGAAGGAAAGCTTAAGGAAATTCAAGTTGTACTTGAGCTGCTGGTGCTAATCTTATGGTTAAGGGATTAACTTACGTTTCAATTTTGATATTCCACTTTCCCCTTTAATACCTTTCGGTAAGTAAAAAAATATATATTAAAGGTTGGGTACCCAATTCCGGTTGCATACATCGCTTTCAAAGCTCACAAAAATAATAAAAAATCGTCAACCCTTTCAGAAAGCGCAAAATTTCAACTGCTATCCCACCTCCTTAAAAACATTTAATATTTACTCTTTTAAAACTGACAAAATAATAGCTTATTTGATATTTTTCCCAACCAATCAGAAAAACTATAACATAACAAATAAGACTAGGATTATAATAGAGCATTCAATAATAAATTACTTTACTATTTCACTAATTACATAAACCCTCGTTACACGTATTTCACTTATTACATTAACCCTCGTTACACGTATTTCTACATCATATCTCTTTTTTTTCAGGCGGAATGATCCCGCGTTATTACGAAAGCAATACTCAGATCAAATGAGTGTTATGTTTCATTGGAGGTGTACTATGTATGTAGTCTATTAACAAGTGTAGTATGTAGTCTATTAACAATAAATCTCACATAATTCTGATGAAACATGACGTCAGCCTTACCTACACGTTGCGCTCGTATTAAACTGAGATAATTTCGCCTGAAAAGAGCCTCGGGATAGGAGGTAGAAACAAGTGTCGCGGAGATAAATATAATCAGTGGAATTGTATAATAATTTATGAATTAATATTGCAATATGAAGGTAAACCCAAACCTTTTGATGAAACGAATAATTTTATTTGGTCAGCGTCGAGAATTGAACCTGAAACTCCTGAATTAAGACAACGGTTATGCGATGAATGTAATTGTTTACCTGTACAGTGGATTAAGATTTTTTTGGTGACACACAGACCATTTCGAAAAGAGTTCTTGATAGTTTTCGGTAGAAATACTACCTACGAGTATTGCAGAGGATATCATGTTGCAACTTCCAAAAACTTTCAATGCACATTTTTCGATCCTAACGATTTTGTTGCACTGCCCACCTAACAAAACACAAATACTTGCTCTTAGACATACAAAAGTATTTATCTGTGGCGTTATGGCAGAAGTTGATATGCCCGTTTTCCCTTAGTTTACAGGAGATGCAATATTAACTTTGATAAACTGTTAAAATCAGTACAAATAAGCATTTTTTAAGTTTTTCCAAACAATATATCTTTTCTTTGGATAATGACTGACAAACCGATTTTTGCCACAACATGCTGAGAAATATTTTCTATAAATAGAAAGAATCAACACAAAATGACAAAAAATGGACATATCAACTTCTGTCATAACGCCACAGATATGATTCTTAATATTTGGATTCCTTAGAGTTTACTGTTTTTGGTAATATGATATTTTCATTTTATCTGTATATATTTATTTATTGTCTTTATTTAACGTTAAGGGGTGAACACGGTGGAGGTTTAGGGGCATTATAATCGGGTTAACAAAATACTGTTTTCTCCTTAAAACATCGTTTTTTTTCTTCTAAGTGGAAAAAAATATTTTTTTAAACGAATAACAATATCTTAAGAATAATAAAATATTGCTTAGTTATTTTATTTATTACCGGCGTATGATGAAATTTTCCAAATGCAATTTATTCGAAATAAATGGTCAAGTCTCTACAGGTTACCACAATACGGTAAATATCATTTTCTTTCGCATATATATGAAATTTGCTTGATCCGTGTGACTTTTGCCGGTGGAGATTTTTTTCGTTACATAAACACCATTTCAAAATGAAATTTTAGCTACACAAACAACATTTCAAAACGGAATTTTAGTTTTACAAACACTATTTTAAAACGAAATTTTAGTTATCCAAACACCATTTCAAAACGAGTTCTTGATTACTTACTCAGAGCGTTGCAGACCACGTAAGTCTTCAACCAACTCAACAACTGCTCTCCTGCTACCACGACTAAAAATTAATTAAATATCGTATTTAAATTTATGGATTCTTTTAATTTTTCTAGAGCACTTCTGTGTGGTAGCAATATTTGTTTTCTTCGAAAAGACCTCCAATAACTATATAATATTCTTGCTTCATAAAATAATAAGAATGATGACTGAATTTCTTTATTCTGGTAAAAATTTGCTTAAATTTTCGATGAAAATGAGGATCTTTAGAAATTATTAATGTAGTGGAAATAATATGGTTTCAAATAAGGGCTGTTTGTTTTGATGTATTACATGGTCATTATAAAAATATGCGGTATTAGTGTCAATTTCATTTTATTTCTTTGGATTTTGAAAAAAATATAAAATGAGACTTAACATTGAATATTTGTGTTAAATTGAATGAATATTTTTTTCCGAATTCAGGCTTACAAATTTCTCTACGCACTTTAACATAACTTATGTTACTTATTGAACTTTGAAATATCTATAAATGTCATTTACAATTTGCTTTAAACAGATTATTTTTATCGCTTACTTGTAAAGATGCTTGTCTCATCCGAGGATAGCGGATTCGATTTTAAGGACTTCAGTGCGATTTTCTATTCAGTTATTTTGATCATTAAAATGGTTGATTGGAAGTATTAACCATATTGTTAAAAAATCACGAGAAAATTATGAAAATAAATTGAATTTTTTCAACTACTGTTTTCAGAGCTATTATATATTCATAATTTAAATTTTTTTTAATATTTTCCATTGCCAATTAAATTGGGATAATTTTAGCATGAATAAATATCTCAAATTGTAAATATTTCTTTTTCAAGTTTACGTAATGAAAATCTGTAACCATATTTTTTCTATGATAAAATACATTCGAAAGAAATATTATTCTTAAATTTGTTTAAATATCAAACAAATAACTCCTACGTATATTTCAATAAAACTGTTTTTATACTGTTTTTTTATTAAAAAAATCTTTAAACAAATATAATTACATTCCATCTGATTGTTGAAGGAAACATGTGATCTATAATAATTTTTCTCTGTGATCAAATATTTGTTAATGTAATTTCATTCCATCTGAATGTGGAAGGAAACATTTAATCTATAATAATATTTGTGTATGATCAAATATTTATAATCATACTATACTTTCATTCGATCTGAATGTTGAAGGAAACGTTTAATCTATAATAATATACCTCTGTGATCAAATATTTATAAATGTAATATTTTTCTTAAACTGTTTTGAACATTAATTTGAATTATAGTTATATTTTTATTGAATTCAAATGTTTATTCCCCTATTTCCATTATGCCAAATGGGAAAAAAGTTAATAGATGTTTTTTTTATAAGTGTTATAATTAAAAAAAAAATCTACTCATTAATAACTCTACAATGCAGAAGAGCACTCTTGATGGGTAATCGGCTAAACACAAAAACAAAAACAATGAATGCAATACGCTTACGAACAATGATCCGCTTAAAATTAAAAAGGTATATGGACTAAATGGAGCTGCGACTTATATTGGCTACTTCACACTAAGGGGGTTTGAAGAGATATTTCAAATCTTGAAAAAACAAATATTCAAACTGAACAAATATCCACAAAAAGTTACAAAGAGACTTGCCTGCATCAATCTTTCAGTTTGTTTAAAATTTAAATTGCTACATTCAAATGGTTACCCAAGTGTGTTGTTCACTTTAATTAACCTGGTGGAAAGCGACACACCCTATTTTTTTTTAATATTTCGTTTATTTTTAATTTGACTTTGGATTTCTCTCTATATATTTTTTTATGAATGTCTCATGTATATGATATTATTTTATTGGTTCACGTTCAAAGCTAAATTATTCATAGGTTTCTTTTCCTAAGAAAAATATCAAGAAAAATATTTCTTACTAGCTTATGAAAATTTTCGTTATTTATTTAACACTTTCATGTAAATATATCGAGTAGATTAATTGCTTCGAAGTAATTTATTGTTATCATCCAGCGTTTGTTGTAAAATTAATATTGATAGCCATGATCGTGGCCTAAACTTGATAATATAATATTATATAATATTTGAGTATATGTAAAAAAAAACGAGAGATAAATTTCAATGAAAATAGAGATAAGGATGGGAATTGTGAAGAAGTTAGAGTCGAGGAAATAAGGAAACGAGAATTTTTCTGAACATTTTCTACTCTTCAAAGTAAAACTGCAGCCCTGAGCTTCACTTCTATCGACAATCTGTCCAGTCTATTCATTATACGTAAATGAGTGAAGGTCTCAAGAGTATTTTTGAGATGCTCATTTTCTCACAATAAAGGCTAATGTAGTGTTCATCCCAACGGACCATCTGTCTGGATTTACCCGAAATGATGTCTCGGTTTATAAATTTCAGTGGCGCAAGGTTCGTAGGGCATTGACCCAGTACAGATTTCAGTCTTTCATACATCAGTCCCAGTAGACAAAAAATATAGAGGAATTGTTTGCTATCCACGCTCTAGAAATAAATAATATAAAAAATAATGAAGAAAATCTGATGTTATCTTCGTTTTCCTGTACGGTGTGAGAAGATACGAACTGACGACATCAGAAAAGCGGTAATTTAAAGCCTTTGTGATATGGGGCTGGCAATCTTTACTTTGCGTTCTACTGTGGGCAATCCTGACTAATGGTTCTATTTTGGTGAAGTTGCAAATTAGAAACCGACTCTTTTTCATGTGTTTAAGACGTTTTATGCAATTTTTGAAACGTGTAGTTGGGACGCAATCTAGTAGTTTTGAAATCATGTTGCGTGGAAGAACATGATTTAATAATACAAGCCTACTTACATATATTTCCATGTTATAACCATATAAAGGGTCTATTGAAATTGCTCTGGATGACTCTGAATGGAACTCTTAAATCGGTTAGACATCCATGTCAGTCCATTAATTCATGTCCTCTTCATTGATTGTTGAACAGTAATGTCAATCAAATATTTCATTTTTTAATATTTAAGGGACTTAACAGGGTGTTTTTATCAGTTAAAATCACAAACACGAGTAGCATGAATTTTGAGCAATTGTAAAACTGAAGGTTAACGCCAAACTTAAACGAGTGTTTAAAAGCTTCATCAAAACTAGTCATTCTTCTTAGATAAGATATTTTCCTTACCTCTTAAAAAATGCAAACTGACGTCAACCCAAATACACTCTATTTTTTTATTAAACGTAGAGTGGTTATCTCGTCAAAATCGCTATCCAAAAACATAAGTGAGTAAGAAATTAAAAATCACAAAAAATATTTTAAAGTTACCTTTATTTAAGAGGGGAAAAGGTCAATAACCTTTTCGCTTTATCTTTTATCATTACATCAAATCAAGAAATTTTTCAACGTTCCAAGAAACGAAATGAAAATATAAATAAAAATTAGCTTAAAGGCTTTGTTTATCTTCCATCCCCAAGTTAAGATGGCGTCTTTATTTTCAGATATAGTTCAGCCGAAACGTTCTAACGCCGTTCCGCGGTGGATTTAAGTGAGATTACATTGTGTGAGTGAAACAAATTTCTCTGAGAAGATCCCCTCACGTCGTGGTTTGTTAGTGTGATCCAGATGTTCTCAAGATACAAACCCAGGATCCTCTTCTGATTCAAAAGATTTTTAACAGTTTCCATTTTCACTATCCGTTCCGCGTTCAATATTGAAAAAAAAACTCCCCTTTTTTATTTGCGCTGCTCTACGAGGAAGACAAAATAGACGTTGGTTATGTTAATATTGTACACAGTACAACATTGTGGGTTTATTGATATATGGCAATATCTTTCAAACCAATCAGAAATATGTTTAATTAGCCGTAAGTGAAATTCAGACTGGAAGTTGGTGTACCAACGGGAACTGAATCCGCAACCCCCGAGCTGGAAAACAGGTGTCTTATAAACTAAACGATAAAAGTAGTTTCAGCTGTTTGGTTTACCGATATTTTCCCTAACATACCATTTTTGAAGCTGTATCTTTATCAGCTGTTCTACCTCTGAATTTCCAAGTATGAAAAAAAGTCCTAATTCAGGGACGAACTTTTATTCATATTCATTTTACTACTCTTGACCTAATTAGTAAGAATGTGGACTAAAATTTAATAGAATTAAAAAAATCAAAAGAAAGATATGATAGTTTCAACGCATATGTATTTATTTATTTTACTATGATTCCTTAATTCTACCATCAACTGCCTTATAGCTTTTGAAGAACCTCCGTGACGTAGTCAGTAAGACGCTTGACTTCAATCCGAAAATTTCGGTTTATTTTCCCAACGACACGTGAATTTTTTTTTAATTAAAATAAGTGTCCCAGTCTGGTATAAGAGTTCGTCTAGTAACATTGTTCACGCGATTGTTCTTTGTCTTGTCTTGCGCGGTAGTGTTGCTAATATGTGCGATAGCAAACAACGTATTCCATGTCTACTAAAATAGTTCTAAACCCAAAGACTCTATTAATGGAGTTGAAGACAGTAGTATATCCCAGTCACGCTCCTTAATATGCTGAATTTCAATTTCAGATAAGTAGAAAGGTACAAGTCGAATTAATTATTGAATCTTTCATTATTTTAGTTCTTTCACTTCTTGTCTAAATCTCTCTGAACTTTGAACGTCCACGTTCTGTCAATCTTCCTTACAGTGTTGAAGAATCTAAATTGTCCTCAGTATCTTAATGTTGAACAATCCAATCTGATGGGAAACATTCTTTGTATACAAACGCAGCACACATCATCCTGGGCGGTTTACTTGGCTCGACTTGAGAATTATCTCCCTTACTCATTCAGATGTGTTACATCCTCATCGATATATAATATAAAAATAAACTGATGAAGCATTATTTATCTCAAAATATTCATATTGTTTAACAACCACGAAGTTCACATTCCATTCGTTAGAGATTTAACTTTCATTATAATATTTTCACAATACTGTTTTTGTATAGTACCTTTGTATAGTAAGACACAGTCATGGATACTAATAATTATTATGAAACAAATACTAGTTGATTAAAATAATTTGCTTTGAAGCAAGTAATCCGGCGGATGTTCGAGTATTTGCATGAAAGTGTTTGATAAATAAATAAACAGGGTTCATCCCTCAATGATTTAATATTATTTGCTTCAACCGATCAAATGATCAAATTTCTGATAAGTTAATCTCTCAATTTACTGTAAAAGATGATACTAAATTGCTTTTGATAAAACAATATATAAACTTAATCTCCACCAAAATATTAATTTAGTAAATTTAATATTTAGTTTCATAACTAAAAAAATATACAAACATGTATATAATTATGCCATTACCATTTCGAAGCAGACAGAAAGAACAAAACGTCAAACTCCCAATCACGGCACATATATTTCGCCTCCTCTACATCTATACACCTTCTTAATCAACCCCTAAGATATCTCAGATTTTATGCATTTCTTTCTTTCAAATGATAATTTACTTGATACAACTTTTCTTAGTACACGTATTTTACTCACATTTGCACTGTGTATATTTTTTCTAAGTCTTTCCTCATTTATTCGTTCTACATGTCCAAACCATCTCAAGGTGCTCTTATTCATCTTACTTAATACAGCCTTAAATTTACATTGGTCCATAAGCACTTCATTTCATATTCTGTCACTCCCATGTATTATTTTTATTGCACGCATTTCTACAACATTTTTTCGGCTCCTTTCAGTCTTTTCCACATCCAATTCTTAATATTAAAGACAAATATAAAAAATTTGTGATTAAAAAATGAAACCTCTTAATCACACGTCTTACCTAGTCAATTGGTTATCTATAGTTTATCCACAAAATTGAGACTTTTTTGCATTGTTATTAACCTGTACTCAAAGCTTCAATATTTATTGATAAATTTAAAAAATATATACTCAATTATTTATCAAAGGTTTCGGATTTAACTTGGAGGGATGCTGTGCTAGAATATTCAATAATAAATTACTGCGTTATTCCGCTAATTACATTAATCCCTACGACACGTGTTTATACTTTCTATCTCGAGGCTCAATACAGGCGAAATACTCTCAGCTTGTTACGAGGCTAATGTTAAGGTCAAATTTGTATAATTTTTCATCAGAGGTAGAGTGGGTTTCGTGAGAGTTTGTACTTTTTAACACATTGACAAGCTTAGTTCGTAATATACAAAACGTATCAATGTATTAGTAAGTATCTTTGCCGTGATTGGTTGATGATCCGTTAGTATTCAACTGACATTCAACTTAGCCGTGATTGGTTAATATGATCAACTTAGCCGTGATTGGTTTCTACGTGGTCAAACCAATAAAGCTACGGAGTTCGTTCTTTCTACGTGGTCAAACCAATAAAACTACGGGGTTAGTTCTTTCTACGTGGTCAAACCAATCAAGTATGGTGTTCATTCTTTCTACGTGGTCAAACCTATAAAGTGACGAGGTTCATTCTATCTACGTGGTCAAACTAAATAAAAAAGGACCATCCAAAAACAAAATTAATATTAAGCTTGTAGAAAAAAATCTAATTAATAATTCTGTTAAATCTGATTAAAGCATAATTTTAAAGGAGAAAGATCGTTGTGCAAGGTAAAATTATAACATATTTGTTTCAAATAAAAAGCTTCATCCGTCAAAAATGTTTAAAAGGCTGTGTTGTAATGGTTTACGATTGCTGAAATTGTGTGACAATTTTTAGCTTAAAATAAAAATAAAATTTACAACAAATATTCATCCGCTTAACGTTTTTTTTCTTCAAACGATCCCTCTTAAGTGGTTGAGATAAAAATAATTAAAATGAAGGCAGATTTTGAATTTTTTAACGAAATATTTCAGTAAGTTCATTTTGTATTTGAAAAATACGTGACATTCCTTAAAATAACTTCAGTTAAAAGAATCATCTTTTCTTTTGACATCTGACGTTTTGGATTTTTATTTCACTTTTAACATTTTGTATAAAAAATATAAGGCTTATAACAATATTATCAAATACATTTTCATCAATCTGATTTTGATTCAGGTTTAACTAATTGCCAAGTATCTTCTCTATATTAGCCTGATTAACGCTCAGCCTCCATATAGGTCCAGTCAAGGTGAAGTATTTAAAAGCAAATCTTATATTGTATTACACTTTTGTTATATACAATACAATCATGTGACAATATCTTCCAGCCAACCAGAAAGATATTAAAGAAGTCTTAAGTGAAAACCAGACTGGAATCCTTTTTAAAAATCTGAGTTCCAATTGGAGTTGAGCCCATAAGTTCCGAGCTGGGAGACAAGTGTCTTTCTAACAAGGTCACGGAGGTCGTCTTGTTGTGTATAGTACAAGTAAACGGGTTTATAGGCACGTGTCAATCTCTTTCAAATAACCAGAATGATATTGAATAGGCTTTAAGTGAAAACCAGGCTACAATCTTAAAAAAAAAAACTGGGTTCCAACGGTAAACGAACCTCGGCAAGGAACACAAGCGTCTTACTAACTAGACTTCTTCTACTTGAATTTGACATGAAGATCTTGTTTGTATATTTCTATATTCTGGCATGAAAACGGCATGTACATATTTACGTCAATTTGTAAATGCTATCCATTTTTTAATGAACCCTTTTTAAAATATATTGGGTTGCAATAATTATCAAGACCATTCAACTTTAATCCCTCAATGTACCCCAATGAACATCTTATCTACTTAATATTGTGATATCTCGTATTGAGTTTTCATCAGATTCTGTGCTATATTTCTTTGAAAACTCGTTTATATATTTATGTATTCTTACAAGGTCCATTTTAGTTACTTAACTGTTGTTCCTCAATTCCTCTCGGAAATATTTATTTACACCACTGAACATATGGTTTGTTCATGCGCTATCAATATTTATTTCTCGTAGCAATACTGTAAACATATTTTTTAATACTTGATCAGTTTTTACAATATTTTTCATCCCACAAAAATATCTTCAAAGTATTTTAATTTCAGTAAAATCAACCCCCAGGGAGTAAAACAATATTAATCACACTGTAAAAGTAAACATGTAGAATTGGAAGTTTTTTTTACTCTTGTTACCTTATAATTTGATAAATTCAGTTCAGGTCAGTTAAAAAAATGTAGCGATTTTCATAGAACACATTAAAAAATAAATGCTTATTTTTATTGGGTACTTAAATTCGTTATGAGCTTGGTAAAAACTATTTTTTTTAAATCACTCGAGAACCAAATTGGAAAACCATCATATCGGATTCGGATTCCAGGGGTAAATCTCTCTATGGGTTAATTAATTTTCTCTTAAAAAGTGTAGATAGTTCATTTTGTCAATATCTATAAATGATCAATCGACATTAGACGAGTGTTCATTCATAATATCGTAACGTGCCCTATGAAAGTATAATTTATGCATTGAGCTAGAAATGCCACATGGCATTGAAATTTATCAAGCACCGGCTTCTAAATTGGAATCGAACATAATGAAAAGAATTTTTTAGAGCATGGATTAAATAAATATCACAATGTCTCGAAATTCATCATGCATTAGTCACCTTAATTAGAATAGTAAAGAACTGTATTTGAAAAAAACTAAAACATATCAGTAGGTCATACCCCTTCATGCACATTTACATAAAAAAGATAGAAAAAAGGCAGCGTTTAAATATTTTAATTAAAGTTCTAAACTTCTCTTAATTTAAAGATCACTCCGTTATGAATTGCAAAAAAAATACAGCATAGGTTTAATTCTGTGCTTGAGAGTCATTGCAGATAAAACATTCATAGAAATAAAGAAATTTTCACATCCGAAAAGTATACGAGGTAGAATATATTGTCAGATTTAGAAATATAAAGTCAAATGAACAGTGAAATCTCTAACATAATATTTTCATTTCAATTCAAATAATTGTATGAAAAAACCATTCTCGGAGTAAACCTTAAAAATATGTATAAGAATATTCGAAAGACAAGATGCGAAGAATAGCAGTCCTGACAAAGTATACCTCTTTTAAGAACAAGAGGAAAAAATTATCGCATTTTGAGTTTGTGATTTTTTTTCACCTTGCAATGAACCAGTTTTACTCAACTATCGTACGTTGACACTAGAGTTAGGCAAATTTAATACACTTTAAATTCAAACTAACTTCCCTTATTTATTCAGATTGTATCCCTGAAAGATATTCCAGGGCACACTAAGGAGTCTCATAATGCGACCCTGTTCAAATATATGTGTATCGTTTTTTAGACGTATTCATTTCTTTCCGTATACTCTGCGTATATGTAATATCACTCTTGAATTTTACACTTTTCGCTTTTATGTCCAATTTACATATAATTTCGTGCGAACACCAACGACATTTACTCTTACTTCCCCTTCGATCTACCTTCCTCTTTATTTAACTCCCCCCTCTTTGTGCACAGTCTACATTTCGCTACCTTGGAATTACAAAGTTCTATGCCAAAAAAATATTAAAATTTTACGAATTCATTCATTTATGTGGTACGCTTAAACGTATCCGAATTGTTTGTTTTGAGATATCAAACAGAATTCTGGAAGGCAATATTATATTCGGTTCCAATGGTCAAGTCATTGTTCCAATGTTCAAGCATTTAAAACCCAACACACGTCTAGCACGTGTGATTATACGAGTATTACTAGACGAACTATTTTACTTGACTGAGATTTTTCAAGGTATTTTTTAGGTTCATATTAAGAATCTAGCTCGAAGCCTCCAGGGGAGTCAAGCATTTTATCAGCTAGACCGCTGATGTCGTCAACGTTTAGGTTCATATTAAGAATCTAGCTCGAAGACCCCAGGGGAGTCAAGCATCTTATCAGCTAGGCCGCTGATGTCGTCAACGTTTACGTTCATATTAAGAATCTAGCTCGAAGCCCCCAGGGGAGTCAAGCATCTTATCAGCTAGACCGCGGATGTCGTCAACGTTTAACGAATAAATTCAAAGGTCTTTATGTATTTCAAATATCAATTTCATAAAATAAAGATAGTTGTACTATATTAAAAAAATAAATTTCGTAAATTTTAACCGATTGTTTAACGAAATCGTGAATAAAGGAACATCTGGTGTACTCGATGCCATGTGAAAATGTTTCTAACCAAACAAAAATATTTATAAAATACCTTGTGTGGATAACTATACAGGAATCCTTTTTTGGATGGCATGCAAAATGAAATTGTTATATATTACATAACACTATGTATACAATATAACAAGGCTGTTTTATAGCCATATGTCAATCTCTGCCATTAATCATAAAAATGTTAAAGAAGCCCCAAGTGAAAACCAGATTGAAACCATTTTTATAAAATAGAGTACCAATGGGAGTCAAACGCGTAACCCCCGAGCTGCAAAACGGTCATCACAAGTGTATTAATATGCATATTTGGGAGATGAGAAATTCTGAGATAAAGCCTCAGTAAATAAAATATCGTATTAAATTGAATTCAACAAATGAACCTTCTTATTATGTTCGATCTTATCTCAAATGATAAGCTACGAGTATAACGTGAAATAGACTTTCTGGAGACCGTCAGAAGGCTCAGGGCGCATAAGACTATCAGAAGGGTTTTCAAATTGACACTTTTTAGAGATTCTAAAATAAAACGGAAGTACTCTTAGGGTGACTTCGTTTACTTAATAGCACTTCAAAAATATCCGTTATATAAAGAAAACTTCCAAGCTAATTTTCTCGTTTAGCGCTTTGTTTCACATGCACCTTTGTAATTCCAAGGCAGTGATTTACCCTAAAAATCTGCCTACCCCACTGTACTCTGAAACATTCATGAATAAACCATGTTTTATTCAGGGTGCGACTGCGAGACTCAACATGTCGTTTCTAGGTGAAGAAAGCCTTCTACGAGAAGAAAATGTTCTATTACTGGCAAGGATTTTAGCCTGGGTGATAATAATGTTATAAACAAAAAAAAAATTAAAAAATCCCTTTTGTTTAATATTATTTAAGGGTTTCAAAAATGTAACATTTCTAAATATGGGAGTTTCCAAAAAAACTTTTTACTGAAAACGGTTTTAGAGTTGTTAATTTAAAGTGAACAACCAAATATGCAAATCTATCTGACTAGTGGATAATTGCAGCAATAAAATATGGTGTCAAATTGTGAGATAAGAAAACCAACTGGCAGCATTTAAGCAAGATAAACTTAATACAGCAAGATATACTATATGGCATTACACCGTTTCCTTGTCGGGGTAGGCAGATAAGAGACCCGAATATTTTATCACGACACATATTTTTTGCCTCTTCTACGTCCCTACACTTTTTGATACAACTTCTACGATAACTTTTTAAATTAACTTTTTTCAAAATATTATTCACTTGATCAAACAATACTTTACTTTATCTTATTCTACCACGCCTAGCACTCACATTTGTGCTGTAAATTTGTTGTGTTCGTCTTCTTCATTCATTCGTTCTACATGCTCAAACCATCTCAAGAGTGCTATTTTGTATCTTACTTACTACATCAAGCTTGAGTTCACATTTATCCCTATATGTCATTTGTACATTGTCACCCTATGTGCTGTTCTCAGTGCACGCATTTTTACAGAATTCATTCGGCTCCTTGCATTATTTTTCTGACATCAAAGTTTGCTCTACACTTTGATGTCTGAAAATGAAACGGAACGTCTCACCAGATTTTGACACGATGCGGTTCAAGTATATATCTGTTTAAGGATCCCACTAACTTTTTGGAATTGAGCTATTTAAAAGCATTTGTAAACATAACAAAACCACTTAACATGATAGCTTCTACTACTACTTGTATGTACAATCAATTTTATTTTTATAATCGGTTCCCAATTTATTTGCTCAAATTTTCGTAATTGTCTTTTTTCACGTGCAACGTTGGTGGGTAATGCCTGTATCAACATTATAATAAAATATAACAAAATTAAAATTGATTACCTCCGTACCAAGTTAGTAAGACAAATGCCTCCCAACTCAGGTTGCCGGTTTGATTCACTTTAGAACCTGGTTTTTAAAAAGGGTTTCAATGTGGTTTTCAGATTAAATTCAGATTAAAATGACTTGATACTTTAAAATTGAAAAATAAAAACTACGATTTGGGAATACACTGGAATAAACAATAAGGTATTTTGGACTACTGTGTCAATCTTTGTGGCCTGTTTAAAGTTTTTTTATTGTATATTCTATGTTTTTAATAGAAATAAATAAGAAAATAACAAGTATAACCTGGTTTGTAGGACTTGTGTTCCAAACAGAGGGTCACGGGTTGTTCAAATCTAATTTTCACTAAAGGTTTATTTAACACCTTTCATATTGGTTGAAAGGATTGGAACATGGGAATAAGCATGCCAGGTTATACTGTATAGAATCAAATTATTTCAAAAATGCATAATAAATCAAATAAAATATTTCTGAAAAGTTGTGTCCTATTTCTCGAATAAATGTCGTTTGGTCCCAAAAGTAGTGTCCTATTTCTCGAATAAATGTCGTTTGGTCCCAAATTCTAGTTCCTTTCTTTCAAAAGTCCTGAATATATTATTAACATTAAAAGTTTTTCCAAACTTATAGAGCATTTTAGCGTAATTTTTAAGATAAAACCAAAAAAATGGTTTCGTTCTTTGAATTCTGCTATATGGGTAGTAACATATATTCTCAGATGATGGAAGAGTTAAGAGGGATATCGAACGGCGTGTAGAATTAAGAAACAAAGTCAATGCCATTAAAGCATATGTTATATACTCAAACCGAACAGTATCAAAATCTGCTAAGATGACAGTCCACAATAGTATTTTGGTGCCAACTTTGATGCATACCATAGGAGTGATATTTGGACGTAGAAAAGAGCCCAATAAATGGTGTAGAATTGCGCACATTGAAAAGAATACGTAGAGTAACAATGTATGATAAAATACGGATTAAAGTGATAAGGGATGAATGTGAACTTACGACTGATATGTTAAGTATGATGAATAAAAATACGTTGCGATGATTTGTGCATGTAAAACGAATGAAATAAGAAAGACTAACAAAACAAATATACGGTGCAAATATAAATAGAAGGCGTGGCTAAAGAAGACCAAGGAAACTATAATTGGATCAAATGAATGATATTCTAAAAGAAGGAAAAGTATAAAAGCAAATAAACCGTAGAGGTTGTATGAGAAGGTGTATGGATGTAGAAGAGGTTAAGGATGTATATCGAATTAGAAAAGTTTGACGCTCTGTCCTCTCTGTCTTTTCCGACAAGGAAATGGCGTGATAGTATGTATGTATGCATGCATGTTCAAAGGAAAAACCGCAACTTAAACCAAAAAATATATATTTATTCAGTGCATAGTGATGATGTAATAAACGACAGGATGTGTTAAATCCACTATGGTGATACTACAGTTCAAGAGGAGGTTTACCCTGAAAATCAAATTACTACTTATAACGACCAAATCAAGGTTTTGATTATTAAGTATTTTTCAATACAAAAAAATTCTTAGTTACTGAAAATATTAAAAACTACCCTCCAAAACATTTGATGTAATTTTGCGATTAAATTTAAATACTGGAACTTCCTTTTCCGGACAATCTATTAAAAAAAGCAGAAAATGTCTTTAAGTTTTTTTTTATTGTAATAATTCCAACACTATCAAATCTAAAAGTTCATTGTAGTTTATTGTGGGTTATGAAACAATCAACCTAAATCTACAAGTCTAAGAAGCTTCGCCAAGTCAGTCCCGGATGGAAGGCCGGCGCAAAACATTTTTTTCAGGCATTATTTTTACGCGAATTTATATGACGATTTATGAGCCGCCTTATAAGTTTAAAAAGTAAATATATTACATCATGCCGTTTCCCCGGTTGGGATAGGCAGTAAAAACAGAGCGCTAGACTTTCATATTTCGACACACATATTAAGCCTCTTCCACGCCCTTATACATTCTCATACAGCTTCTACAATTTCTCTCCCTTCTGAATTTCCCTTCATTCAAAATATATTTCACTTGAACTAACCATAATTTCCTAGGTCATCCTATAATGCACATTTTACTCATATCTACACTGTATATTAGTTTCGTCAGTCCCCTTCGTTCTTCATTCTACGTGATCAAACCATCTCACAGTGTTCTTCTTCACCGTGTTCAACACATCTGAGTTAAGTTCACATTTATCCCTAAGCAATTCATTCTATATTATGTCATACATTGTCACCTTTTGTACCCTTTTTCTTAATTTACGTATTTCTTCATAATTTATTTGGCCCTTTTCAGTCGTTTTTCACGTCCATACGTCACTCCCATACAAAACAGATAGTTCTAAAATGCTGTTTTAGACTCTTACTTGGTACTCTCTGGTTTGAGTATATAACATATGTTTGAGTGGCCCATCAACTTTGTTTATTTTCGTTACACGCCGTTCAATATTCCTCATAACTCTTTCACCATCTGATAAAATCAAGAGAAAATGCTCTAAACTTTCATTACTCATCTTTTATCACATTTATTTCTTTCACACGTTTATATCACCATGGTATTAGATTTCACAGCAATCAATCATTTCAAGATGAGTTTGCAGTATTTCAACACAACATCCCATGGATAATAAGATTCCTACCATTATTTCTTTGTGTGCATCAACACTCTTTGAGATTCATCACTGGCCTGAAAAAAGAGCCATTGCTGCAGTGTATATTTAAGCTTTAAAATAATAAATTACCTCCACTCTGTTGGTACTGCGTTATATACCCCAAGAACTAAAAAAATAAAATCCCTTTGTGCTAAAAACGGGTTCTCATAATTTTACCACTAAGTATATTTCTTCTACTTGTGTAGATACAGGACGACCTTAATCTAAAAGATGCAGAAACAATCTCGCTTTCCTCAAACTCAACTATGTTTATAATATTTTTTTAAATTTCAATAATAGTGTGTTCGAATACTGAGTAAAACACTTGATAAGAGTCTGTTTTTTAAACAACGATTCATGAATTGTCTTTTTTTATTATTCTCATTTCTATTGATCCTAGTTTAATAAACGTGAACATCCCGATTTATTTCAAATTTTTCTTTTCATTTTGTTTAATTTTGAATGCAATTTTGTTTCGGGTAATTTAATTTACTTAATTTCTTCATTGAATCATATATCATACTATATCCTATTTGAACACACCAAACTGAAATGTTACCGACGCCACATTAAATATAATACATGGCTCCACACCCCCAATAAAGCTACTATAAAAACACCGAAATTCAGATGAGTACTCATAAATCACAGACGTATAAAACATTTAAAATCATATGTAAAAAAAAGTTTTTGTTTGCGATAAATTTGTTTTTTCTTCTTATTTTTTCATACAAACTCTTTTTCATAACAAATAATACATTATTATTTTCGTCGTCTTTGAAACAGTTGTTCAATAAAGTTTTAAAGAAAATAGAACAGTCACGAAGTAAACATTATTACATTTTATTTATATTACGAGATGAGAATTATTTGATCTTTTCAAAAACTTTTTTTTTATTTTATCACTCTGTTGACAACTGAAAAAGTTGTTTTCAGATTGTAAACGAAATTTTGAATAATACAATAAAAATGGCAATAACTTCTGTCTCTTTAAAGTTTACGAATCTTTAACCTAGTTTCTTTTTATGTCTGTGTTTATTTTTAGTTGTTTTTCTGACTGTTCTGATATTGGTACTATAATTGACGAAAAATGATAAATATTTACTTTTTCTAATTAAATTATTATTAAAAAACTGTGGACATTTATAAGCTGTCAAAGTCATTATTTTGTGTACATGATTAAACATACACAAACATCTTGCGGGCTTATTGATGTACGATAATTTGATCCAATCCCGGCATCCCACAGCGGAGCTTTTCAGGAAGTATCGGGTCCTGAATATAGCCAATTTACATTTCAATTCCATACTCTGGCACTATCATCGAGAGGAAGGAAAGATGCAGACTCAGCAGGGACACGTGACATGCATGGCAGCTGATCAAATGTTCACCATCTCTAGAGTTAAAACATATTATGCCCAAAGGCAATATGCCTATTTTGCTCCCATGACATACAATGAGGGCGCCGAATTCAATAAAAGCAAAAGGAGGAAAATAATTTAGACAGTCGATCGGAGCGTGGTTGTTATTGCGACAAGAGTTTGAATACTTCGGCTTGCAAGAGGAATAACTTGTAGCAAAGGTTTGTGTGAGCTCTTGAGTGTGGCATTTTTTGTTATTTTTTAATGATTATATGCGGCATATTGTGGGATGAACGTTTTGGTCTGTCTTGAGTGAATAAGTATGAGGGGTTTGATTTGCGTGATGTTTACATATTATGTAATTGAGTGTCACTGTTTGTCAGATTGATGAGAATGTGCAACGGGGGTTTATATAATCAAAAATCGGAAAGAAGTATTGACTTATTTTTTCATGCTTTATGTTCTCAGTGAGATACAGGCAAACGCCTAGTTTACTGGGCATACAACAAATGAAAGGCAACAAACCCAGATTGATTAAAATTGTGTGTCCAAATTAAATAACCCGTTGTTTTTTCGCAAATTATGTATATTTCTTGTCATGTGTAAAATAAATAAATAAAATTTACCAGCTTGGACTTCTCCGTTGTCTCTACATAATAGCGTATGGATATTATCTCTGGCTTTATCCAAGTGTCTTCTTTCTGACAATGCTTAGTTACAGATCATTAGAGAGTGGAAGATCTCTTCGATTGGGTGCCCACTTTTTTCATTTGCTCTAGGGTAATTAAGTCAACCCATCCGCCCTGAACAATCTTCGTTTATATATTCCGGATTTATTATCTGAGACAACGCGTAGATTATTCTATCGATCTATAAATCGAACCAACCTTTTTTTGAAAGTGCTGGTAGCTAGAACAATCACACTTTTGTGTGTCCTTATAAAAACGTGTTTCATGAGTCACTCAGCTTTGTGTGTCCTTATAAAGACGTGTTTCATGAGTCACTTAGCTTTGTGTGTCCTCATAAAGACGTGTTTCCTTATAAAGCCGTGTTTCATGAGTCACCCAGCTTTGTGTGTCCTTATAAAGACGTGTTTCATGAGTCACTCAGCTTCTTGAGAAAAACCCTCTTAAATTTAGTGTAATACTTGAAATAAATTATTATATTATTTAACATGATTTACTTTGCTATAATGTTTAAGTATAAAATGTACGTTTTAACTATGGTTTTTATCAACCAATTTTTAATTGTTTTTATCAAGTCTTAAAATTTTTAATTGTTTTATGCATGTTTTTGTTATATTTGGTCCTTGTACGTGCAAAGGACTTGAAAAAATAAATGGAGTTTGAATTCTAGATATTTTTAATCAGGCATTATTAGGCCACCTCAGATTTTCATCAATAAGGATGTTCAAATTTATAAAATGTGATGAATACAAAATTATCGATTTGTTTATTTATGATATATCTATCGATTTTCCATTGAATAGATATGGAACGTATTTTAAAATTAATAAGTAACTAAGATTATTTTGGATAAACATCCTTTTGCCACTACATCAAAAATATAAATCATTCACCCATCTCCCCTTTAAAAACAATAATTTGGTTAGTTGATTGCTAGATGGAAAAAAACTGCTAACATATATTGCGCACTGTATAATATAGAATTAAATGAATAATTGAAACCTTTCATCTTAAAGAACGCACGTTGATTTATTACAAGTAGTTTTCTTTTACATTTGAACTTGTACTAACTATACGATCCAACTATGGATATTTTATCGACAACAAAGTGTGCACCTTTCTCAACGGGGTAATAAAATGAATTACCCTTTTTTAACAACTACCTTAGCACTTCTGTAAGTCATTCTCTTGCAACCCATTCCCAACTACCCTCGTTGCCTTTCAAATGGATTCTACGAATACAAAGTAAGATCTTTCGACTTCGTGCTTTATTGGAAAGTAAAAAAGTCACATAAAACGGTTTAACTACTCACGGGTAAATATTTCAATAAAGTGATTGATTTTTTAGACTTTGAAAGATTTTTTTGTGGCACATAAGTGAAACGCATTTATAAATCATTCTGCATTTTAAGAAACCTTTTCAATTTTATGGTTTCTTTATCTTTGAGCATCTTGATATTGAAGTATATTTAGAATTTCTTCCTCGTTTATTTATATTTTCAAAGTCGTTACCAATATTTTTAAAGGAAAAATATTCCGGAGGTAAAGTGGTTACTTTTGTTATCTCGAAATCTTAACATTTAAAAATATAATAAGGTGATAGAGGAGAACAATATAATAAGGTGATAGAGGAGAACAATATAATAAGGTGATAGAGGAGAACAATATAATAAGGTGATAGAGGAGAACAATATAATAAGGTGATAGAGGAGAACAATATAATAAGGTGATAGAGGAGAACAATATAATAAGGTGATAGAGGAGAACAATATAATAAGGTGATAGAGGAGAACAATATAATAAGGTGATAGAGGAGAACAATATAATAAGGTGATAGAGGAGAACAATATAATAAGGTGATAGAGGAGAACAATATAATAAGGTGATAGAGGAGAACAATATAATAAGGTGATAGAGGAGAACAATATAATAAGGTGATAGAGGAGAACAATATAATAAGGTGATAGAGGAGAACAATATAATAAGGTGATAGAGGAGAACAATATAATAAGGTGATAGAGGAGAACAATATAATAAGGTGATAGAGGAGAACAATATAATAAGGTGATAGAGGAGAACAATATAATAAGGTGATAGAGGAGAACAATATAATAAGGTGATAGAGGAGAACAATATAATAAGGTGATAGAGGAGAACTTTGACAGGGTGAGAGAGAAGAACGAGAAGCTTTTGATAATCTTCCCATGCGAGTGAGTGAATGACTAAGGCGAATGTAGAACGTATAATGAGGGATTGCGGCATATGATTTTGATGTCGTTAAATAATTTAGGTGATTGCTTGGAAATAAAGTGTATGCATGTGAATGTAGAGTGTGAATATGACAGCTGAGTATTTTGTATTCAGAACAAACATATGAAATTTGTGATTGAGGAATGAGACTTTTTAGTTTCAGGTATTTATACAAAATATAGGTGTTTTCTTATTTATATTTTCTTTCTTCGTGGTTTGTCGTTTCTTTAAATTTATGTAAATAAAAATTCTCATATTGTGGATATCAAAATAAATGTATATTAACAATACTGCGGAATATCCGAGCCTCTAAACGAGTATGGCCGTACTGTGTACGGCGAGTGATTTTTTACCTCAAGAGAGTATGGACGTACACAGTACACCAATGTTTTTATTCCCGAATCCATGAATTTATCCATAAAACGGATATGGCTCAAATGTTTTTATTTATTCAATTATTTTGTATCTGGCGGCCGCAATTACGTTATTTATATTACAAACAAAAACATTTTTTTAATTTTATTAACAAAATCTCACTCACTTAGAGGTTCTTTGGACATGTTTTTAACTAAATTATTTAGGTATTATCATCATTATTTAATGGAGGCTATTGTTTATAATATTGCAGATAGATAGTAAAGAAACTTTTATGTGATCAATCAAAAAAGATTTCTGCTTAGTTTTCTTTGTAATTAAATAAATAAAAAATAATCAAATAGAAAATCTTGTTTTATAATATTGTTTGTCGTGCAAAATTAGGGTTCATGCTAATATTATTATAATCAAAAACCCACAAAGGTTTATGAACAATATCAAATCAACCTTAATGCCTAATTATCAGTTCCTGTAATCTCTTAATTTATCCGACTGACCCTTCACTTAACTCAAGTATGTAGATTAGTCAATATTTACATTTCCTTCCTTACTATCAGCTTGTATCCACCCTCTGCTGAGTACACGTTTCTCTTTTCACACGCCACCCATTGTCTTTTGCGGACCCTGTGAATCCAAGTCGACATAATGCCCAACAACTTACATGCTCCCTGTTCACATCAGTCGTTCACGAACATGCCTTTGTGAAGACCTCTAAAAGTTCCTTACTCCTCGATTTTCTCTTGCCAAAGAGTCACCTTGATATTATTTTTTAATTTGATAGTGCGTTATTATAAAAAATTATCACTATTTACATTCAAGTGTTAAATCAATAAATTTGGAGGTCGCTTTTAAATTCTAACTAATTACCATAAAACTATATTTAGAATTTTAGCAACTCTACAATTGGTTCTACGCCTATTGATTCTTTGAAAAAACAGTGTCTGGTGAAGTTTCACGAGAAAGATTTTTATTTTGATAGCCCTTATATAAGATATAATTATGCAAACTCTGAAATTATTTCTTTTAATAACACAAAGCTAGCGAAGCTCATTTATGTTATAATTAGATTTAATATTTAACAGATTTTCAATCTTTATTAAAATAGTAATTATTAATTGAAAGACAGCGATTATTTCAGCCAACTTATGATATTTTTAAACAAACGTATACTGAATTTTAACCTGAATTAATTCAAATGTTTTAAAAAATACATTCTTATTTCTGTGGCGTTATGGCAGAAGTTGATATGTCCGTTATACCTTAGTTTACAGGAGAAGCAATATTAACTTTGATAAGCTGTTAAAATCAGTACAAATAAGCATTTTTTAAGTTTTTCCAAACAATATATCTTTTGTTTTGATAATGACTGACACACCAAGTTTTGCCACAACATGCTGAAAAATATTTTCTATAAATTAGAAGAATAAACACAAAATGACAAAAAACGGACATATAAAATTCTGCCATAACACCACAAATATGTAGTGTATTATTTACACCAAATGAAACAATATTTCGTATTGGTTTAGAGAGAAGGCGCTCAAAACGTTCAAATCCGACAATTCAGTATCCTACGCTTTATTTGTTATCAGAAAACAGAAAAATACTACTATGAACTGAATCCATTATAATGGACGCCAAGTCTGAAGAGATTAATTTAAAAAGCTGGCGTGTATTGAAGCCGCAGCTTAGTGCTTACCATGTTTATTTAACAACTAAGCATCCAGAGTTCGTTACTGTACAAATTCACTAATTGATTGAATATTCTTGGCGTTATTTATAAACTGATTTAATTGTTGTCTTGATGCTTATACTACAGCAGGTGTTTACGTGCGAATAAAGTAATACGCATGTACACGATAACCATGTCTGAAACTGAGTTCCGTAAAGTAAAAATATTTTCAAGAAAGTTCGAACCTCGGACATGAAGTATTGAAGATGAGCAAGGAAAGGCCGTCACTGATATTGACGAAGTTGTTGTTAACAGAGTGAGAAAAAAAACTTACACTACATTCTTGAAACGTACTAGTATTTTGGGTAACAAGTGCCACGCAAAGTTGGGTTTTATTTTTCAAAATCTAATAGATTATGGCGATTCAATATTTAGATTAATTAAATTAAGTGTTAATCTGAAAATTAAGATAAAAGTTATCAGTAAAGCTTCACTGTCAACCAAACTATCGTCATTGTAATTTATTTTTATCAAACACTGTTTATTCCACTTTTTTGTAGCGGTATAACCCTACCGGTTTCAAGACTTTCATCTCATCTTCAGGGGAGCACAAACAAGACTAAATTCTGTTCGAACTGGTACCGATATACACTTTTTAGTTGAGACTGCCACCTGACAATAAACACGCAATTAAAAAAAATGTTAAATATAATAAAATGGTTCTCATTTGGGTATTGCAAAATAAATAAAAAAAATTCAAATCAGACAGAAAAGTAAATATTTCGTAAAAGGTTGAAGCGGAGAAAAAACATTTTATCAGCCTCCATCAAAGTTTTTGTGACCATTTTTCATAAACTTACAAAGCTTTTTGTAAGAAGGTTTTTGTTGTTCAACAACAAACTAACATCTCTCATCAACTGAAAGTATCGCAAAATGACTTAAGTCTAAAAAAATCTCATATTTTACAACGCTTAACTATAAAATGTCAAAATTCATAGTCGAAATTTTCATAATGAATTTTTATGAGTCATAAATTAGTGGCTGGTATATAAAAAAGAAATATTATTTTTGACACGCTTTGTTTTAGTGTCGAATAAATTTTGAAAATAATTAAATTGATAGTGTTTTATGACTAACTTATTAGGATGGTGATATTTCTTTTCAATAATTCAATTCAATCCATGTTGATCTCTATGACCTAGTTGATAAAACACTTGTCTTTCAACACAGGAATTACGGGTTCGCTTTCCCTTTGAGCGATTATAAATTTTTTTTAAAGTATTCAAGTCAGGTTTCCTCTTAAGGCCACTTTAATTTATTCTGGTTATTTAGTAGAGTTTACCACATAGTAATAAGCCTGTCAGGTTGAACTGTATACAACGTTAACGTAATACAATACAAAAATAACACCATCAAGACACGTTGGTGTTATTTTTGTATTGTCTTATGTGAGGTCAATCTCATCTTCATCGAATAAATTGATTATTCCGAAATGATCGAATAGGGCGGGTATTACGACAAAATTTTCACCTTTGCTAATCTCATAACGTGGAATGAATGGTTTGCCTCAAAGTGTTCGATATATAAACAACGTGTTTATGTTTAGGAATTATTTGAAGACCTCATTTTGAGTTGTCTAATCCAAAATGTATAATAATATATTAATATTTACTCATTCTCAACACTACCTTATGCTAAATGTGTTACTATTACACATCGGAAGATCTGTAGTTTCTTTGCAGTTCGTCTTCAATTGGAATATTTTCTGCAGATTTCTTACTTAATATATTTGTCATAAATATATGCAGCAACACCCAACATAATTTACCCCAAACGCAATCTTTCTATCCTTACATTTAACCTATTTTATATTTTGGAATATTTTAGTTCGAATAATAGTTGATTTGATTCCCAGTTTAAAACGTATTTGTGGAAAGTTCGCTATCTAAACGTATTTTTGGAAAGTTCGCTATCTAAACGCTATGTAAATTATCAGTTTACCATAAGCATTATTATTTTTATAACAATATAATGTTAAGAAATATTTAAAAAAATTAAGTAAACTAGTGCTGTTCAACCACGTAAATTTTTTAACGTTTTTTTCTCACGAGCCCGTTAATCTATGATAGTATTTTTTTCTAAGGTTGGTAGAAAAACTTTCAAATATTTAATGGTAACTTGTGTGGTCTATTTTTGAAGACGTTTTGTATTCGGTGTTTAGATGGATCACTAGTGTTACTAAGTATCCTCGCTCAGCATACAAAATCCTGATACAGGTTTGTAGCCATACTTACAACCCAATGAAGTTCAATGTAATCAACCAACAATTTTCATACTTTGTAGGGACTATCAAAAGCTTTTTAGACGATGAAATACTCATAGTAATCAAATGGAAAATTCAGTTATTATCCTTGCTAGAACAGCAAATACAAAAAAATCGTGGGTATAATTATATATCTGATATTTCAAAATTCGGGGGTATAATTATACTATATATCTATTATTTCAAAATTCGGCGGTATAATTATATATCTATTATTTCAAAATTCGGGGGTATAGTTATATATCTATGGTTTCAAAATTCGGGGGTATAATTATATATCTATTGTTTCAAAAAGAGAAAAAAAACATATCAATGTGCTCCGATCTTCTCACTTCAGTGTGCCATCAGATCCAGCGCAGTGGTGTAGCTGATGAGTTTGTTGATGTACAACGACATAGTTTGGCTTTTCTACTAAATTGTCGTTGAAATGGCGAGGGGATACTCGACTACGAGGCCCAGAAACGACGAAAAAGATAAGTAGCAATATTTCTAGGTGATTTCTTATATGTTATTTGATCGATTAAATTTTTTAGATATTGTTCATGATTGTTAATGTATAATTCCGTGGATGTAAATCTGTTGTTTCAAAATAAGTAATGTGCCTAGCTAGACATTTAATATATATTATTTAAAATACTTAAATATTTAAAAATAATTGTTAGAAACGTATTTGAGCTACATTAAAAAAATCATCCTTAACACAACCCTTAGCAGGGTTTATGAGTAAAACCAGGTTTTGGGACCTACCCAAGGCATTATGATGATGAAAGGGAAAATTAGACAGCAATATGGGATTATGATGATGGGAGAAAATTCATATTATGAAAATATGCGACATTATCATGATGAAAAGTAAACTAACACGGAGGAGTCAGCTTTTACACCCTTGATCCATGCAGGGCCGTGATTAGGGCGGTACTCGCACCCTAGACCACATGTTTAAAAGAAAAGATTTTTTTAAATTAAACTGTTGAGTGACATTCTTAATATAAATTGAAAATTAACTTGACATGAAAATAGTGTAAAAAATTATATTACACGAGCCCAATACAATAAAAAAGCAATCTCATACAATTTACATTATTCTTCCTAGCAAGAATAATTTGTCATATGAAAGTTCACACAATGCCCATACTGATAGCTCTTGTCTTGTTTAGATTGGCCAATCAGTTTTTTTGCACTTAAGATAACGGCATGACACTTCCGGTTTCAAGGTTTTCATCTCATCATCGGGGGAGCTTAAACAAGACTAAGTTTGAACTACTCTAATGATGACGTGCAAATTATGAAACAGGTTAAGTCATGCCGTTATGTTAAGTGGCAAAATCGTATTTTAGTGAACCAATTAAAATATTTTGAAAGTTTCACAGTGTTAACGCCTCAGCGATAAATGATATATATATATATATATATATATATATATATATATATATATATATATATATATATATATATATATATATATATATATATATATATATATATATATATATATATATATATATATACATATATATATATATATATATATATATATATATATATATATATATATATATATATATATATATATATATATATATATATATATATATATATATATATATATATATATATATATATATATATATATATATATATATATATATATATATATATATATATATATATATATATATATATATATATATATATATACATATATATATATATATATATATATATATATATATATATATATATATATATATATATTTGGTTTTTGAAATATTCATTTTTAAACCAACTCCCCTGCTGACCTCTGCCAATTCTTGCAGTTGGTGCTGAAGATCATTCGGGTTTTGTGAGAATATAACGATATCGTCTGCAAACCTCAAATGGCTCAGGTATTTTCCATCAATCGCCAGCCCTTTATTTTCCCATTCTAGTTTTTTAAATATGTAAATATTTTTTTAAATATATGATGAACGGCTTTGCTACCCCAAAACCAATAAACGTAGATGGAAAGCCGCTAGAACTTGTCCAGGAATATGTGTATCTGGGCCAACTTATTTCCTTTGTAGGTGGCATATCGGAGGAAATAGCACGAAGGACAAAACTGGCGTGGAGCTCATTTGGACGTTTGAACAACATCTTCAAAAGTAATCTCCCAATATCCTTAAAGCGAAGGGTCTACAACCAGTGCATTCTTCCAGTACTTACATATGGCTGCGAGACATGGACGCTCACAGTAAAGAACACACAAAAGCTCCAGACCGCACAAAGGGGCATGGAGAGATGCATGTTAGGATATACTAAAAGAGACCGTAAACGAAACACCTGGATTCGCAATATAACAAAGGTAGAAGACGTTATAAAGGTGTGCAAAAGAATGAAGTGGCAATGGGCCGGACACATAGCCAGAATGTCAGACTCCCGATGGACATCCGAAATAATCCAGTGGTATCCAAGAGGCATAAAGAGGCCTAGAAGAAGACCGAAGGTACGCTGGATGGACGAAATCAGGAAGCATGGCAGCATCACGTGGCATCGGCGAGCAAAGGACCGAACTGTTTGGAGTCAACTTGGGGAGACCTTCATCCAGCAGTGGATCGACCCTGGTTGACAATGATGATGATGATGATGATATATATATATATATATATATATATATATATATATATATATATATATATATATATATATATATATATATATATATATATATATATTTGGTTTCTTTGAGTCAACCACTCCTCCCCACCCCACCCACGTTTGACTCCCATTCATCGTGATTAATATAGAAATACTTATTTGAACTATCATTTAAGAAAACTTCAGTATACGAGTATAGTAGTTCGTTCGTTCGGTATAATACGTTCCTTTCAATATCTCGCATTACTTCTCAACCATCTGAGAAAATACCATTCAAATAGAAGTATTCCACAACTTGCTTTAACTTTTAATTATTTGACCTTTGTTGTATAACAATTTGGTGGGCTCACTACCTAGTGGCAATCTGTTCCAACCAATAAAACTCAAGTTAGTGAAGTCACGTGGTTGTAAATTATTGTTAATTTGTTCATAATGTAATCAAAATTCATACAGTTATTAAAAAAATGTAAAGATGTCTGAGATTTCGTGGGAGTTATATGAGAAGGTGTATGAGTGTAGAAGAGGCGAAGTATGTATGTTTAACTATAGGAAAGTCTAGCGCTCTGCCCTTTCTGCTTGTCCTGACAGGAAAACGATGTGATATTAAGTATGTATGTATAAAATAAATAATTAAGGTGTACTTACTTTTTTTATAAAATATAATATAATATATTAACGATTACGTAGCAAAAATAAACAGCGAACTCCAGGTAGTGTAGTTCTTTCTATCACCAGGCAACAAATATTGTCAAGTATGTGAAGGAAGATAACTTGACTAATTTTCTATTGATGAATCTTCAGCTACACTTCGCAACCGAACTCATACATGGGATAAATAACAACTGTGTCGACAACGTAAAATATAAGAATTAAAAAAAAAAAAAATTTATACATCGCTGTTTAGAGAGCAGATTCTCTTCAAAGTCACTCTAACTCAGAGTTCGAGTCCACTTATATTAACTAATTAAAAATATCATAAAAAAACAAGTCGTCGTTCCAATGTCAATCTTGAACCGTTCTTCCACGTCGATCACGTGATCTTTTGTGAGAAAACAGGCCGATCCTAGGTGCGCACTCCCTCCCGCAAATGTTACAGACATGTGGACCCTGCTGAGTCGTCGGGCCATGCTGACGCATGTTCGCAGCGCGCTGACTGTTTCTCACAGGTCTAGATGCCATCAGCCCAAGAGCATACGGCTCTCCCCCCCTCACGGTCCTGAGCCATCTGGTTCCAGTCTTCAGGCGCCCCGCACAAAGTAAACGATAAACATATCGATCGATAAGTCCCGGGACTAAATACTAAAACAACATTTGTTAGCCAAAATTCTTCTTTATTCATCAACACAGTCTCCTTCAAGAGCGATACATTCATTCCGACGCCTTCCTTACTTTTCTATGCCAGCCGTGTAGAACGATTTATCTTTGGTTTCAAAATAGGCGTAAGTTTCGGTAATCACTTCTTCATTGAAGCCAAATCTCTTTCTCTGGAGCATATTTTTGAGGTCTGCGAACAGCCAATAGTCGCTGGGGGCCAAATCTGGAGAATAAGGTGGGTGCGGTAGCAATTCAAAGTTCAACTCATGCAATTTGACCATCGTTACCATCGACTTGTGACACGGTGCATTTTCCTAATGAAAGATAACTTTTTTCAACTTCATATGGATCCGTTTTTTTGCAATCTCTGCCTTCAAACGTTCCAATAACGCTATGTAATATTCACTATTGATAGTTTTTTCCCTTTTCAAGGTGATCGATGAATATTATACAATGCGCATCCCAAAATACGGAGGTCATAACCTTCTCGGCCGACTGTTGAGTTTTTGGTCGCTTCGGACGACTTTCACCGGCTGCTATCCACTCAGCTGACTGCCGATTTGATTCCGAGTATAATGGTGGATCCAAATTTTATCCATTGTTACATACCAACGCAAAAAATCCTGTTTTCGCGTAAACAGCGCTCTGAATCATCGATGCGTTATTATTTCTGTTCCATTGTGAGCAAACGCGGCACCCATTTCGAAACAAGCTTTTTCATGACCAAATGCTCATGCAAAATAGTGTAAACACTACCAAATGATATCTTCAGGATGTCAGCTATCTCACGCAACTTTACTTTGTGATTTTCTATCACGATTTTGAGGGTTTTTTTAATGTTTTCTGGTGTAACAGCCTATTTTGGACGACCAGAGCGTTCAGCATCAATTGTGTATGTACGACCGCGTTTGAAATCAGCATACCACCGACAAATGGTTGTTTTCGACCGAGCAGAGCCCGGATAATACTTTTCAAGCCATCGCTGAGTTTAAACGGTATTTTTTCCTATGAAAAAGCAATGTTTTATCAACACACGAAATTCGGTTTTTTCCATTGTTTTGAAAATAGCAAAAGTATCGTCATTAAAACCACTGCAACTCAATGACACAATGTTGGAATATCATGAAAGTTTGACACATAACTTCTAAAGGCTGGTACTAACTGAAAATGGTATGGATTTGTTATTAGAGGCGCCATATGTTGGTTAGTCCCGGGAATTGTTGATTGATACGTTATATGTTTAAAAAATATATTTGGTAAAAAAACCGCAATTAACTTACCAAGGGAAGACGAACTATAAGGGAACCTTCCGACGCGTGATAGTTACACATTCAGTGTATAGTGTGTCTGTAGTGCTCATATATAATCATACATTTTGATGACTTCTGAAAAAGGATTCTCTTCAAGTGCTTCCTAAATATGCACACACCACCCAAATTCAATACTTAGAGATTCACAAAAATCGATCTAATTGAAACATTAGTTGCGGAAACACATTTTAACAAAAAATAAAAATCGTTCATTCATGAATACTATATTACGCAATAATTATATAACGATTGCAATATTAAAATAAACACTAGAAAATGAAAAAAAATTAACTATTCTTAATTATAACCAATCAATAAATGTATTTTAAATGTAATGGAATTTTGTGCACAGCTTCAGGAATACCCAAAAAATCCAAAATCTATACCCCATCAACCCAAAGAAATATAACTGTGTGGGGATCTCCTCTGCAGGTGTTTTATCGAGCAGCTCTCAAGGTACAGTGGATAAACTATCAACGATTGTTCATATGTTGTTGTTTATGTGTGCGATAAATAATCAGTCACTTATAAGTGTATGTTGCAAGCATATGATCTTGGCAAACGAAGTTCCAATGGCTGAAGAAGTTATAAGTCACAAGAGATTCAGCAAGTTTAATCTACTGCTTTCATTGATCCGGTCCCGTATATACTCGTATACCTTTGCACGCTCCTGCTCTCCTGGTATCCAGGGAGATCCCTAGGTCAAAGAATTCTGCGTATACGCTGTATCTCAGGTATTACCTACCTTATGTGATGCGATGCTGTTAGCGACGTAAATAATTCAGGGCATATCATTATCAGGCCGAGGTCACGCATTAAAATGTATGGAATAGGGTAGTAGCAAAACCGCCACTCGTTGTCCGTCAAAGAGCCCGAACGGTTTAGATGTTGTTGTTTCATGTATGAAGGGTTAAATTGCGTAGAACTGCTTCCTTATTCCGTGAAAGACATTTGGCGGCGACACTGTCGGCCTTTACGACTGGCACACTAGAGATTTTTACATTTTTTATGTATGGAACAAAACAAGACGTCTTGTGATCATTTTTTTACACCAAATAATTTTCAAATCAATTTTTTAAATTATTCATCTTTTAACGGTCGTTTAGAATCATTTAATACTGAAAAAATATAATTTTAGATGAATTCGATTAAAAACAGCGTAATAAAATAGTGCACCCATAAAATACGTTTAAAGGTTCATCAAAAGAAAAAAAGCTGGTGTTGACGTTTTTTATAATAGTATAGTGTAAAATGTATTTTTCAGTAATATGAAGACCTCCACGGTTTAGTTGGTAAGACGCCTGTCTTCCAACACGGGAATTAGGAGTCCGATTTACGTTGGAATCCAAAACTAAAAAAAAAAGTTTGGTTTTTACTTAAGGCCTATATAACATCGCCCTGATTATTTGGAAGAGATTGTCATTTAGCAATACGCTCGCCAGTTTTTACTATATACAGCAAAAGTGTAAGATGATGTAATATGAAGGATACGATTGGGCAGGCTTTGAAAATGTGTATGGGCGGATGGAAAAGTCTTAAAAATAGGAGAGTATGCATGGCAGTGTATGGACGTGACAAAAGTAAAGTAAGATATGCCAGGATAGAAAAAAAGGGAAGATCTATTTTGTTTTTACACCTCCATAGAGACATTGCGTAATGGTGATTTTGAGATAAATTTGTGTAAAATTTAACTATTTAATTACTCATATACTGTTGGGTTCACTTGATCACTCTTGATCAAGTCAAAATCAATCTTGAGCCACTTTAGCTTTCCAGTCGTAAAATTAGCCTCCGTCAAAAGTTCTTATCACCTTGCGGATAAATACAAATACCTGCAAAAATTACAAGAAGGCGAAGGGACAAAATTGAAGTTTAAAACTTTGCCATTAAAGTTCTCGAGGTAAATAAAAAATTGGAGTAGTCTAATAGCGTAGATACACCTACTGAGAGCCGAATCATGCCTAGATGCATGGAAAATAAATTAATTTACGTCTTCCCACGGAAGATGACGACCATCATTGTTGCCAAATTGACAAATGGGCCTCTAGACAGGCTTTTAGAATTACGGAGAGGTCATCTCTGGCAAGGAGTGAAGGTGGACGTCATCTGTGTTCGTGGGTTGACACCCACCAAGAAGGATAATTGCGACACGACACTGGCCCTCCAGATCCAACGCAGCGAGCCTCATTAAGACTGAAAGTGCTTTCGCCGATCGCGTCCTATAAGCCTTGGTGATACTCGTACACAATAGCGCCAACCGTTGACCACCGATTAGCATCCTTTCGACAACTGAGAGTCAGCTTCTTTGTGCTCAATACGTGACTGTATAGCACACAATGCCCAAAAACACCCCATCATAATCGAATCTTCTCTTATGGAACGGTAGGCCCCATTCATATGGGTTTTTGCATTTTTGAATACAACAAAAAATTTTGTGTTTCTACTCCGACATTTTTAATGATTTTTTGATTGGCTCTTTTGAATTTCATATTCTTTTAAGTGTCTAGATCTCTGTCTGCACCAACAATAAAATTTAAATTGCATAAGGTTTTAGATCAATCGTTTTACTAAAAAAAATATTTTGTAAGATAAGAAGTTTAGTTTCGACACAGCTTTTATTTTGTCTTGTAAAATTTTATTGAGTGGAAGTGTTTCCTTATTCTAAGAATGGAGATATACGGTTAAAGGTATCCCTCCTAGCACACTATCCCTCCACACGACCTACAGTACTAAAGAGAATAAAAGAGCAGAGTTGAATTTTATACCCCTGAAATCTTTGCTTGGTGACCTACCATGACGCAACATGATTTAAATTGGAAAACAAATCTTAACTCAATTCATATCATTTTCAAAGCAACACATTAAAGCATTAAGATGTAAAACAGAAGTTTTGAAGATATTACGTACCATGGACTACATTCAAATATTATTTTTTTAAATAAGCTTAATTTTAAATTCCTTTTATTCAAATGAATCCATAAAATAAACACAATAACAAATATTTTGATATAATTTAAAGTTCTTATTTTTTTCTGAACGAGATTTGCTTTCAAACTATTTTCGGCTATCTCCACACTCACCATACTCGTACTTATTCCGGGCTGATAATTAAATACGCACTGGCATACAAACAAGTAAATATATTGATAGTGCATTTAAAAAATTTGTTTTAGTTTTATTTATTCACTTGTTTTTGGTTTCAAAAATGTTTCAAATGACTCTTATCTGAGGATTCATCGTCATCAGCTGTCATGCCATAATCCTAGTGTGGTATGCAAATAATACTAGAAGGTGCATGTCCGCATGGTAACGGAGTGGACTTCTGTGTAAAGTGTTGATGATTTGGAACCCTAAAATATTAAAAAAAAAAAGACAAATCTGCATCACTCCGTATACATTTTGCTTCTGCTACAGCTATACACCTTTTATTTATATGTTTAAAAACATGTATGTACACGTATAGTGCTCAATATAGCAGATTTATTACCTAGTATCAATTTTCTCTTCAATTATTTCATAAAGTTTTGAATGAAACGTGGGAATTTTTATTTTTGATATAGAGAAAAAGGAAATCACGCTTGTACATTTTTTTTAAAAAGGCTCCATTTTTATAATTTAAGGCCTCTTTATGGTTGATTTATAGAGATTGCAACATGGAAATAAATCTACTTGACTGCCCTGCATAAAATGAAGTATGACTCAGACAATAATCTCAAAACTTTAAACACGTTTTTCTCGAAACTACTTTTTTCGATCTGGTCGACATAAAATCTCAAGTTTTATCCAACCGTTTACCTTCAAATTTGGTATAAAACTTTGATAGATGTTTTTCTATCTTGGACCAATCAAAACCATTTTTTTTTCAATTTTTTTTAAATAAAAAAAAAAGGCTAAAAAATAGTTTTTTTCAGACAGCCTCCATTTTACGATTTTTTTTCTGTTTGGTACCAACTATAACGACATTATTTCTTATCAAGAAACTGTATGATTTTTGTTTCAGATTTACAAAAGGGTTCCAATCATGTCGACCAGCTCACCCCCTTTTTTTAAAAGATATAAACAACTGATAACATCATGAATTTTCAAAAAAAAATTTACATTCTCAAATCATCAATAAACAAATTGTAAAAAATATATAGGAAAAATATGTTTTGTCTCTTTTTATTCAATCTGAAAAACGCCCTAAATTCACGCTTCTAGAGACGAATACCCCCCTTAAAGCTCCTTTCTAAATCTTACTTAAAACATCCATTTTATCCGTGCATTTATTTTTGATGCACTTAGTGCACTTTCGTTGTTTTTTTAGTACATGCATCTTCACAGCATTTGTTTTACTTCTATCCATCTTCTATCCCAGTTTCCCATCCACACATCAAAGTGTACACTAAAACACTATTACAAAAATGTCAATACATAATAGTTTCGACATGTGGAGTGAATGAATAACAAAAGAATAACTAAGCAAGTATACAAGTCACAAACGCAAGATATGTGTAGAAGAGGTACAGCAAAAAAAACGTGGCTGGATCAAGTAGATCAGATTTGGTGAATGTTTAGCGAGAAGTATGAATGATAGAAGATTGTATATTATAAAATGTATGAATGTGGAGGAGGAGAAAGCTATGCGATTAATTAAAAATGTTTATATGGTAGATCTGTTTTAGATGTTTGTATGAAAATTATCGTTTTACTTATTATTTGAACTAAAATAAAAATTATGTGAGAGAATTTTGGATTTTTTTTAAAAGATGTGATTTTCTTTGAAGATATATTGAAGAGTATTCTCAGAAAATTTTCAAACATTTAAAGTTGAAATCCGAACGAATATCGATGATCGCCTTATATCAAAGCCAGACATCAAAAGTTTTGCTTTAGAGGAGTTATTTCCGTCCGGGATTTGAAATTTCCGACCGTTGAAGTCCAATGTGAACAAGAAAAGAGGGAGTGTATGGAAAAATCCCTCAAAAAGGTATTCCTCATTTAGCTCAGTTCCGTTTTGGAAAATTCAGAACTTATTTTCTCTATATATTAGACTTAAGAACGAGAAATGAGTGTTTATATTTGCTTTTACGTATCGTGAAAACTGGTGTCGTCTAATTTACCATCCTTATTCTAATTTCCGGGTTTAATTTAATATATGGAAAGGTCCCAATAAATATGGTTGGATTACATCATAAAGGGGGGTTGGGAGCAACTGAAAGGAATGTCTTCATGAAAAGAATGAATGGGAGAAGAGAGGAAAGACCTATATCCATTACTAGTCGAGCTGATGATGACGATTATTATTTGATTTTGAGCTTTTTCTACCAGGTTGATGGGAATTTATCGTGATGTGATGTGTTTTAATTCCTTTACTCCACTCCTTTATTTTCATTCCCTTTCTTTTCCATCATAACAGTGAATAATTTTTTTTAAATTTTATCAATGTTACTCTATTTCTATACGTGTTACACTATTAACATAATTTTAACACTATTAATATAATTGTTACAATATTAATATAATTATATCACTATTTACAAAATTGTAACACTATAAATATAATTGTAACTTTATTAATATAACTGTTACACTATTAATATAATTGTAACACTATTAATATAATTGTAACACTATTAATATAATTAACATATATCACTATTAATATAATAAACATATATCACTATTAATGTAACAATTTCGATTTTTCAATTATATATTATCTAGGAAAGATGATTGTTTTGTTAAAATTATTTATTCCTTTATTAAAATTACAAACAAATATAAAGCAGCCACATTATCTCGTAGTCAAGACAGTGCTTCTCAAACGTTTTCATATTACAGCCTCCGAATTTCTAAACACTAAATCTAGTTGTTCCTGTTCCTGTTCCCTAATCTAAGGTTTTTGCTGACCAACAAACATTACTTTATTTTCCATAAATGTTTACAAAATGCTATAAATTTTGACATTTTTACTAAAATAAATTCCAGTAACTCATTATTTGCTATATAAGCAAAAAAAAATTAAATATTACAAATTATTTACTTAGTACAGTTGGACTCTACAAAAATATTTTAATTAGAGGAGTGTGATTGCATATTTTTACATAATATCCAGCAATCAATATCCAGCACAATGTTTGAAATTCTAATTCGCAGGGTTTTGTCCAAAGTTTCATCAAGAAAAAATACGATCACTTCTATTTGAATATGTAAGAAAGAGAGAAATATCATAATATTTTATAGACTTCGATCGATATGGTAAAAAATGAAAAACTGAATTTGCATCGTCTTCAAACACAATTAATTCGCGCGTAACATGCGAATAACAATATGAATTTTATATATATACTTTCATATATTTTTTTCTAAGAAATTAAAAAAAATTAGATTTACAAATAATAAATATTAGTAGATTTTATTTATCAAATACTGAAATATTACATTGTTCTTTGGTAGGAGCTCTACAATCTTCGAGGGTAACGCGCCCTCTATTTTGAAAAGCAATGGTCTTGTATTTTCTTATAGAAAAACAAGAACATGCGAATTGATAGCAAAATTCGAATAAAAAGACCTGTGTTATGCAGATTACAGCTTATCATATAATTTCAAATCTATAGCCGACACAACTAGAACAAAAAGCCTTCTTTGAACATCCGATATGAAAAAATTGCGAACTATCAGAAACAAAAATAGGATTAGAAACTCTCACATTCGACAGATCTGCAGCACAGAGGATACCGTCAAATGGAGCAAAACTAGAACGCGGTACTAGCTTGACCATTTGGATAGGAGGTGCATGGTTTGCGGTAACGCTCTGGACTTCCGTGCGGAAGGTCGCCGGTTCGAATCCCGCGTTGTGCTACTCCCCTCAAATGACCCAGGGGTTTCATGCGCCTAGTATTATACCTATAACTTCCGTCATATCTATTCTTCCAAAAAAGAGAAGAAAAAAACGTGCCGGTGGACTCCGATCATCTAGCTTCGGTGTTTATCTGATCCAGTACGGCGGTGTGGCCGGTGAGTTTGCTGGTGTGCAATGGCTCACACAATTAATTGAAAAAGGAAACTCCACAGCACAGCTTCACTTTTTAACTGATAACCTCAACTCTAAAGCCCAGCCAAGACGAATGACGATGGATAGGATGGGCAGAGACAGAATCTTATACATAACGGCACATGACGTCCCCGTATAACATCGCTCGCCAGGTAGGCCTCCTAAAAGGTGATCTGCTTCCCAAGAATGATTTTTGTAACAACAGAAACAAGGTCTATACCAAGAAGAAGAAAAAAAATGTAATTGTTTTTCGACGCTATACATTAGTCTTTCTTTAGGTTGTTTAACCTTTTAACCAATGTTGTACAAGTATCGTTTCATCGAAGTAAATTCTCAACTGTCTTCCAATATTTCATACGGTATTGCTAGGATATGATTGCTTGTAGGTTTTTCCGTGTATTGCCATATTTAGTATTCTCCCAATCATCAGCACGTAAAAACTTCATATCTCTTCTTTTCATACTTTTCCATCAGACTACGTTTTTTATTTCGCACATTTCTCGGAATTAGAAGTTTCTTATTCTGTTTCTCAAAGATTTGCCAGTAAAATTGCTAAATGTCTTTATCTCTATGCTTCGCCACATACTTTTGCATTTATTTGTATCTACACATATAATAGTATAGTCTTTATATAATAATATTATCCCTCTCATTCCCTTAAAAGACCTGCTTTGTTCAGCATTACTACATTTAGGAATAATATAGAATTCGCCAGCTCAAAAGGGAGATCGTGCCGATAGTACAATATGGTAGCTAACTTAAATGTGGACATATTTAATTCAACCATATCAAGGTTTTGGAGAATAAGGGCTGAATCGATAGAAGAATAACTGTTTTTATCCTCTCTACCTATATAATTATTTAATTTTCACTTACCTCTTAACATTACTGAACTATTCTAAATTATATAAACACTGGTAAATGGGATTTCAATCGTTGGTATTATTGAAAAAAATTTTTTTTATTGTATTTTGCATTTTCGTCGTATGCAGTACTATCTGGTGGACTTATTACCATGTGGCAATATCGTAGAATTTTCTATATTCATCAAATAATTTCTTCTAAGAGTTCTATAAATAGTTAATAATGGGTCTTACATATGTTTTTTAAATATCAAGTTAATTTTATTACAACAAACGATATTTCTTTACGACATCGGAAAAAAACATAATAACGTTCGTATTTTGTCAGCAACCATAAACGTATAATTCGTATGTCAACTGCCTTAGAAAACCCCTGCTTTTTCAGTAGAAAGCTCTACACTTCTTAATATAGGGAATTGCCTCATGGTTTAGTCTAAGTAGAAATGGCATCTAATTTACGCTGTAATATAAAATATATGATACATTTTTCTTCCTCTTTAACAAGTGCTAAGTATTAAACGTTATGGTCCTCTACTACGCCTGGCTTGAATTTTCCCCCAATCCTGGGGCATATTGAATGCAGCATACACTCTTTTATTTGGTCCATCAATCTTATAAGGAACCTATTCCTTGCTCGTTTTCCTTCAACTGCCCCCGCGGTTCCCAAAGTTTTTTATTCCTATTCGTCATTTAAAAAAACACAATTACTTTTTGTATAACCTTCAGAGGACAAGCATTTTATTTACTCTATTTTTAATCAAAGCATGATTTTACCTGAAATTAAGATCAAACTTTCAAGCTAATTTTGATTAACCATTTAGACGATTTAGTTATAAAATATTATTTTAAATCCGACTATTATCGCTGCTTCATCAGATACTTGTTATCAAACAAACAGCCTTGAAGATTTATTAGACGAAAAGAAAATTTATTTCTTCTCCCTCTCTTGAGTCCCTTAAATGAACCATCAGACCACAAATAAAAGTTAATGAGAATTTTATTCATTAGGGAAATATGGCATCTTTTGTCGGTTCCGCCATTTCTCGATTAATAATTCTAACCGACTCAACTAAGTTAACCCATTTCAACTAATTTGAGAGCAGTCTATTTTTTATTAAGAAAATGATAAATTTATTTATTAAACTGTATTTATTTATTTATTAATGAACAAAGTAACACACGCGGGTCATTTAAATTAATCTTAATAATTTTATTTAAAATTAAAGACAACGTTTTAACGTCTTCCAAAAGAAATCATTTTTAAGAATGTACATATCTTTCGAAAAATGATGCGTGTAAATACCAAACTATTGTATAACAACATAAAATCAAATACAATAAATAAAATGAAATCAACAATAAAACATCCGAGTGGAATAAATCAAATATTTTTTTGTATTATACTTTTATTGGCATATGCCAATCTCTTCCAACAAACTGATAAGATGCTAAATTGGCCTTAAGTGAAATTCAGAATGGAATCTTTTTTTTAAATGTGGGTTATCAATGAGAATCGCACTCGCGACTCCCGAGTTGGAAGCAACTGTCTTGCCAAATAGGCCACGGAGGTCGTCCTTGTTGGTAAGACGTTTGAGAAATAAGGAAAATTGATAACTTGTGTCCCAGTCAAGGCCCATAATTAAGGAAATGTCGGAGAAGGACTCTTTTGAACTCAACATCTACATTAAAAATATACATAAAACCAGACATCGATATGTATACTTCAACGAATTATTATTTAAGATTTATTTTGAATGCAAAATTTGGTGATAAAGCTTTTTTAAAAGAACCCTTACAGGAAATTTATCAAGATATTCACACAAAAATAGATCCTTGACAAATAGTATCAACGATTAAAAACCAAGTATTCATCTCATGCTAGCACATGTTACTAAAAATATTACAAATTAGATAAAATGTATTGAAAAAATAAATATGTTCATTATCTGTGAATTCAGCTAAACTAAATATATTCACTCCAGCTCAGCTATCGCACTATACATACTCTCGATACATTCTAACTAAGTTACTTCTAAATGTTTAAAAGCTAGCTTCTAAATAAGGGATTCTAAGAGAACGAGATGGAACATTTAAATCAATATGTTTCAGAGTCGTAGGTGAGTCCATACATATTGAAGAGGGTGGTCGAGCGAAAAAGTAATCAAACCATTGGATCAATCCCTTGACACTGACGTATACTCCTTCATATACTCGTATATAGAAGTTCACGGTCATTATTCAAGACGAATAAGAAGAACTATTGGATTAAAACTCATGGAGTAGGTACGACGTTTGAACTACAACGTGAACAGATAACAACACTCACGTAAGTTGAACACGTGCGGATTTTGTTACATATCGAACTCTTAAACCAAATTGGAACCCGTGATTTTATATGTTTGGGTACCATCGGGAATCAAACCCGAAACCGCTAAGTAAAAGTCAAATTTAAATTCTTAAATTCAGACGTTAAATGGTCTTAGAGAGAAACCAATCCGAAAATGAATCCACCAGGAATCGAACATGGGAACCACATTCTCAGTGCGAATGTCAAAAATTGTAATAAATCTTCTTACGGACCTCAACAATGTGCCGGCATAGTTTCCATAATTCAAGAAAGAAGCTGCATATGTTACCAACTGGCCAAAGAGAGGTTATCTATGATATACTAAAATTCATTTTCTTATTTTAATCTTGCTCTAAGATATCATTTGAAATGAAAATTTTCAAGGTGATTTTTATTTCGAGACAACGCTTTATAAATTGCCAATTTATAATAATTATTAGGAAAAAAGTTTGTTTATTTATTTGTAGGACAAATATTGAGATGTCCATGTCTGTGGGTTAAACATATTCTTTATTCCTCTAACCGTTTTCATCGGAAACAACACTTGAAAGAAAATTGCAAGAAAGGGAGTAAATTGAGTTCGTACTTGACTTTTCGACCCGAAAAATGTTTTATTTTGCTTAATTGAGGTTGTGTCTACTTCTATTCAAGTCGATTATAAAAATATGTATATTTAATCTATATCTTTAGTAAACTGGAATGTGACAATAAAGGCCTGGTGATCAATGGAAAATACCTGAGCCATTTGAGATTATCAGACGATATTGTTATATTCTCACCAAAGCCGAATGATCTTCAGCACCAGCTGCAGAAATTGGCAGAGGTCAGTAAAGAAGTTGGTTTAAAAATGAATATATCAAAAACCAAATATATGATGAACATCTTAGCTACCCCAAAATCAATAATTACAGGTCGAAGGCCGCTGGAAATCGTCCAGGAATATGTGCAATTGAGCCAAATTATTTCCTTTGTAGGTGGCATATCGGAGGAAATAGCACGAAGGACAAATTAGCATAGAGATCATTTGAACGTAAAAACATCTTCAAAAGTGATTTCACAAAATGTTTGAAGCGAAAGGTTTACAACCAATGTATTCTCCCAGTACATACATATGGCTGTGAAACATGGACGCTCACAGCAAAGAACACACAAAAGCTTCAGACCGCACAAATGGAGAGATACGTGATGGGATATACAAAAAGTGACCGTAAACGAAACACCTGGATTCGCAATAAAACAAAGATAGAAGACATAATAAATGTGTGCAAGAAAATGAAGTGACAATGGGCATGACACGTAGTCAGGATGTCAGATTCCCGGTGGACATCCGAAATAATCCAATGGTACCCAAGAGGTATAAAGAGACCCAGAAGACCGAAGGTACACTGGATATATGAAATCAGGAAGCATCACATGGTACCAACGAGCAAATAACCGAACTATTTGAAGTCAACTTTGGGAGACCTTCATCCAGCAGTGGATCGACCCTGGTTGACAATGATGATGATGTATAAACTAATGGATAGTCAAACTCCTTATGCCCAAAGATTTTTGGCAGGATGACGCCATCTCGCCTAACCTACCTTACTAGAAGATGATTTTAGAAACCTTCATTGGGAGAAAAAAGGAACCAACATAAATAGCTTTTTTTTAAACCATCTAAGATTTGTGCATTATTATTTTATTCTATTCCAATACCAATGAGCTCCAGAAATGTATTCAAGCATTGGCAGATGCTATCGCAACCGCAGTGCATAAGTTGAATTTAATCAAAACAAAATATATGCATAACGACTTTTCTACGACCAATCCAATCAAAGTGGACGATTTACAACTAGAACTGATACAGAAATACGCATACTCAAGGCAATCAATTTGCCTATTGGTGGCAAAGCGAACGAAATATATAGAAGAACCAAGCAAGCATGGAGTTAATTTGGAGAGATAGAATATATTGTCGAAAGTGATATTTCAAAAGCTCTTGATGATGAAATATTCGATCAGTGTGAGTCCTCGATAATGACATATGAGTTTGAGACATAGTAATTAACGGTAGGCTCAATACAAAAACTCCAACCAACTCAAAAAAATATGGGTTTCCAAAGTCTTACACAACTCATTCTCCCAACATAGTATTTTTTAACTCTACCTTTACCATCCGTCTTTAATAAACGTTTTTCCTTTATCCAGTCATTCCTTATTCCATTAAATAATTTTGTACCAGATATTATTACTATTACTTTAATTAACGAGAGTTCATTATCTATCAAGCTTTTGATATATTCACAAGAGATTTTCTAAACGTACAACTGATACTACGACATAAAATATTTTTATTACATCCAGTAGTTCCAATGCAACTCAGACGGAGCTACTGAACAATTAATTGCTCACGCAAAGAAAAATCTTACGGTTCGATAAATATCACATTTCCTTTTTTAATTTTCTAAAGGCATTGCCTCGCTGTTGTATCTTTGTAAATCTTTTACAAGCATAATAATTATTTAAAAAGTAAAACGTCTACTCGGTGATAATATCCGCATATCATAAAAGTTGATCAAGTCAAAATGTCGGTTTTCTCTATTGATCATGGACCTATTGAGTGAAAATAGCTCAATCAGGAGCGTTGAAAAACTAAAAGCAAAAGTCTGCATAAGACATCTGAGTTAAATACTGCATAATAATTTTAAGGATAATTTAAAGAGCGCCGTTTAGAGAGCAAATTCATCTCAAGGGTGCACCGACTCGGGACTCGAACTCAATTTAGACAAATTAAAAGTATTACAAAAAATACCAAGGAAAGTAGTGAATGTGGCGTTTGATGGGGTACTCACCCAAATCAGCATATATACAGAAAAACATATTTGGTAAGAAAACCGCAAAAAACTTATTAAGGGAAGACGAACTACAAATAAACTTTTTTCGATATGAAATGGTTACACATTCAGCTTTAGGTACAGTGTAGTGGATGTATGTAGTATTCATATACCACCATAAATTTTGAAAACACCTCTCAAAAATGGTTCTCATCTAGTGCTTCTTATTGTTACACACGCCATCATATTTCTAACATTAAAGGACTGACTATTCTACGCCACAGGACTGGCAACGGCAAAAGTTATTTTGTAATACCCCGCCCTATTAGATTTTTAGGAATGGTTGTCCCTAATGGAGAGATGATGATGATGATGAGGATGATCATTGGTTTAATAAAACTCGTTTGAAATCGGAATAAGCAAAGAGGTATTTTATTGTTAAACGTCGGTATTTATAATATTTGGAATATGTGTAGAACGGCGCAGAAGATATGTCGCCGTCTCGTTTCCGCTGAACAATATATTTATTGTTGCATGTCCCGTATTCATATGATTTGTAGGAAGGCGCAGAAGATATTTCGCTGTCTCGTTCTCGCTAAACAACAACAGCGGCTCGCGCCTCGACCACAGGGAGCAAAGGTCGCTACAGATTTATCGCAATCTAGTCGTATTTTTTGTTTGTTTTATAAACGTCTTTAAAGGGATTTTCTGATACAACATACACACATACCATCACATCACGTCCCTTTTGAGTAAGGTAGATGGGACAGTTTTTTTCCCATTTTTTCCACACACAACGTTTGCCTCATTTTGTCTTATCCTTCTTACCATTACTTCAGTCAAAATTTATACTTATCGGCAGCAAAGAAATTCATGAATTGATAATGTAATTTTCTTTACAATACTTGTATAATATGAATAAGTGTTGATAACCTAGGACATTCATAGCCTAGTTAATAAGACGCCTGTCAATTCCTGTTAGAATACAGTTTTTTTTTAAGTATTCTGCGTGGTTTTCACTTAAGGCTTTTTCAACACTTGTCTGGATAGAAGATATAACCATACCAAGTTGTACTTTATATAATGAGAATGTAATAGAGTACATTACTATATATTTTCAATATCCCTTGTGTTAGAGATAAAATAAGAATTATTTTCGCAATATAATAATAGATCGAAGAGCTACATGAAAAGAAAAGAAAAAGTAAACCTTTTTTAATTATAGTAATGTACAATAAAACGGAAGCGACTTTGAAAAGATTTCGGCCACTAAACGGCGCTACAGGAATAGAAGATTGATTGGTTTATTTAAAAATAAATAATTCTGAAAAAAATCGCGAGGCTTCAATCAAGTTTATTCAAAATTAATTACCTCCGGTCTCAAAGGAGGGACGTTGCAAACTTTCACGAACAACATTTTTCATAATCCCCTCCCCCATGAAAATTGGGGAAGAAAATTAAAAAATAATCATCTTGGAAGAATCCCGTGGCGTTCATAAATCACATCATCCCCTCGACCCGTGTTGTGTATTGGCCGCGTTGTAAAATATTACATGCCATTGTCTTCTGTTTGCTATTCGAACAACCCCCCAGAAATCAAGTTAACATTGCCTTTAGGGTCCCACGAATTAACACAGGATGCTCGAAATGACATTAGATAAAAAAATATTAATATTATTGGTTTTTATCTTCAAAAGAAATATCTTATTCGAGGTTCGTTCAAGTGTGATTCCTGCCATGTTACACAAGAAGACATTTACTTTATGTTATTTGTTTGTTTATATGTATACGGAACAAATAAAAATCACGTCTAATCTGTTTTGACATATTGAAAAAAACTGTCGTTTCATATAGAATGAAAATTTATAAAAATAGAATTCAACATAATGGGCAAAAAAACTCATGGACACAATGGAGAATTTTTAAAGAAAATTTCTAATAACCAAATAAATATTTTTCCTAGATGTACTTTGTTTGCATGGGACGTCCATTTCGCAAAAGATTACGACTTGAACGTCATAAAACTTATTCTCAAATATAAACTTAACCATTTGTATATCAAGACTTTGCCTTGAAAATTTTAGATATTCATATTAGAATACACAACTTGAAATGATTTAGTTCTTTCACTTATTAAATTTAATCAACGCGATACGTTTTCCTACTTCCTATCCCGAGGCTGTTTTTAGGTTATATCACCTCGGATATCCATTTACTTCAATATTTGGTATTGGAAATATTTTTTTCCTTTACAATTATTAGTATAATATGCAGATCTTAAAATTTCTGAAAGTAAACTTGAAACGTTTGGGTATGTACTATCAATTTGCAAAAAGCTCCTTTATTGTTTCTTACTTTATTATGTTGTTATAGATTGGTACAGTTATTCATTAAATTTGGTTTATCTTTCATCTATTAAAATACGTTTAATCCGTTATTTCCGACTGTTAACTTAATAGTTACTCCTATAATTCCTTTTCAGATTTTAGTTTCGTAAAAAGATATTTTTCTCAATCTTGCTATCGTTGTATGTAAATCTACTGTTTGTGGGACGGCTGGTTGTTTGAATTATTCAATTTTTTTTCGCGTAAATATCAAAATTAAGAATATCTCTTTTTTCATGTATTATTTTTCAAAAAGTTAATGAAATTTCAATGCCCTAATAAATTTCAAACAAAATTAAAGAGAATAATTAACCATTAGTTTAGTGGTGAAGACCGTAAGGAAACGGGTTTAACTTTAACTGATACTCTTGGATTTTCGTAAAATAAGAACAAATCAGAATCACACATAGGAAAAATTCTAATAAAATAAGTATAAAATAATCATTATTAATTTAATTCAAAAATGTATTTTTAGGAGTAAGTTTAAGTAAACTAAAAAAAAATTGTGCTGGTTTAGGTATGCAGATGACATTCTTTGTGTTTGGACGGGTACCGATAGACAATTACACCAATTTCTTAAATATTTAAATTCTATAGAAACTTTTATAAAATTTACACTAGAAACAGAACAGGACGGAAAATTAAATTTCTTGGACCTAACATTATCTCGGAAAAATGGCACATTTGACTTTGATATATATAGTAAAAATACTTCTTCAGACTCTATAATTCCAGCAACTTCCAACCATCCTATTAACCATAAATTCGCCGCCTTTAACTGTATGCTTCATAGATTGCTAAGTGTCCCATTAACCGACGACAATTTTAAAAAGGAGTTAATAACCATACAAAAAATATCTACAAATATCCTGAAAGCCTCGTTGATTCAATTTTAAAAAACAAAACAAAAAAGAAACTTATAAAAGATTATATATTTAACGACACTTTTAAGCATACCTATAAATGGAGCAAAGTTCTATTTATAAAAAAACATATCATACGAAATAACCAAAAATATTCCAAGTCACATAAAGCCAGCTTTTTACACTAATTTTAATCTCCGGAAACTTTTATTTAATGGGAAAGGCAAAAACGGAATACTTAGCAACAGTGGTGTGTATAAACTTTTATGTGCTCACTGACTGTGATAATTTCTATATAGGAAAGACAGGAAGATCTTTTGAAAAGAGATTTCGTGAACACAAATCCGCCTTAAGAAATCCTCTAATTTATTCTGAAATGGCTTATCATTGTCACCGTGAAAACCATACTTTTTCTATCGATGATGCCAAATTCTTACATATCAGTAGTAACGGGAATAAATTGGACAGATTAGAGGCCGTAGAAATTTCTAATTCAGTACATCGATCCGAACATCGGGTGAACAGTTATATCCCAAAAATTTCTCTGCTCTTGGCTGAAATCGTCCCATGCCTCCCTCACCCCTCAGCCCCCAACCGTTGAAGCGTGTATATCGGTACCAGTTGGAACAGAATTTAGTCTTGTTTGTGCTCCCCTGAAGATGAGGGGAAAGCCTTGAAACCGGTAGGGTTATACCGTTACAAAAAGTGGAATAAACAGTGTTTGATAAAAATAAATTACAATAATTTAATTCATTCATGTAAACAACATAAAATCAGCTGTATTTACGCCCTAAAAGGTTTTTCAAAACATACAAAAAACGTCGATCCGCCCCACCACGAAGTACCTCGCCACTCGATTGATGAATTTTATTTTTCAAATATTATTTTACAGCTGTCACAATTTGATTTGATTAAAAGACAAAATAACAATGGTAAATAATGTACTTATTAAAAAGAGATGAGTTTATTATAGACCAGTAAAATATGAGTATTTAAACGAGATAGCAATACTCTATTCTGAGTTTCGTTACATTCAAACTCTGTGTTATTAAAGATTATTGGGTGGATTGCTTATAATAAAAAGACTACCAGTTTTATTATTAAAATGGATTTAACTAGGTTTTTTATTATTTCTGCAAGACATTTTTTTATTAAAATATACTTATTTTTATGGATCAAAATGATAGGATTGTTGTACAAAAAGTACAGACGCTAAAAGAAAAAGACGATCGCGTCAATCACAACAAATAAGCGAGACTCTGGAGAAACATGTGTATGAAGGAGACGACATGTGTATTAAGGAGGCGACATGTTAGGAAGGAGACGACATGTGTACGAAGGAGACGACATGTATATGAAGGAGACGACATGTGTATGAAGGAGCACGAAGACATGCACATCGTTATGCTGAAAAAAAAAATATTTCCGTCATTATTGAACGGTTATTGTTATTATTATTAGTATTATAAAAATAATTGCGCTAATGTCATATTTCTATCGAATATTCCTATGTTTTCCTCGAATTTATAAAAATATAAATGCCTTCCCTTTATGATACTCTAGGTGACCACAAATATTTTCTATCGTTAACCCAGGTCCTGTTTAAATAGCTCGTTTGTTAGTCAATTTAGAACCTTTTTCACAAGTTTTACGTACGATGTACCATGGAAAGAATATTCGGAGATATGTATTATAACAAAGGTTTTTAAAATAAATCTAAATTCTCATAGAAAACATCTTTCAAACTTTTTATTTTATATGTCACGCTTGTGTAACATTTTGATATATTTCTGAAAAATGCGATATACTTATTTCATAGGCACTTCTTATTTTGCAGACGAATATTTTAATAAAATTCCTAGGTTTACAAAATTCTATCCGAGAATATTTATAAATAATTGTATAAAAGAAATTTCTTATATTGTACTATTTAGAGATTTGATATGTGCAAGGGGAAAATTGCATGAAGTGCAAATATCTTGAGTAGTCTGTGAGAATATGCAGTGTTTTTGGACAATGACCTTAATAAAATCTCCCATATAATCGTATATATTTTATGTTAAATATTCGATGACCAAGAGTTGGATTCTTAATACACACTATAATAATAATAGAATAATACACACTTAATACACGTATAAACGACTTGTTATAATCTAAACAAAACTATGTTTAGATTATAACAAGTCGTTTATACTCGTTTATTATAACGAATCTATGTTTAGATTAGAACAAGTTGTTTATACTCGTAGATTATAACAAATCTATGTTTAGATTACCACAAGTCGTTTACACTCGTAGATTATAACAAATCACATATTCAAACATAAACATTTGAATTACACAATTTAACATTGCTGAAATAAAATCTTCAAATAATTCTTGATGAGTGAGATTATAACAAGACACATCCTAATAAAATATTCAGATTATTTTTGATGAGTGAGGTTATAATAAGACACTTCCTAATAAAATCTTCAGATAATTCTTAATGAGTGAGATTATAACAAGACACGTCCTAATAAAAATTACGTAAAACATTGTGGAATTGAAAAATTTAACACGCATTGATATTGTGGAATTGATTTCTGAGTAGGAGCTCCTTGAGAAGAGTTTGCTCTCTAAACAGCACTTTATAAATTATTCTTACATATTATTATTAATAAATATTATAACGTGTTACGTTTTTCAAAAAAATCTTTTAAAATATTCGGATAACCCATTTTCTGATAATGACAAAACGCTGAGTAGTTGAACACGCTGTATCTGAAAGTGTACGAGTATAGGTAGTGTAAGCAGAAACCTTTCCATCAATTATTAGGGCATCCCTCGCATAACAATAGACTTGGTTATTAGTCTACTAAAGCGTACACGAGGAAAGATTGAATAGTTAGTAGGTAGACGAGGTGAAATGTATTATAATGTTTATAAGGGAGTTCTACTAACAAGAACACATTATACTATACTTACAAATATAATTTGAAACTTCAAATCCGCGGGGAATTCCCTTCACTGAGTTTATTCAATATGTATACGCAACTGTTTTCAATGGACTTTTGGAAGGTAACTTGTTTCAATTGTTAGAATATTTGATGAAAATTTTATTCATTTTAATTTCAAACGTTTTATGTAATAATTAATAACATTATCATAAAATAAGTATCAATTTTTTTATTCTCAGTAATCAGGTCTTCTGAATGTAACTGATGATCGATCCAAATAGTGTTAACCTGTTTCTAGTTATCGGGCACCTAATGGAGAACGAATACATAGATTAACTAGATATAAGTCCTTAAGCTCCTTGCTCTGTATTCAACAAGAGATGCCTAACACAAAATAGTTAACATAGTCACCTTCAGTGGTACCAACGACAAATACCCTAGCACGCCCACTTTATCATTTTACTATACTCTTCACTGAGTAAAGGATTCGAAAAGGACAAATTGGTTTTCACTATAAATTGGGTATTGGGCATTCATTTATTCATTCTGTAAAATTGTAAAAAGTCTCGATGAGCAAGTATGAAACTCCGAAAGCGCTCATAAAATTTACTAAAAAATAACTTAAATCCAAAACATAAATAAATACTGATATTAAAAGATATCATAAAATCGAATAATTTTTTTCCCTCTACCCTTCTCTCTTACTACAAATATCAAATCCACAATAAATGTGTAATAATAACAACTTATTATTTATAAAACGGTATGTTATGAATAACCTCATCACAACAACCCTTAATAATTAAAGTGACTCTCAACACTTGTATCCCGATCTCGTGTTTTGACGTGATAAACTAGATTTGCGTTGAGTCCTGGTCCTATGTATTCTAATGATCGATGGCTTTTCTGAAAAATGACATTTTACTGGCATTTAACAAATATTGTTGCTAACAATTCAACTTCAAAAAGAAGTATCCTGATTTGCAACATGGATAATACCCTATATAATGAAAATATACATTAATTGGTTTATAATGGAAATTTTGACTTTGTGTCATTAGTTTGCAGTGAAGTTTCAGATCTTGAGGATTTTGATATATGAATCAGGAAACCAACTACGGTCACCGCTTCCAAATAGAATAATAAGTTAGTAGAGTTCTACAAACAGGTTGTCAAAGACCGTTTATAAATATGTGTTGATATGTATTCCATCAAAAAAATAAAAACCTTGCAGAACTTGCAAGATATATGCTAATCACAAGAAGATTAGTGAGACTCGGTACATGTGTTAGCATTGTCATGTAGCTCTCCAAAAAGGAAAATGTTTGAATAATCCCCATACTAAACTAAATTCAATTATTAAAGTACAATACTTTAAATAAATATTTTTATTACAATATTTTTTTAATAATTTTTAAAATAATTTTATTACAAAAAAAAGTTTTATTACAATATTCGTGTTATTTACTTAGATATAGCAATTATAATCAACCCTTCACAATTACATAATTCTTCGCATATAAGTCGGGCACTGGAAATATTGTATTTATTTCGATCGGATCTTTAAGTGTTAAGTAATAAAAGGTAGTAAAATAGGCAATAAAAACCTTCTATTGAACTGTGCCTCCACCTCTTACCAATAAAGATTAGATCAACTTATAATAATCACAATGATGGTAGTTTTTTTACCCAATTCGATCAAACAAAATGTGTTATACATATAAAAAGAAAATTAATTGATAAATATTTTTAAAAAAATTAATAAAATAAGCCAATATAACGAGTATTAACGCTTTCTTATGAAGTAGCTCAGTTATCTCTACCAAGTTTACTTATGAGCTGAATCCTCAATTTATGCCCAGAGATAGGGATGATATCGATATCGGAAAATTTGTTCAACAAGGCCATTACGTGTGCGGGTGGTGGGACTCTAATAGTTGAGTTCGTGAATGCGGCATATAAAACAGTCGTAATTCAAGTTAGTTTAAATAATTGTCAGGAACATTATAAACAAGTTTGTCAATTACGTCAGACAGATGTTAATTTTACACAAAAAATAGCAATTGAAATTAATATTACATACTTAAAAGAATATCAAAAATAACAATTACCAAAAATCTTACGATCTTTTTAAATACGAAAGTTATTTTTGCGCCGACCTGTACAACCATCAGAATTATCACTTTCGCACAATGTCCTTATTAGAGTTAGCAGAGAAAACATATATTTATTTCATTACATCTTAAAGTCATAGGTATCCTTATACCCTCGAATACTAGGCGGAAAAAGTGCCTGCGTCGTTCGAGGGGAGTAGCACAGCGCGAAGTTCGAACCGACGACTTTCCGCACGGAAGTCCAGTTGTTACCGCGCGGCTGTGTGCGTCAAAGACCTCTTAGAAGACATCCTTCGTTTCTGACACATCCATACAATATTCTGTTATGACTATATATGTGGCCTACTTTGTAAGACGCCTGTCTTTCAATCCGAAGGTTGAGGGATCATTTTCCGTTATTTTTTTCATTATTCTAGTCTAGTTTTTACTTAAGACTTGTTAAAACACCATCCTACTTGGTTGGAAGAGATTACCGTATGGTTATCAACCCAACAGGTTATAAAATAAGTGCTTTTCACACATTCATAATTTGGTTTCTTTTATCGTGCCACGGTTTTTTAGGATTTTTACGGTTTTCATAATCTTTTTTTATTTCCTATACTACCCCTTTAAATATTTTTGTAATTCTTTCATTAATTTTCAAAAAAAATATTGTATTTAGTATACAACCTTACGTGTTAATTCTCCTGTGGAAATGTTTTTAAAATAATGGATACTAACGAAAATTATCAAGTAGGCCACAGAGGCTGCCTATTAAAATAACTCTTTTTACATGACCGATCCATCTAAATGGATTTTTCTTAATATTCGATTATGCCTCATTTAAAAAACAAGGAGAATGGCCTTCATGTTTTTCCTTACAAGGCTTTTTGGTAGAATACTTTTTGGTAGAGAAGAACAGTTGCAAAACAAGTTCATTATGAAAAATTCTTTTTGTGTACAGTTGCAAAATAACCTTAAAATATTTTCACAAAAATATTCCCCACTTCAAATAGGAAACAATTTATACGCGTAAAAATGGGAAGAATTTCAAATACAGTCACTAAGCCACGAAAATATTAATAAGACCCTTTGCTCATTTGCATATACTTCAAGTAAATTTTGTTTTTTCTTCAAAATGGAAATTTCTCGAATATTTAAGTCACCCTCACTTGCAATAATTGTGTGTACCTCTCCATAAAAGTGTTTACCCTTCAAATCTGCATGAAAACCCCAAAAATGTTCAAGAATATTTCCTTTTAAAATGTAACTCAATTTTTTTTACTAATAAATATTAAGGTTATATAAAAAACCATAAGTGTGGATTATGTCTCTTTTAACCTGTAAGACACAATCAAAATAATATGTGTGTATGGCTTATAAATTTAAATTAATATTTTTTGACAAATAATATTTCATTGTAACATGTTTTATTTTAATAAATAAAAACTATAATTATAGTTTATCTCTGTTTTAAACCCGTAAAATACCGTCAAAATATTGTAAGCCTTATAAAACACGCTCTACACTTTTTAAAAAATAATATTTCTCTGTAACATAATTTTTCGATTTAATAAAAAATATAATTGTGGCATATGTCTATTTTAAAACTTATAAGACACAATCAAAATAAGGTATGCCTTATATAATAAAATTTAATCTTTTTTGATAGATAATATTTTATTTTGATTATATAAAAACTATAATTGTAGCTTATGCCCCTTTAAACCTGTGAGATGCACTCAAAATACTATAAACCTTATAAAATGCACTTGACACTTTTTGATTAATAATATTTCAGTGTTACATGCTATGTTTCGATTTCATTAAAAATATAATCATGGCGTACGTCTTTTTTTAAATCTAAGGGACACATTCAGAATAAGGTATGCCTTATAAAATAAAATTTAATATTTTTTGATAAATAATATTGTATTTTGATTATATAAATAATTACAATTGTAGCTTATGCCCCTTTAAACCTGTAAGATACAATCAAAATATTGAAAGCCTTATAAAATATATTTGTATTATACTTTAGATAAAAAAAATTGTAATTTATTTTTATCAAACACTGTTTATTCCACTTTTTTGTGACGGTATAACCCTACCGGTTTCAAGGCTTTCACCTCATCTTCAGGTGAAAGTTTATTGCAAATACAATCTGGTGGGCTTATTGTCAGGCGGCAATCTCTTCCAACCAACCAGATAAAAGTAAATGAAGCAAGTTACGTGGCCACATAAATCATTCAAATGACTATCCATCCCCACGAAATCCACAAACATATACGTGAGCACATGCCCATGAACCCCACAAAGACGGACAATCACCCGAACATTCCTTTTCATATAAAGGGAGATATCATCAATCAAAAGGAAGGGATGTTGGAGAGGAAAGGGAAAGAAAAATCAGGAATGAAACACGTTATTTTACTGACTAGAAATTAAGAGGTTTTTCAATCGCTTCAGTCGATTACATATGTTAAAAACCATAAAAGTATCTCTCTTTTTAAACACGTAAAAGTCAATGAAAATTGTGTATGCCTCATAAAATATAATTTAATCTATTTGATCAGTAAATCACGATCTAGCTGATTTCCTTTTACTTCTTTTTGTACCTTTAGCGATAACTTGAAAAAAATATCCGTTTTCGGCAGCACGAAACAGTTCCTCAACTACCTAGAAATCTGACAATTCGCAAATGTTATGTAACCAAGACAAGCATATAGTTCCAACCCCCTGTCAACACTCAATTTAGTCCATCAATATTGTTTTTTTTTTCAGTAGAAGGTTTGTTTTCTTCTCAATTGACAATATTTGACATGTTTAACTTTTTCGGTGATCCCTTTCACCTCCAGTTTAGCATTATATCTCCAATTATGAATCTAACCAACTAAATACATTTTATATTTCTTTGACATACCGGAAAACAAAATATCAAAACACTTCATGTGTAAAAATGTCAAACCCGTTATATGTATATGTATTTTAAGGTTAAATTACAATACATCAAACATTTTTCTTGTTCAATACGCAGCGGCAAAATGTTTCCTCAATTGTCTTAGAATATGTAAAATGTGGGTTGTGTTTTTTTTTTATTTTAAATTTTACTTCATTAAAATTGTTAATGATCAAAAACGACCTTACGATATACAAACAAATGAATATATATATATATATATATGAATGTTTTAATAATTTATACACGGTTTTGACTTTGGTCTCTGAAGGTTTTACAATTAATTTTGGATTAAAATTTATTATTTTAAGTAAATCAATTAAGAAAGAACAGGAAGCAGATAAAATATACTGAAAATGAGAGTTGAATTTATACAGTATAAGCGTAAAAAATATACGCACTATGTAAAGGGCACTCGAGGAACGCATTGTCAAAGTTATTTTGCTCCCTCCACATGTGCTCATTAGACTTGATTTTAATGCAGGAGTTTTGTTTAATAAGAATCTATCAGGCAGTGACAGGCAATCTACCAATACTTATTCTGCATATGTTTGTGTCCATTCGTTTGGAGACGTTTCTTTTGTAGTACTGCTTGATAAATTCAACAAATCTTACGAACTGGAGCATGTTCAGCAGAAACATGAATCTCGAAAGGTGTTTAAGAGTTATAAAAAAAATAATATCAAATTATATTTTACATTATTTATAGTTAAGACATTAATACTTTGGAGGTTTAAAGACATTGTTATTTGTTTAGTCCAACACTGCTTATTCCATTTTATATAACGGTATTACCCTACTGGTTTCAATGTTTTCACCTCATCAGGGGAGCACAGACATGACTGAATTATATTTGAACTGGTACTGACTGAAATTAAGTTGGGGATTGTAGGTGGAGGATTTCAAGGTTTTCACATCGTCATCAGGGGAGCACTTATATATTCATATTTAATCATAAATATTGATAAGACATCCCAAAAAATCTTATCAGCTTCTTTCTGTTGCACTCGCCCCCCATGTATTAGCAAAAGGCAGACAGTTCAATTTCATAAAACCAGCAACGATAAAATTCTATCATAATATTGGATCTATTTTGGAACAATCAATTTATTCGACGAAGACGAAATCGACCTTAAAGTTATATTACTCTCCGATGGAATGTTTCTCAGGCACAGATTCGAAAGGTACAACTCCATTAAGGGGCTTGAATACAAAGAGACAAAGAGAATTGATTAAAGTTTAAATCAATCCTTATGCGACACTTGCGCCAATGTTGACTTTTTGGGCTAAAATGACAATATTTTTGACCACCTTGTATCAGCCTAGTAGCTGCTTTAAAATCAAACTGGAGCTTATTAATTAACGAATCAGATAACATTTTCGTTTGATTTTTTTTAATCCGTTTCACTTCCTTAATAAATATTTTAATAAATGTCACAGAAAAACTTAAAATATAACTGAATTTAAATTGAACAAATGCTAATTAAAACTAAGTTGACATTGTGAGCTATTTTTTATCAATACGACAAAAATGGTCAACTGTAATTTCGTGGGTCAGTATTTTAAAGAACCACAGATCAACTTCAATGTGATAGGTTTTCAAGTGACCTGTATGTTAGATTTCAATGTGATAGGTTTTCAAGTGACCTTTATGTTACACTTCAATGTGATAGGTTTTAAAGTGACCTTTATGTTAGATTTCAATGTGATAGGTTTTCAAGTGACCTTTATGTTTGATTTCATTGAAATCGAAAGATGAGCAAAACTTTGGTTCTTCTTACCTTCGAAATACTTTTTTAAACTTTGTTTTTAACTTATATTGTGGAAGCGATTTCCTGTATATGAAACATATTGGCGTTCATAATTCATTTATGTCTTAAAAAATCACTTTGCAGTATTATTCCAAGTGAGTGATTTTTTTCTTTCAGATGTAAGAAAAATAAATTTGTTTGTTTTATTTTGCTATATTTTAAAGCTTGTTTAGAAATAATTAAAAATTAATTTTAATTTAGAAAGTATTAAAATTCTTGAAGTACCTATCAATCTACTCAGAAACTTCAACAGCAATAGGTAGAAACTATCTATGAACCTGAGTTATGGCCCTTCAATTTTAATTGAAACCTAAATTAGGTCCTTATTTCCTTGATTCAAATTTTGGTATATTTAAATTTCATGCATTTTTATTTAATGTATTTAATCTGGGTTTCACTCAATTGCATGAGATTACAAGGAAAAATAAAATGATAACGATATCGGAAAATTCATTAAACAAGGTCATTCCGTTGGCGAGTGTTACTCTTAACGGCTCAGTTCGTGAAGATGACACCAAAAACAATCTTAATTCACAGAAGTTTGTCAATCAACAAAGGGTTTGGTAACTATTGCGTAGAGCTTGTTTAGCACTTAAGGAGTAATATTCAAGAATACATACTTACCATCACATTATTTTCTGGTCGAGGTAGGCAAAGAGGACCGACTGTCAGATTCTCCGTGTATCTAACATTTTAAAGGAGCCTCCGCTATTATTTTTTTACTTCAGAGAGAAGGTAGCTATTTCATCGTAGTACGAGTACATTAAACTTTCTCACAAGTAAACAATCGCACTGCAAGGGAACCCAATCCATTTCGAGAGACAGTGTAGGTGGGTTTTATATCATGGCGGAGACATCCTTCGCATTTTCAACATCAAAACACGGTCCGGTTCGAGAATATGTTTTAATGCCCAATTGACTTTGTTTCATATACGACATTCGATATTTCTCGTAACTCTTCAATCATCTGAAACAATAGTACCCAAAAAGCAGAATTCCTTAATTTGCTCTAATCATCCAATTTTCCCCCATTTATTGCAATTACCATTTCTTTCTATGCCCAATCACCATGACTTTGATTTTTACAACATTCATTCTACAATAAAATATTCCTCTTCGCATCTCTCATACAATTTACTTATCGAAATCTGTAATTCATATTTACTATTCATTAACAGTACCATGGCACCAACAAACAGCAATCTTCATTAAATCCCATTCGACCGTGTGCTACCCCTTGACCTCAGTAATAAAAATATTTAATAAATTTTAATAGAGATGCGACTTGGTCATTAAAAATTACATAATGTGGTATTTATTTTTTTACGCATCTAGTACTCATAATACGGAAACTGCTTGTTACCGTAAATAAAGAACACCCACGGTATAATACTTTTATTATAGTAAAAAAAACACCAAAGGAAAAAGCTTAGCGTCCTGTTTGAGATATAATAAAAAATTAATATTATTTCCGAGAGTAAGACCCACAAAATTTATTTTCCGTAGCTTTTCCGGTTGAAAGGGTCTCGAGTGAAAAAAATACACGAGACTTATCCCTAGGGTCTGGAAAATGCAAAAGAAACTCTCAGAATAAGGAATAACCAAAATATGTGGAATACGTAAAACACGTGGTTTAAAGACAGATTTATCAGGTTACGTTTGTTGAAGTAAGGTTTTAAAATGTGTGATTTCAATACAATTTATAAATATCTTACACGAGTGACGATCATAACTGAAGTGTTCATTTCTCAAAAGATGAACTTAGCGGGTCATATTGTAAGGTGATCAGATAGTAAATAACCACTGTCATTCATATGATAACCCTAAACATATCCGAATCAAGGATGCAGACATGTTGAAGAGCGTGACCTAAAGATGAGATTGTCTTCTGTCACAGTAATCGAGCCTATCCGTATTCCTTTGAAATACTACTTGCATTTAGAGAGGCAACAACTCTTTCACATATATAGCGCGTATGAGCATTGTTACAAGATGACCTCTTGAACTGTACTGAAACTCCTTTTTTTCATTAATTTGTTTTGGAAATCATCAAGAACCCTTAACCTTCAAAGGTAAGATCAGTATCTTAAGAACTAGACCACGAAGTTTATCAATAGCCACAAAAGCAAACTTATCACACTTTCTTGTCTTGTCATTTCTAATATGTAATAAACTCTTTGACTGCCGGCAGGTACATGTATGGCGGTACCCAGCACGCCGCGAATTTTACGACAAAAATAAAACCTTCTAAACATATCGTTATTGAAAGTGTAATCAAGTTTATTTATAAAACTTACCAAATAAATGAAGAGCGCGCCAGTCGTGCAGTCATTTATCCATAAGCATAAAATTAATTGTTCATGGTGCAGGGTTGTCACAAAATTTGTCATAGAAAATATGAAAACTAAATTATATGTCAAAAGTAATTGTTTATGTTAGTTTAATATTAAAAGTATACACTTTATAACGTATAAAAAACTCCCCTTTACACTTTATAACGTATAAAAAAAAATGTACATAAAAATTTGACAACGTGCGATTAGGTTCCGACACTCGTAAGCTTATAAAATAAACTAACAGATTCACAACACAACAGGCACAATAGTAAAATTTAGCACGAAAATACACTGACAAAATGCGAAATTACTATGTCAAAACACTTTTTTTTCTCTCATAAAGTAATTATGATAAAACTTATTCAACAGAAATAAAAATCAGAAAACTCTACCGCGAAATAAGTTTCAAATATAATATGAACCGCTATACATGGAACACGAAATAAAACTGTACTCTGTAGACGAAAAATTATATACGCAAAAAATCGATAGAAATTCGGGGATTCCTAAAAATCCCGGCTAATAAAATATATTACACAACCCTGAGCGTCATCAGTTGTTCCGACGACACAGCTCTCTTTAATTTACGTTTAAAGTGGTAAAAACAAATTCTGTTTCAATTCTAAGTATGCAAAGATATTCTCAATAGATGTCACTATGTGTTCAATATATTTGTACATTTTAAATAATTGATTTTCTTTAGTAAAAGCCCATTTAAAACGGCGCGTCTTAAGACGTAATTTGTGTATGAGCGGCGCTCCGTTCACAGGAAATTATGCGTCTTAAGACGCTTTTGGCAGTTAACCGGTTAAAAACGACAATATGAAGAAAATTAGTAATATTCTGGAATATGTAAAATGTACGAATGGAGTTTGATATTACTGAGACTTTTGAAACTTTCAATGGTGTAAAGATATGTGTAGATATGGACTATACTTTCTACTTTTTAATATTGCTTCAAAAAGTTATCCGGGACATCGGAATCGACATCACCGGGACAATTTCCGGAGGATTTGTACTTCTACTGCCTTATGCAGACAATATCAATATACTAGTAATAACGTGATGATAATAGTAATAAAAAGATCAGTTATATTGCGCTCTTTAGAGAGAAGACTCTTCTCAAGGGGACACTAACTCTAGATTCGAACCCACCATTTGTGGCATATTACAAAAAAAAAACAATCACATTTCAGGGATATGAAAGTACTCCATATCTGCATATCTCTGGAATACCTTCTTAGTCTGACAGTAAAATATGAAGCAACAATATTCCATTTGGATGAAGCAAACATGTGTGGATCCTGTTGAGAAATTACCATTTTGGATTTTTTGATAACTTCACATATATGGATTTTCTTCATAAATAAAATCCACCTTCTTCAAATAAGTGCCACTTCAGCCTGCAAAAGATTCACAATTCACGAGACTGGACTTTTTAAATATTGGCGTATAAGCCACGCCACATAAACTTCATGCAAATGAGAGTCATGTAAAAGCATGTGAAATGAGAAAAGATTTTCTGGAACCCATTTTCTTTAAGTGTCCTTTATGAGCGCATACGGCGTTTTCTTTTTATCATATGTACATGTCTGACCTAATTTCATTTAATTTTCATACAAAATTTATTTATTTATACTGAACAATAAATTTTACAACTACGTCATTTATGACAAAAATACAACTAATTTGAAGTTGACGCACAAATTATGTATATGGATCTGGATTTATTGTATTTCATTTGACGTGTCCCCTGTAAATTAGGTTTTGGTATGTATCTCATTGAAGATATAACATGGACAAATAAGTTGATGTGTTTTTCTGATTTTTTTATAACAAAATACCCCGTTGCAAACACTCATCCACTTGATAATCAAACCCAGCATACTTTATCATTAGACAGACCAAAAAGTCCATCTCACAATGTCCCACATATAATTACCAAAAACTAACCGCATTCAAGAGATTACAAACTGCTGTCGCAATAACTACCGTCGTTGCCGGGTCTCGTAGTCGAGGATCCCCTCGCCACTCCAACGTCAATCTTAAACCGCTCTCCCACATCGATCGTGTGATCTTCTGTGAGAAAACAGCCCGATCCTAGATGCGCACTCCCTCCCGCAAATGCTACAGACATATGGATCCTGCTGAGCCACCTAGTCATGCTGACACATGTTCGCAGTGCGCTGACTGTTTCTCACACGTCTAGCCGCTGAGACGCCATCAGCCCGAGAACATACGGCTTTCCACCTCTCACGGTCTTGAGCCACCCGCTCCCAGTCCTCAAGCGCTCCGCACAAAGTAAGTGACTCTCGCAGACTGTCTTTATACTCGTAGCGCTTCCTCTGCCCACCAACTCTTCGCTTGCCCACCACTTCCCCGTACAAGCCGCGTTTTGGGCGACGCAATAACTACTACGCTTCAATCCACTGCCTGAAATTTTTGTCCTCTGTTGCCTTTATTTGGCACCTTAAATTAAGTACTCCATTTTATGTCATGGGAGTCAAATAAGCATATTGCCTTTGGGCAAAAAATGTTCTGACTCTATAGATGGTGAATATTTGATATCTTGCCATACATGTCTGATGAGTTGGTATTTTTTCTTTGTCTTGATAATAATTCCAGAGAACGGATTTGAAGTGTAAGTTGGTTACGTTAAGGAACCCATACTCCCAAAAAAATACGTTGTGTGATACCGAGCAAGAAGTTTACTAATTATTTTTATGATTATTTTTTGGGAAACCTGCATTAAATACTTCGGTGTTGAGGTGTAACCAAGTCGATATACCGTAGGAAAGTGTCAACTGATAAAGCGAAATATACATCTTTAAGAACATTTTTAATGAGCACATTTCGAATCATACGGAAAATATATCTAAGTTTTCTGATGTTTGTGTCCAAAGTATTAATATGGATCCACAGCAAAGAAACTACTCACCGAAAACTCAAATGAACTTTATACTATCAACCCTTTCGAAAGAAATACAATTACAGTTAGCCTACATTGTCAAAAATTATTGAACATTTTTCAATAAAGTACGTACCCAGCACCCCTATATATTTTTGTTATCGTTTTAAACACATATCTTTTCTATGTGATAGATAACCTTATAAAAACACGAAAGTTAGTTAAAATTGTATACATTATTTGAGCTCAATTAATCATTCTGAACCCATCCAATAGAGCGGGATATTATGCAAGGGCTTTGACCTGCTGGTCATTTAGCAATTGTCTGCCTCGTAGTGTTAGACATGCGGGTGGCGTATACAGCTTTAGGAAGCACTAGAAGACGAAGAGGTATTTTCAAAATTATATTTTTCTATATGAACATTACAAACATACAAAACACATAAAGCCGAATGTATTACATTCCAATCGTTTCGACATCACCATAACTATATCGATTAGTCTAGAAGAATGCAACAGCAGCTAACGGGGCACAGTGGATAGTCATCACGTGCAACATTGATTGAATGTCACCACACATGTGTATAGATATATGCCAATATTTCATCTAAGGAGATGTGTTACTTTCACATAGATCAATATATATTACTATCAAATATTGGAAGATTTATAAAGGTTTCTTTGTATTTCATCTTAACTTGGTATGTTTTTTGCGGGGTTCTTACCAAATATGTTGTTCTAAACAAATGCAGATGCGGGGAAGTGGCTTATCTAATGGGCACCGTCATCACATTCATATCCGTATGTTTACATATATCAATTTTGTAATATGTCAATAACAGCGAGTTTGAATCCCGAGTAAGAACACCCTTGGATATATTATCTTTGATTATAATTATTCAACATCTATTAGATGAGACTTTGTGAATTTGATTGAATTTCATATCTCATTGAAGATAAATTATGTTCTTGATTTATTAATATTATTCTAGGTATTCAATGTAAGGACCACTTTCTTAACCATAAAACTAATAGAAAAACTCAAACCTTAAAAAACGTATTAAATCCGCCACTGGTTTCAAATATTTTAATTAAGTTTCGTTCAACTTTGGCCATCATTTTACTCAGATTGAAAATTTCTCTTTTGAACTTTAACTTTCGCTCCGGAAATAATGGGCTACGAAATAGATTTTTTACGCACTTTGTATGGACTATAAACGCTTTAAGACAAATCCAAATTGCTTTCGGCAAATTTTTGTGGTGAAAAATTAAAAAATAATTGAGAATTTCTCGTTCATTGGGTTTGTGTGCTCGACTTCTAAAGAGGCAGAGGTTGTAAGAAAAGGGTTTTAACAAATATTTATTTTTAATAGAAATTAAATACTTCAAAGTTACTCTTTATTTCAGACTTAATATACAGTACAATGAATCATTTTGTGAATAAACAACCTCGAATAACTTAATATCGAATCATTGAGCTTTCAAATCTGAATATTAGTGAATAGAAAAAAGACACGGTGACCCATAAGTCACGCTCATATTCAAGGCGTTGTTGTAGATCTTGTGGCTTTAATTTTCGCAACAACTGAATTTCATACAGTTACAGTAAGAGTTGCAAATTATTTATTTAGATTTGTTGCAGTGTCGTTCGAGACGTTCCGAACTGAACTGAATGTCATCTGATAAAGTTATTATTGTCGAATATTCTTATTAGTGTGGATAGTACGATGTATTCCGCTTCGGTGATTCTTTTAGTCGAAAACGGTCAATTAATGTCCTAATCGTCGATATTGCTGGAAAATCTCCATCAGTAAAATGACATCGATAAGTATGTTATATTCGATAAATTGACTCTAGATTTGTGAGGTAAGTTCTACTACTTCCATTCGTTTCTTTGTTTTTAAATTATCTATAGAAAAAATAAAAAGATGCTTCTAAATTCTCCATAGTAAAATTTAAAAATTAAAACATGATTGTTTGAAGCTGGACCTCGACTTATGGGACACTCTGTATATTAAACCTCTGTAAAGTTAGAAAGTTAACTATACAGTGGTTTTTTTTTATCGTTATTTAATTTTTTTTTTTCGAACTAAAATTAACATAAAGTTCACTTTAAGTAATTTAATCAAACAAAAAAGTATTCACTGTGAGCTTTATACCATTTAATCAAACGTACTCGTATATTATTCATTTTACTTTATGTTTTCAAATATATTAATTATACACTTTTATTGCTTTCATGATTCATGATTTGCTTTTTTTATTTGTACTCAATATCCTATTTCAAACTCGGTCAGACATTTACCATCAATTTATTTCATAAGATTTTTATTCCGATTTGGACAATGAGCTATTCTTCACGTCTCAATTTAATGTTTTCAGGCTCCAGACCTTCCCACTTGGATTCTGCAACGGCATTTGAACACTGAATTCTGTGAACATTTCATCCTCTTTATTCCAGGTACGACAGTGAAGTTATATATTTTTTCCCCTTTTGTACGGATTTTTCTTTTTAAACAAGAAGAGATATATTTTATCATGCGTTGAATTAATTATTTATATCAATATAACTTATTTATTTTCTCATTTTGGTTTCAATCTTTTGTATACATATTTATACAAGTTGCGTCTGGCAAACTTATCGCAGTACATTTTTTTTCTAACCAATCTCCTCATTTTGGATACATTAAATGGTGCTTATCCATGACAAACTTTGCAAAAAATATTCATTTAGATATAAAAAAAATCGTTCGAGTACACAAATAAATTAATTACTAATGTCTAAGTAATAATAGTAAATGTAGAATACAGGAGTTCGTTCAAGGATAAAGAAAGGAAAAAAAGGAAAAGCAGGATGAAAGGATATTCTGAGTAATGTTTCAATTGTCTCTTAAATATAAATAAAAATTGTGTACATCTGATAACTCTTGGATGCTCGTTCCACAGCCACGTTGAGTGAATCGCTTATGAAGATATGTAGAATGTGGTATGTTTTTCTAGTCTCTCATCATCTTATCGAATAGAACGTCCGTATTCTAAAAGAAAGTGGAATTATCCGCAAATATTTGAGGGTGAATTGGGATTGTTTGCGTAGGCAAAATAATCTCGACAGAGCTTAAAGGTTTCCTCGCTACATATATAATTGTTTATTGGCCTTTCCAGTTCACCGCTCCTCTTTCTTTACGTCGTCCTTTACTGTCCATGCAGTGAGACTCTGGAATCAGTTACAAACCAATATAAGACTCACTCCGTCCTTGGCATGCTTTAAGAAGCGACTGAAAAAACTCTTAATTTCTAGTCAGTAAAATAACGTGTTTCATTCCTGATTGTTCTTTTCCTTTCCTCTCCACCCTTCCTTTCCTTTTGATTGATGATATCTCACTTTATATGAAAAATAATGTTCGGGTGATTGTCCGTCTTTGTGGGGTTCGTGGGCATGTTCTCGCGTATATGTTTATGGATTTCGTGGGGATGGATAGTCATTTGAATGATTTATGCGACCACGTAACTTGCTTCATTTACTTTTGTCTGGTTGGTTGGAAGAGATTGCCACCTGGCAATCAGCCCGACAGATTGTATGGCAATAAAAGTGTTAAATAAATAAATAAATATAACTTATTGATTGCTCCTCACAATTTATTTTTATACTAAGAAGTTGTAGGACACGCGTGACTACTTCTGTGGCCTAATTTGTAAGACGCCTGTCTTTTAACCCGAGATTTTCAGGTTCGAGTCTCATTTATACCACCAGGAAAGCCACCAGGGGCGCCGATTTAGGTTCAGATGTACAAGTTTTAATACTTTGACAAAAATAAAAAAACTGAATATTAAAATTCACACAAAACGAAGAGCGCCAAAAACCTTGCTACGCCTCTGCTATCAAGTTCTACGATACTTTCGTACAACGAAGGTGTAATAATGAAACCACCCTCGTTCAATATATTTTTTAAACATCCTTCACATGCCACCCCATGTGAACAATATCATTGAAATATGTTTATTGTGGGTGTAACGCTACAGGTGAGGCGTCACACGAGTGACCCCTAATGTCTTGGGTGAACCAGTCAACTTAGCCCCAATAATATATTACTCACTTGTCAATAAATCACTCACCTCTTTTGTTGTTATTTACTTTTTTTATTTTTCATTTCCTCATTGACAGAAAGTTTTTATGATGAAAAATTGCCGTTTTCCTTTTGTAATATAAAAGTGTAATTATTTTTTTTTTGTTCAATTAATGTGTTGGGATTTAAATATCAGTTTATTTTGATATGTTTCTCAAATACTTAAAGTTTTTTTAAATATGCCCAACTGAAATTAGATTGAATGAAGAAAAACTAACAAAACAAATATATAGTGCAAATATGAGTGGTAGATGAGGTAGAAGAAGACCAAGAAAAGTATGGTTTGATCAAGTAAATGATATTTTGAAAGAAGAAAACGTAAAAGTTCAAAGAAATCGTAGGAGTTATATGAGAAAGTACGAGTATGTGGATATATTATTGAACAGGCGAAGGATGCGTATCTAGATGGGAAAGTCTGATTGATGTTTTGCCCTTTCTGCCTACCCCGACAGGAAAATGGCTTGATTAGGAGGTATATGTATATGGAATTAGAAAGAAAATAATGTTAACCAAATAAGATGATATTCACAACTCACTTCAAGTTCATTAATTCACTCTTTAAATCAACATGAGCACCAGTTTTTTACTCAATCAGAAAGTGTTTGAATAATGAGCGTGAATTTAGTCCATAAGAAATATTTGGATTAATGAGCGTGTTTTTATCCAATAAGAAAGTTTTTGATTAATGAGCGTGTTTTAACTGAATTATAAAGATTTTGATTAATGAGCGTGTTTTTACTCAATAAGAAAGTTTTTGATTAATAAGTGTGTTTTTACTCAATTAGAAATCAATAACAAGGATATACGAATTAATAATGACTAATAAAACCACGATGGTCGATTTATACCCTACGAAAGTTAATTCTAATCGCAACACTGAGCCTTACATGTGAGGAATTGAAGAGCCGGCCTGCGGACCGACCTGGATGTGGGCGCTTCATGGGATCTTCCTGTTAGAACCTACTGGGTGATGATGATGATTGTTAATATTCGAAATAATACACACATTTTTGCAAGACGAGTACTTATATTTACTAATCTCTTTCATAAGCTAGAGAAATTATGTTTAAAAACAATTTCATGTTTTCAACCAAAGAAAAGATAACATTAAATACGAGTATTTCAAATTGTATGGTCAATAGCATCGTACCTAGCCGGTCTTAAGAATCGGGGAACAAAATAAAAGTCAACGAAAAAATGTAGATTTCTTTCTTTATTTTCTACTTAAAAAGATTTACATAACATTGTTTTTATGAATCAATTACATTTCCTTAATTACCTTTGGCTTCTTAAATTCAACAAATGATATGCATGTAGAGGACAATCTAATAATAATCATAAAAACTTATAAGGTATATTTACAATGCTTATGTACTATCTTAATTTACAATGTTTATATATAATTTTTTTTTCATTCCACCTCCTTAAAATAACCCATAAAAAATTTACAGTTTTCATATCATATCAAATGTACGGGGATTCAAAAATTCTAATTCCAAAACGAAATTTCTACAGCAGACAAAATCATAAAAATTTTCGGGATTTTTTTTTAGTTTTTTTATGCAATTTTGATAAAATATATTGTGTCTGGCAAAATAACATTTTAATAACATAATGTCAAAATGCTTAATTGATTACGGGTGATTTTTCAGTGAATATGAATAAAAAAATGTTAAAAATGGACGATGCTATTTTTATTCAAATAAAACCTGTCTTGGAAAAGTTTTAAATATTTTTTAGTTAACCGAATTATAAGTTTTTTAGCATAAATATTGTATAATAAACATCATGTGCTTTACAATTCAATATTTTAAAAATCTAATTCAATAAGTGTATGCAAATCAGAACAAAGAATTAAAATTATAATTTTGTGCAATCAAATTATATTCGGGATTTTTTTTAAATAAAAATTAAAATATAATATTGTTGAAATCCGTCTATTACAATTATTTATATTTCGACAACGTAGACACGATACATCATTCAATATGCACACTGATATATACTTTCTTTTTCTTCTAAAATAAGGTAGAAACTTTTGAAGAAAACATTATATTCGACTTTTATGGATACTAAACATGAAACTAAATTTCGTTCAACTTTTATATTTCGACAGTTTTAATTAATTTCGTCAATTGGTATTTAGTAAATTATTTATAGTTTCTTGAAAAATAAAGATATAAAATAAGTATTATTTTTTTAATAAACGTGGTATTATATGAAATTTTGATAGCGAGAGCTTACTAGTAGAACGTAATCACCCATAATCTTTATTATCAATGAACGTAATCAGTTCATTAATTGTTCTAGTAGAACATAATCACCCATAATCTTTATTATCAATGAACGTAATCAGTTCATTAATTGTTCTAGTAGAACGTAATCACCCATAATCTTTATTATCAATGAACGTAATCAATTCATTATTGCTCACTGGCCACCTAAATTTAGGGAAAAAATATTTAAATTATTTTTGAAGTCGGCTCTATAATAACGTGCAAATTATAATAATTGAAAAATTGCATACGATTTTGGGATCATGTTCAGTAACCATTAGTTTAGTGATATTGTATTACGAATAGCAAAGTTTATTAATTATCTTTTTTTAATGGCTATTTACACAAATTCTGGTGTTCCCCGCCAGTGAGCAAAAAATAAACTAATTAAATTCATTCAGAATACAGAATATGTTCTAGAAACGCAATCATATTAAGCTCACACTATCAACATTTAGCGTAATACCAACTCTATCACCCAAGAATACTAATTTTATGTTTTCGATTCATTAGAAATTGACTACTTTTTTAAAACTGCAATTAGAGGGAGACAAGTTTGTAATTAGTGTTCTCATATTGGTTGAAAAAGAGTTATTGGTATAGTATAAACTGCATCTTCATAAAAGGTCGGATACCCATCATTTAGTGAGCATTCATGATTCAACGTTACATGATTCAACGTTAACTCAGAAAGAACATATGATTCAACGTTAGCTCGCTTTCTCGTAACATTCGAACATGCTAGAATTTAAAACTAAGAAAATTTTGTTTTTATTAAATTAAGTATTATTAAACATAACAAAGGTAAATAAGTGCATTGTATTTTCCTACTATATCTTCACTTAGCATTTTTGTTTTTACTATATCTTGACTTAGCATTGTTTTTTCCGTTAGTTTGAATATTGTTAGAAACTTAAAAAAATTGTATTACTTTTTAGAACAACTCATTTTATTTCAATTTGAAAGATTCTTTTAATTAGTTTTTCTTCAAGTACTCGTACAATACGTTATGTATGAATAATTAAATTGGAATGATTAATAATCTTTTTATTTTAATATTAATATTGAATTCTCAAAACAAACAAAACGAAGATTTTTGCCCGAGTATATGATATTTACATCAAAACGAAAGTTTTTAATATTATTCTAGTAAAAGGCTCGGCATATTAAAGTCGAAGAAATAAAAATTACATAATTTACATATGGGAAAGTTATAAAATATTTTTTTACAAACGAACCGCGTGAGAGTATTTCGAAATATGTTTATGAATCGTATAAAAAGAGATTTCGGAATATAAAATTTGACGAATCGTCTAAATTCCTTCCACATATTTTTGTACCGGCAATGAAGGAAATTTATGTGCGTGTGTTTAAAACGAACCTAACTGCTTTTATAGCCTGGATCAAAAGTAAAACGCGATTTTTTTTATATTCACTTTATTGATATACTGCCAGAAAAACTGCGGACTGTTGAAGTTTTTTTTAAATGATTATATGTTTTTATACTGTTCTGCACATCATTTTGTGCTAAACATTTGCCGTTTTTATTTAAACATTTTTATCATCGTCAATTTGACAAAAAAGAATTTTTATTTGCATAAGTATTTCAAATTGTATCAATTATAAAACCGGAAAATATTAAAATCCCTTTATTTTTAAAACTCAGAGAACGTGACGACTGTTTCGATTTTGTTTATCTGTTCATTTTGTTCATTCTGAGCATCGTTTTGCGTTAAAAATTAATCATCATCCCCATCAAGCCATGACCCTATTGGAGTAGACATAAATAATAGGTCTCCACGTCATTCTATTCTGGCACACATATTTCGCATATGCAACATCCATACACATCGTCATGAATACTCTTCTATCATAAATGCTTTTCCCTCCTACCTCTTTTATGATTTGATAAGTGCGATTGTGTTACAGTTTACCAGTCTTTCCTGAACTTCTCGTTCAATCTTTACTAAAATATATGTTTATATTATTTCAATAAATTCCTCATTCCTTCCTTCTTTGTGGCTGATCCCTTTCAATGTTTCTTTCGTCATCACAAGCACTACATATTTATTTCAATTTGTATTCAATCATAATGTCCTAATTGCTTATTATGCCATACATTACCTCCATATTCTACGCAACGCTCTTATTTCCACCGTATTTATCTGACTCATGCCTTTTTTCCACGTCAAAAGTGCTACAAAACTAATTTGCTGTTTAATAAATTTCAATAACGCTAGACGTGCGCTAGTAGGTTGCCGCTACGGGTAGTATTGCCCACTCATGCGTTGACGAGCCGCGAGTTTCGTGACACCCAAGTGGTTGAAAGTCCGAAGATTAAATGAATTCGGTCAAAAAAAATGTCTCCAGACCACGCTCTTGAATATGTTCACATCATCAAATCGAACGTGTTGAAGTGTTACATATAAATAAATAATAAAATAAAACAATATTCATATGTAAAAAAAAATGCTCTTAATGTTTGCCATAAGAATAATTTCTGTTTTTTTTTTGTTTTTAACAATTCAACCAAATCGGAGTAAAATATATTGAACACAACTTCCTGTAAATCAATTGAATACTTCGAAATATATTTTAAGGGAGAATTTTATTCAATATATGTTAGGTGGTCTAAATTCCTTTAATTCACGTGTAAAATGTGATGAAAAACGTATTCAAATTCTTAGGAATGTCGAATTTATTTACAAGTTTACTAAAAAGCCTGGTTTTTAACCTCTCGAAAATGTAAAATTACATTGAAAACAGTGCAAAAAATTTCATTAAACCCTGATATCACTTGATCCAATAAAATTGTATAAACATTATTACACTATATTAATTAACCTATGTATGGTCAGTGCAAAGATCTAAAATAAAAACCACTTGATTGAATCGAAAAATGTTTTAAATAATATAATAAACTTTCACACGTGTTAAAAAAGATCAAAAACTAGTGACTCGTTTTCCAGAATTATTTATTTAACGCTTTCATAGCCAAACAGCTGGTGAATTTATTATTTTATTTATTTATTTTATTTGTGGCTTAAAATCAATTTCTTCTTATCAACCAATTTTTATTTAATAATTATTAGGGATATTCATAATCATGTCTTAAAGTGAAATGAAAATGACAAGAAAAAAGTTATAAAAATTGAAATAAAAGATAAATCGCAAGGAAAAAAATGGTATGGGAAGTTAGAACTAGAAATATATTGAAATAAATAACATATCTTTAGTTGTTTAAGGACATAGTACATTTGATTAGGCCAAGAAAATTATTCCATAATCGAGCTGAGTGATAAGCAAAAAAATTTGTGTGACTCGTTGGTACACAAAGGATTCTACCTTCACCAGGAAAAATGGATCAAATTGTGCAAATTTAATCTTTAAACCAAATACAGGCGATGTTCTTGTAAAGTGCAACTGATAAATGACTTTCGAAAAATTGTAAAAAAACATGTCGTTACATTGAAAAAAAAATCAAACATTTCGTATATATTGTCATTTATAGTCAACGTTCTAATAGTCACTTTGTAACTTATTCTGGACCTCGTTTCAAATTTCATAGATCAAGTTAGGGATGAAATCTTAAGTGAAATTTGAATTGTAGACATGATTAGCTTAAAATTTAATTACATTCAATTAGTAAAAAAAATATCTCAACGTCCTTATCTCAAAGATTTTCAAATTTATATCACACTTCCGTGAAAAAAAATACACGTAAAGCTTCTCACAAAATGATGAGCAATATCTCACCTGCCCTGTATTTTTTTCGGTACAGTCAATGTTTATTGGCAAAGATTGAAAGCCCCTCCCATTAAATATTTCTTTCGAATTTTATGAGGTGTAAACCGTTTAATTTTACTCTTCGATCTTTCACAAGTAGTTTTACTTCGTACATCTTACACTTTCCATTTTTATCGAATCACTTAAAATTATTTATATTTTTTTAACAAAAGCATTAAAAACACAGCTTTTCAATAATGTTACTTCATTTCAACGATAAACTTACTTTTTAATTGTACAATCAATTGATAAACAAATTGTTTCAACATTGAAAATAAAAAATTAAAAGTTTTGAAAAACGTTATAATGTTTTATTTAATATAAATCCAAACACTTATAACTTAAAGTGTTTCGATTTTTTTATTTCTAAATAAATTACCTTAAATTTTATGAATACAAAAATCTTTTTTACAAATCTCACTCTTTTGTTTATGCTGTAAAAAAATCCCTTCTTAAATCACATTTTCAAACTTCATAAAAACCATAAATCGCTATTAAAATAACATTAAGTAACATCACCACATTAGTGAGAAGTGAGTACTTCACTAAAACTGGTGCTGCTGCAGCCAAAGCACTGGCGTGGCATCTCAGGTCTTCAGGATATAGTCGAAGAAGTCGTGTGCTGGAGAAGGAATATGGGGAATGACCGTTTCTTGAGCATTCTGCAGGAGGAGGAAGCCGTCCGACAATTCCTGACTCCCTAGCCCATCTTCTGATCCAGCGTCCTAACCATGCTACCCCACAGTCACAGGGTACAGGATTGTCTTCCACTGTTAAACCGCCTGATAAAAAAAACATTTGTTTTTAAGCTATTTTTTTATCATAATAATAATATTATTTCCGATGTTAATATCTCGTGGTTAAAGTAAACTTTAAAAAAGTTAGTATTTTTATTATGCTTAACGCACAAATTTAGAAATATCAATATTTTAACTAAATCATTCAAAATGTTTATCTTGATTAAAATCCACCGATAAAAGCTTTGTAGTATGACAACCAACAATATAAATCATTTCACTATTGTATTCATTTAACATGACAATGAAAAATCATAATAAGCATTAAATATGTATAAAGTAGATATGGTATAAATTATACAACCAGGAAAAAAATAACACGATTTCACTTTTATAAGCATTTTATTAACAAAGAACAAAACCAAACTACCTTTTACACTGATTTATAACGATTTTTTTAAAGAAACTCGGGGTGCTGAATTCGAAAACAACATGAACTTTTGTTGATTAGCTCTTATTTTCGTATCAAATAAAGAATAATAACTGAAACCACCCGCAAATGTTATGCCATAAGCTCTTTATGTATCTTTAAATGAATTGGTAAATTTAATGCCCTTATTACAAACATATAAAACTTACTGAATGATTTGACACTTTCATGTTAAAAAAATCTATTCTATTGTCGCGATACTAGTTAGTCCGCAAGGCGGATACACCAAATACTGTTGTTTTTTATGAGTTGAAATATTATACTCGTATTAAAAGTGTCCACTACAAGCAAAAAGAAGGGCCTCACCGAAAAGCTCTTGTACCTGGTACGAAAAATATTGTACGAGTATTTAAACCGCTAGTAAATCCGAGTAAAGTTTTACTCCCACAATTATATATGAAGCAGGCACTCATAAAAGCATTTGTTAAAGCAATAAACTAGGGTGGACCTAGATTTCAATACAGAAATGTCCGGTTTATCTTGAAAACCGGAGCCAATCTGAAAATTTAATCTCATTTTCGTATTCAGCGCCCTAAAATTGAAAATTTAAACATTATTTCGTTGTTGTAAGTTAAAAGTTCTGTAGGAGTCTTATTTATAACATTGTACAGTTTCAAAATAAAATATCGCAGTGCTACTTAAAAATTCAATTTAACTGTCCAAAGAGTTTAAAATGACTTACCTGCAACAAGTTTGGTAGCCAGCCTTTCCCAAGTGGTGGTGTTAGGATACAGTGTCGCTGGACTTAAGGAAGTTAACTGATTTCTACTTATATCCAATGTCAGTTGAGACACGCGACCAAGATCCTTCAGTATACCGGCTGGCAACTCTCTTATTCCAGTGTCACATAACTGAACACTCAACTCAAATAGTTTATCAGCCCCTTCAAAAGCTTCGGCCGCTATCTTTTTAACAGCTTCTCCAGATATTTCTAATTGTTTCAATTTCTGTACAAAAACACCATTCAACTGATTTTCGATCGCTTCTTCTTTTATTTGTATGTACAGTTTTTTCAGCGCCGGTACTTCAGCAACTATGTTGCCAATACGATGATCTTTTATATTGGGTCTTGTTTCAGTTTGTAAATATTTCAAACTTTTTATACTACTCAAAGTATCTGTTTCAAACAAACTGAGTTTATGCAAATTTCTTACGTCTAATTGAGCGAGATTTTTTAGTCCATAAAAACTGTTTTTATTCAGCGATTGTATTGGATTTTTTGATAGGTCTAACAGTTTCAAGTTTGGCATGAAAGACCATATTTGCGCTGGCACTGATGTCAGAGAATTCCCTTTCAAATAAAGACTTCTCAGTTTTCCTAAGTCTTTCACAGAAAGTTCCTTCGCACTATCGATGAAATTGAATGTTAAATTAAGTGACGTCAAATTTCTCAGCGGTATTAGTGGAAACGTTTTAAGACCTACACTTGATAAGCTCAAGAATCTGGTTTCTGGTAAGTAATGCAGAAGTTCTTTGAAATTAGCTCTGACATAATTAGAACTCAGATCAAGCTGTTGAAGGTTTCCAAGACTATTGAATAAATTGTCCGACAATATAGTCAACTTGTTGCTACTTAAGTCGAGACTTAGCAAGAATGGAGTTTCCTGGAACAGCGTGCTGTCCAGACTCTCTATACTATTGTGACTTATATCCAAATGTCTTAAAGTAAAACCCACTTGGGAAAATGCCATTGAAGGCAAAACGTTAAATTCATTTGTGCTTAAATCTAAGTGTTCCAGCATTGTATTTTTAAATACATCCCTCGGTAAATTTCTTATATGATTTCTTCTCAAATTCAGAAACCTTAAGTTATTCAAATTTGAAAATTGCTCTACTGATAATTGTTCTATTCGATTGTGCGATAAATCAAGTATTTGTAATCTCTTTAAACCAAAAAAGGCTCTCCTTCTGAGATAACTCACATAATTATGATCTAAATTTAATATTTCTAAAACATCTAGACTTTCAAAAGCATTGGTGTCTAAGTGTCCTATTTCATTAAAAGACAACACGCATCTTTTTAATTTCTTTGAGATCTTGGATAAAAACACTGTCGGAGTGTCAGCAAGTCTGTTATGGGAAATATCTATCGTTTCGACAAACACCACAGAACTGCCCGCTTCCAGAACAATTAATTGGTTTCTACTTATATTCAATAAAAATGGCATATCTATATCTGATACATTATGAAAAACGCTAAGAGAGAACTCCCTCAATTGATTACTTTGAAGTTCCATCTTCAATAAACTTGGGAGATCACAAAAAGCGTGGTCACCTATATCAGTCAAAAGGTTATCATACAGTGCAAGGTGCATCAACTTTGGCAAGTTTTTAAATGCAGTTGTTGATATATTTCTTATCCTATTAACTGAAAAATCTAAAATTTGTAATTCAGTAAACGACGTTATCGTTTCAGAATCCAATCCGTCCAATAAATTGTAAGAAAAGTTGATTTCTTTAATTATTTCCATGTTATTCTGATCGAAAAACTCTATTGGGATACTTGTTATTCTGTTAAATTCTAAACTTAAATATTGTAATCTCGGATAGTGAACCAAAGAATTGGTTGACAAAGTTTGTATATTGTTATTATCTAACGCTAACCATTCCAAACTTGTGAGATGTCTCAGAACGTCTTCGGGAAAGTCGTCTCTATACATAGATAATGACATCTCCAGTATCTTCAGCGTTTGGGATACGTTAACAAAAACATCTGGATGAACGTAATGAATGTCATTGAAACTTAAACTGAGTTCCCTGAGTTGTGGCAGAGCGGAGAAAATTCCAGCATCGAGTCTAGTAATTTTATTACTTCTTAAGTATAAAGTCCTCACTGATTCTCCCCAAATATCGAAGTCTCCATCCTCGATATACGCAATGAGATTATATCCGATATCAAGATGAGTCAGAGTACAGTTCTTTAGCGCTTCTCTCGGTATAGATGTCAGCATATTTCCATTTAACGATAACACCTTGACGTGTGGTGGTAAGAAATCAATATTTATTATTTTATTGGACGGTAAATATAACTGTTTAAGTCTTTTAAGATCCATTAGAGCCCGAGGAACATCTGATAACTGGTTATGTTCTAAATCCAGGTGCTCCAGTGTGTGTTCTAATCCATGAAATGCGTGATCATCGATAAACTCTATTTTATTGTAAGAAAATACCAACTTCATAAGGTTCATTCCTTTGAAAGCATTAGCAGGAATGACTCTGATTTGGTTGAGCTCTGCACTCAGATGTCTAATTGCTAAAGTCTCATTAAATATATTACTAGGCCATGTTTGCAATCCGTTGTCTCCGAGTTCTAATCTTTCTAAGCTTTTGTGGTGTTTGAATGTTGTCGGTGGTATTCGATGTATCAGGTTGCCTTTTAAATTCAAAACTTGTAAATGATGAAGGTAACTGAAAAATTCATAGGGAAAGTGTTCCAATAGATTATTTGCCAAATTTAACACCTGCAAACTCTGAGGGAAGGACTTTTTTGCAACTGCTTGGATTCTGTTGTTATCAACATCTAATTTATTCAAATGCTTCAACTGTGTCAGAGACCCAGTGGTTATTTCTGTCATATAATTTCCGGATAATATTAAACTTGTCAGCGAATCCTTCATATATGCCCAATCGCCACTTAAACTCACAATATTATTGCTGAAAATGAAAAAAAAAGATGCATTAAGTAACATACTCGTATAGTCATAAACTGATAATAAAAAAATGGAATATTAATTTATTTGAGGTGGCTTACTTCTGAATATTTAACCAATTAAGTATTTTCAGCATTTTCAAAATATTAAAGGGTATTTCTGAAAACTCGTTATATCCAAGGTCCAAGGATGAAAGAGTTAAGGACATCGAACTGAAAATAAATAAAAATACAGTTAATAAATTAATCCTGATAAAAAATATTTGATAGTCGGATTAAAACTTTGAGCATTTGGATTATGTATAAATAGAGTATTTTACAAAATAAAAGAATACACAGAAACAATGGACACGCGTTTGATTATTTCTCCTACCAAACAGTATCTAAATTAAATATTGAGGAATATTCCGTACGACACTTGCTGCTGTGCCCGAGGATCCCTATATCGTGCACCGAGGGGGCTTGATTCGTAGAACGCCCAGTGTAGTCCAGGTGGCAGAATTCTCAGTAAAAATAATTAAGTACTTGGACAGAATAAGAAAATGAAGCATATAATATTGGTCTCAGTATAAAAATTAAGTAACAATAATAAACAAAAAAAATCAATAGTTTCACGTAGTATTAATTTACTTTTTCTAACATAAAATTATTAATGTTTATTTTCAAAGTCTAAATATATATTTTTATAATTTTGTCAAAATGTAACATTTGGTAAATGTATTCTTTAACATAATTAAAAAAGTAATAAAAAATATCCAAAGAATAATGGTAGGAATATAGTATTAAAATAATAATAAAATCCCTTAAGTCAAGTCTCTAAAGTCGACAAATTTTCGTTACAAAACTACATTTTATGCATTAATTTAATTGGTCCGTATAGAAGTAACAGCGTAGCCCTTGTATGTTCTATAACCTCTTGATACTCAGGTAAACAGCGAGAATAAAACGACAGATAGCTAAGCAGTTAACTACACACCTGAAAGTCTTATCTGGTAAGCTGTGTAGTCGGTTGTCTGGCATGGCCAATGACTGCAACCGTAGAGCATCCAGGGCTCCACTCTCTACCCCTCGTAGTCCTGTGCCCGCCACCTCCACGTGGACCAACCCAGCGGTGCTCAGCTCTAGGGACAAAATAATTCATAAAGTTATTTTATTCATTCATTTACATTTTGCTAGCTAAAATCAGTTGTCATTATTTATTATGTTGATTTATTAATTGACCATCGCATCATGTCCCTATTGGGGTAAACAGAGAGAACAGATATCCACTACATAAAATCTGTCAAATATTTCTCTTCTGCCACATCCATATAGCTCGGCATTCATACTGACCTATTATGAAGGCATTTCACTTGTCCGCTTGCAGAATTTGATAAAATTTGTTGTGCCACGTTTTTTTAGGTCTTCCCAAAGTTATCGTACCTTCTTTACTATTGTATATTACTTGAATATACTATATTATTTTTGTAAATCTTTTGAATTTTCATTATTAGTGACCGAACCATCTTAAAGCGTCTTTCTTCATCTTAATTAAGCATTGTAACTGATTTAGGTCAACATTATTTCACAATTTTTTGCCTCGTCCAAGTTTCGTTTCCATATCTTGTTGGGACCAAGGCATTACGAGCAGCCAGATTTACTTCAAGATATAAAAAAAGTCTTTTAATTACTCGTATCCTACGTATTTAATATTTTTTAACATTTCTAAAGAATACAGATAACTACTCCACTAGGCAAGGCCTGTAACGAAGTGGTATCATTCCTTAATATCTGTTTCCTAAAAAAATAATCACTGAGCTGCAATATTTACATTCTTACACATGTGCACGAATGCCACATTATCATACAAATAAAAACCATTCGTATCATAATCTAAACAATAATGAACATAACAAATCTTTATCTCACGGGCAACACTTGCATCAGTCATTCACTCATATGTCTATGCGGAGCCCTCCAAAAGGTCATTGCTTCTGGCTCTTACTCGTATCTGTCAGAAAGCAGCATTGATAACTGTTTTTCTATTTGAAAGCGCGACATCAGAAATAATATAACATATTTCCCTAAGGAATTAATTGTGCATTCTTGGTGTAAGAAACTGCATGTTTAATAAATTAATTTTCATACTATGTATAACACAACATATATGAAAAGAAATCGAAATCACTCATATAGGGTATGGCATTTTTTTCAAATCAAGTTTTTTTTTTCACAAGTAATCAAAAATTTACTTTAAGTTTTTTAATGAATAAGGTCGTTAGTTTATTCGCTGCTGGGCCTCGTGGTCGAGGATCCCCTCGACATTCCAAAGTTAATTTAATTGGAAAGTGAAGCTGTGACGTGGAATATATATTTTTTAAAGTTAGTGAGCTGTTGTTGAATACCAGCAAACTCGCCGGCCACACCGCTGGACTGGATCCGATGGCAAACCAGAGTGAGACGATCGGAGTACACCGGCATGCTTTTTTTTCTCATTTTGAAAGAAAAGATATGACCGAAGTCATAGGTATCCTTATACCCCCGAATACTAGGTAGAAAAAATGTCTGCGTCATTCGAGGGTAGTGCACAGCGTGGGGTTCAAACCGACGACTTTCCGCGCGGAAGTCCAGTGCATTACCACGCGGCTATATACCTTATTATGTATAAGGTACGCGCTGCAACAACGAACCCAAATCATCAGCATTTTGATTGAAATATGCATAACACATAATTAAAAATATATGTATAAGCAAACCAAATAGGGGTGAATTATTTTGGCCCGATCTATATAAGACGACTTTCGTAACCTTATTGGTAGGACGCCTGTCTTCCGACCCGCTAGTTACGGGTTCGATTCCCGTTGGATTTTTTTTAAATTTGTATCAGTCTATTTTTCATTTCAAGTCTCACATCTCTCAGTTTGTTTATACTATTTACAATGAGCGCGTAATACAATAAGTTATTTTATCTTTGTTTATCTTCTTATGAAACCATTATGGATTATCAGGCACTTGCCAAAGGTATAAAATGCAGGGAACGTTATTTGGTTGTGGCTTTAGATAAAATAACAATATACAAAACTAAAGTTTTCAAAGAAAAGGAGGACCCAATCTCTTCAATAAATTAATTTGAATAGTTTAAAAAAAAATGTGGTGTAGCTTAGGATGACAATTTTCATTTTTAATAATATTTTAGTTAGGTATATTTTTCTAGTTGAAGATTTCTGATCAATTTGTAATACGTACTTACAACCCTCACGCCATATTCCTTTTTGAGTATGTAGAGAGGACATATCTCTATGCCTTTCTATTCCCGCATATGGTTCTCGCCTCCTCCATATCCATAATTTCCGTCATATATATATTCCGGATGTTTGATAAAGATTGCCGGCTGGCAATAAACTTGCTAGATTATTTTACATTGAAGTGTTAAAATAAATATATACCTGCTCTCTTGTATCTCACATTTCTGACCTTTCACTCAATTAAAAATTTCCCAACTATCTTCTCCTCATATTGTTGTATCCTGTTGTCTCGTATCTTCCTCACTCTCCAAACATTTCAGATATATACGTTTGTTTCATTAGTCTTTAGCAACTCATCTCAAGATTATGTTCTTAATTTTACTTACAATATCTGTCTTTTACAAACAGTCATCCTTTTTTCAACAATGTTTCATTTTATCAAACATTTTTAATACAGATAGATATGTTGTTTAAGACGTGCATATTCATTATTACATATTCAGCTTTGATTTTTTTCAGATTTTCTCGATGATTTTAGTTATTCAATTCATTAATAGAGTAAGTCACAAGCTCAGCGATTTAGTAACTTTTTTAAGGGCATATATTTTTTCAAAACATTTATCTTGGAAATTTATACGAGTAGTAAAGAAGGTACGAGTTAAAAAGTTTCAACGTAGAAAAACGTGGAATGACCAAATTAATCAAATTCTGAAAGAGGACAGATGGAAAAATATTTGAAAAGGAGAGTACGCATGACGAGGTACCAGGGTAGAATGAAGTTAAGATCTGTTCTTTCTATCATGATGTAATATTGGTGATGATGATGACTCTTGGAAATCTTCGATATCAATTTATTTCAACAAGAAAAAGGTAAAATGTGTTTGCAATTGATTTTCCAGTTTGCTAAACAAGTTAACGACATACGTACGACAAAACAAACAGTTGGAAGCTCCCGATGTTTGTCAAAGAAGAACGAATAATACATTCACGCTTCCCACTTGTTGAATCATTCAGGTGAGCTGAATAAATAGGACATCTACGATGTCAGCGTGGGAAATACTAAATTACGCTTATGGAATTCACAAGTAGTACAGTGAAGGGTCGGTGCAAGTGAAATGAAGACCTAACGGATGAAGCTCTGAGACAAAGAAAACAAATAGAGGGATTTATAGACGAGCACTTTCAGCTAATATCTGAACTGTCAATTTGTATACGAATTTGTATAATCTTTTCTATGGAATATTGATTTTGTGTATAATTAACGAATTTATTTATTTTTATTCAAATCAGCTATCTCACTAGGTTCATTACATTACTCTGACACCTATCTTAGACTCATAAATTTAACAAGCACAGATAAACAATGCAAATTGTCTGAGCTGCAGCAACTCTTATATTTAACAAGTATTAACAACAAATTAAAAATATTTTGTAAAAATAAAGATTGAATTATAATTATCAGTCCGCATGAATTCAAAATTAACGTGTTAGAAAAAGTATAAACATTAACATGATTCATACACAGAAATATCGGAAAGGAGTATGTACGTGCAAACTACATACCATACATATAAAACAAGTATATAACAGGTCAGGGCTCGGGAGGCTCAAGACCGTTATATACAAAAAAAATAATCTGTTTAGGAAAAATAAAAATAAAAATATGCTCGTATAATTCAGATCCTTAAAAACACTATCCGATCTTTCAATACATTTTAAAAGATCTTGAAAAGTTTAAGAGAAAAAAATCAACTAGCCCAATCGATAATTTCTGGATACGTGAGAATTCGAGTAAAAATAGTTCTTTAACTCTCGTTAGAGAACTATTTTTTATATTATATTGTACAATATCATACTTGTCAAAAGAATTCAGAAGGTACTCCATTCCGATAACTAAGCGCCGTCTTTTTTTTTTCAATTTATAATGATACATTTTCATGGAAAATCTTCGGATCTGCTCTGCGACCCAAAAAATGTATAAATAAAAAATGCATCTCCCATAGACATTCTAAACTATCAATATATTATAGTAGCGTATTACTCGTTTGTTAATACTATACAACCTTATGGGTTTATTACCACGTAACTATATATTCCAATCAACTGGAAAGGTGGTTAAGAGCCTTCAAGTGAAAACAAGAATGGAACTCTTTTTGAAAAAAATGGATTACAACATAAATTTAACCTCCGATCTCGAGTTGGAAGACAAGTGTTTTCACAACCAGGTCACGTGGGTCGTCAATATACAGAATGCAACCGAAATAACTCCCGGTATCGAAATATTAATAATAAAAAAAACATGAACAAAAATTTTCTGCACAACTTTTTTTTAACTGTAAAATTTAAAAAAATAACCATTCACCTTAATTGAGAATTATTATTGAAATGCCAACGTTCATTTTTTATACATGTGTGAAGCCTCATTTTGGAATTCTGCGTTACTCTCCTGGTAATTTCTGATGGTATTATTCCGATTTCATTCCAGATAGCAGTTTTTAGTTTGTACATTGTCCTTGACCTGTTTTTGTAGACTTCAGCCAACAGATGGCTCCAAAGAAAAAAATTACAAGTGGCGAGACTGGAAGAACGTGCTGACTACGATATATCACCTTTCAAAGATATTAGGTGCCTTGAAAACATATACTTTAGAGCTTCCATAAACTTATCTCGCTATGTGAGCGGTGACACTATCATGTTGGAGCCTCTGAAAAGCTCGTTGGGTTTCAGCTCTAGGTTATTGCATAATGTCTCTATGAAACAATCGGAAGTAACATTAGCGGTTTTTCTTTCCTTCTAAAAAAAAGAGTCTATTTCTCTAAAATCAGCTACAGCGTATCAAGTAACATGTTGGCTGTGGTGAGATCGCCCATGAAGATGTTGAGGATTGTTTTCTGCCCAATACCAAAAATTCTGCTTATTAATGCAGCCTGACAAATTTGAGTATGCTTCATTACAGGAACATACAATAGAATTCACTGATATATTATATTTTGGAAGATATCCTGACAAGGTGTACAGCGATTGACTCAGTCACGTACATTTAGTTCCTGAACGAACAACATTTTATATTAATTTAATAAATGGTTTGCATGGAAAATTCCCCTCATACTCTCACCAGACATTCCGCAGTGGTAACATGGTTACGAGCTGAACATTGTGGAGATTGAATTGCGGACTCTCTCACTGCTTGAACGTTTTGTTGTGTTCGAACGCTGCGAGGTGTATCAGATGGTTTATTTTAAAGCTGAACCTTTAGCTCTTAAATTGGCAACTCATAACATACTGACGACTTCCATGGACTTGTTGGTAAGACGCCTGTCTCTCAATCCGAAGGTAGTGGGTTTAAATCCCACTGGAACCTAGATTTTTTAAAAGGATAAAAGAATTCTGAATGGTTTTCACTTAAAGTGTTTTTAAAATCATTCTGGTTGGTTAGAAGATATTACCACATGGCAATAAGTCCACCAGGTTGTACTGTTTACAACGAAAGTGTAATACATATTGTAAGGAACTAAAGGGTTCAGACTAAGCCTGAAGTGCGTATGAAATAATTGCAGCGTTTCAGTTATATATTCAGCATTTTTTTTAATAAATTTTATTCACACAAGGACGATATTCTATTCTATACCATAACAGCAACTAAATAGGTAAGTTATGTGTAACTCAAGGAGATGACACCGTCTCCTTCTATACCACTAGCGCCTGAACAGTGACGGTGGCAAAAAGAGTCATAATTTCATCCGCACCTTTATTTTATAGAATTGAAAAAAAACTACACCAATATCATTTATGTGAATGAATGAAGATATCGTTTACTAAGATAATTTGTCTAAAATCTGAAAGCTCCCATTTGTCGTAAAATAAATCATTACGTTTTATACCTGGTAATTTGTGCAAGGGGACGCCAACGCAGGAGATCTGTCCTGGCCGACACCAGCACAAGGAGTTGAAGGAGCAGGGCCACTGCGCTTCCGCACCGCCCGTCCACAGCACCGTCCATAGCGCCAGCGCCGCCCAGGGTCGCATGCCCCCTCCGCTGCTGTTAACAACAAAACAAATGTGTTAATGAATATGTGTATTGGTTCTGTCATTCGGGAGATCTACCTCGGTAGACACCAGTGCAAAGAGTCGAAGGATAAGGACCACTGCACTTCCGTACCGTTCATTCACAGCACCGTTTATGGCGCCAGCACCGCTCAGGCTTGCATAAAGAAAAATATAAATAATTTTAGTAGCCTGTCGTGCACCAACACAAGGAGCTGATAATCTGGGTATAAAAAATAATATATAAAAGGAGGTCTGATGAACTGTGGATAGAATCGGCAATTTCGTTTTAAACAAAATGTTTCATAAATTAATCATTTTTCTATCTCAAGGGCGATCCATCCCGTCCATTATATCCACTTTTAATGTAAAATTTAAAATATTTCAAAACATAAAATAAATTAGGTGTAAGAATAGAAAGATGGTGGCTTCGGCCATTAGATAAGGTACTTCCACGCATCTGCATATATTTAAAAAAAAACATATTTCGTTTGACCACCCGCAGAAAACTTACCAAGGGAAGACGAACTAACATACAATATGAAGACACCTTTATATTTTAGATCTTCCGATATGTGATAGTAACTCAATAGGCTATTCTTCTATTCGAATTATGTGTTGTATCATAACTTTAGGAAAAATAAATTAAAATATATGTATATAATACTAACGTAAACGTGTATATATCAAATCACGATTCTGTGAAAGAGTAAATCAAACTGTCAAATACATATATTTTCAGACACAATGAAAAAACTTCTCATATCACAGTCATATAGTCCATATTGTCTGTTATTCTACTGTTGTTACTCGAGAAATCTTGCGAGACAATAACTTCTTTTACAACCGCCATGAAAATATAATGAAAAAATAATACATTCGTATCATGCTGACAATTGATGACATGACAGCGTTTCATTTTGATGGAGGTAAACATAATTTATTCCATTTTGTACCTTTTGTCTTGAGAGAGCTTCAACATTTTATCGAGGAGTTATTTTCTCCGACTGACGTACAGCATCTCATATTATGAGACATTCGATCACAACGAATATTTCAGATTATTTATTTTCCATTAACGATGACACAAATGAAATAGTATATTTCTCGGTCATTGTCTTTCATATTCTGTTTTTCCAGTTTCAGTTTACGCAACTCTTTTTCATTAGCAGACGGGATTAAAATCAATACATGTGTATGGTATAGGCACCACTTGCTGGATAGATATTTTACTTTACTTTCAATCTTTCTTAAACCGTGCCATTCACACTATATATTTATTTTGTCAGATATTTTTTTATTAATACTTTTAAAGTATCCTTTTTTACCCTTAACATCAATCCTTAATTTTAATTATTTTGCCAGTCCATCGTAATATATTTTTTTAAATGATTTATACATCTCTTAACATAAAGTCAATCATGTAACGTATTTCAATCTTCTTTATTATTTTCCTATTCACCATCCTTACCTTGTGACACATAGAATTAGTGTGGGATGGATGAAGTTTAGATCAATGACGGAAGTTTATTATTTATTTATTTATTTAACACTTTTATTGCAAATACAATCTGGCGGGATTATTGGCAGGTGGCAATCTCTTCCAACCAACCAGACAAAAGTAAATGAAGCGAGTTACGTGGTCGCATAAATCATTCAAATGACTATCCATCCCCACGAAATCCATAAACATATACGCGAGCATATTCCCACGAACCTCACAAAGACGGACAATCATCCGAACATTCTTTATCATATAAAGTGAGATATCATCAATCAAAAGGAAAGGAAGGGATGGTGGAGAAGAAAGGAAAAGAAAAATCAGGAATGAAACACGTTATTTTACTGACTAGAAATTAATAGGTTTTTCAGTCGCTTCTTAAAGCATGCCAAGGACGGAGCCAGTCTTATATTGGTTTGTATTTGATTCCAGAGTCTCACTCCATGGACAGTAAAGGACGACGTAAAGAAAGAGGAGCGGTGAACTGGAAAGGCCAATAAAAAATCTCTGTTTGAGCGTAGCGCTAATCCATGATTGGAAAGACGCTGAAAATTCTCGGCGAGATAAGAGGGGGCGGCGGGACAGTTAAGGATATTATACAATAGAGGCAGTATGTGAATTTGGCGTCTATTTCTAGCATTCAACCAGTTCAATGCCTTCTGGTATGAAGTTATATGATTGTACTTACATAGGTTGAAAATGAATCTTAGGCACACATTTTGAAGACGCTGTAATCTGGAGTTCTATGTGATTCCGAAAATGCCAGTAAAGTTAAAAGGAAAAGTATACCAAACGATTGTCAGACCCGCACTCCTCTATGGCTCCGAATGCTGGACGATGTATAATTCTACTCCAGGCAACTAGAAACTGCTGAAATGCGCATGCTAAGATGGTCAGCTGGTGTATCCCTAAGAGACAAAATAAAAAGTTCACGCATTCGTGGAAGCCTAGGTGTTACAGAAATCAACAGTAAGATGGAGGAGAGGCGATTGAGATGGTGTGGGCACGCTGGACGCAGAGCACCCTATTACATTGTGAACCGGGCAATCTCCATGGATCTTCCTCGAATAACAACCAGAGGAAGACCTAAGAATTCGTGGGTGGTGCAAAAAGATAACCTGATGCAGAGGCACGGCCTAGGGGACGTAGTCCGGGACAGAAGAGCATACAACCTGAGGACGAGGAGAGCTGACCTTAACAGTCTTCGCAGACAGTGAGTTGGGATGGAGCCAGGGAGAAGAAGACCTTTTACATTTGGTTGAAAATATCTCACGTTTTTTATAGAAATTTATACTATTAAAAACATTGCTTTATTGAAATTTATACTGTTAACTCCGCCTGTGCCGCCTAGGAAGGAAGCACTGCCGGTCCCAAGCCCGGATAAAGGAGGAGGGTTCTCAGGAAAGGTTAGCAGCCTACCTGAGGTAAAAACACTGTAAACGCTCACAGAACAGGAGAAGGAGCCTCGGACATCGGACTGATCACGGACAGGACCAAGGCAGGGAAAAGGAAAAAACGATTATGGAAACGTAACAACATAACAAGGATCGCATGTTGGAATATTACCTCATGGAACAACAGGGATTGGGAGATCCCTGCAGAGCTCGACAACCACAACATAGACATATGCGGGATGTCCGAAACCAAAAAGAAAGGCAGAAGAACAGCCAAGTGCTCGAACTTTATATTTATCTATAGTGGAAAGGATAAGAAGGACAAGGCCCACTCTGGGGTTGGCATGCTGATTAAGGCACAGTATGAAAACTCTATAGAAAATATTGACTATATCAATGATAGATTACTCAGGGTCACACTTAAGATAGGAAAAAACATATTCCACTTTATTAGCACATATGCGCCAGATATCACCAAACCACGTGAAGAAATAGATAACTTTTATGGCAAACTACAGGAGACAGTGGATAATATTCCACGAAAAGACAGGGTGGTGATATTTGGGGACTTAAAGGCCACAATAGGAAACCGACAGTTAAATGGAATTATGCAAAGATTTAACGAAGTTGTCATTAATGAAAACGGGGAAATGCTTGTAGAATTTTGCGCTAAAAACGAACTCAGGATAAACAATACATTCTTCAACCACAAGGAGCAACACAAATATACTTTCCGGAACGTGAGGAAGTCGATGATTGACTTTATAATCATAAATAGACAAATTCACCCAGTTGATGTAATTGACATAAGAGCACTAACTTTAGCAAACATAGGCTCAGATCATAACCTAATACTGAGAAAAATCAGAATGGAAAGACCGAAGTTAAACAAAAAAGAACCAAACTACGAGTACATAGAGAAATACAATATAGAGTCGTTAGAAGCAGACAGCACCAAAATACTATTCAAATCTAGACTTGCTGAGAAGATAAATATCAACCATGTGACTGAGGAAGATGACGTGGAGACAGCATGGAGGAAAGTGAAACAGAACTTACACGATGCATCAATGGAAGCATTGGGGAAGAGGAGAGTGAATACTTACGCACATAATAATACAAAACCTTGGTTTACCAAGGAAGTAAAAGAGCTGGCTGAAGAGAAACGAAAAAGCTATTTAAAATATAGAGTACACCGTCAGATGAAGAGAAACAAGCATATGCGACAACTAGAAACAGAGTCAACTCGGAAATAAAACGGATAAAGAGGGAATACTGGACTAAATTTACCAAAGATATGGAGTTTGATCTGTACGGGGCTCAAAAGAAGGTATAGAAAATGCTAAGAGAAAAGAAGAAACTGATCAATGGATATGTACAAACAAACAAAATTACAACAGAAAAGTGGGAAAAGTACTTTCAGGAATTATACAATGACTCGGAAGAAATCCCATTGCCTCAGAATGGTACAGATTCGGAAATTATTGAATAAAGTGAAATCAAAGCAGCTATAGCAAAACTGAAAAACCGGAAATCAACAGGACCAGACGAAGTTCACAATGAGATGCTAAAATATGCCAACGATCGCTGAGCTTTCTACTGTTTAATAAAATATTGGGCACATCAATTATCCCTAACGACTGGAGAACAAGTATAACAATACCCATCTTTAAAAAGGGGCAGAAAACCAATCCTGAATACTACAGAGGAATATCCCTGCTGTGCTCTACTCTTAAATTGTTCACAATGATAATAAAAGAAAAAACTTGAAATACATTTTACAAATAGAGAGCAATAGCAGGGATTCAGAAAGAACCGCTCTACTACCGACGCTATATTCACTCTTAGATGTCATATGGCGGAATAAAGATATGAGAACGGATAGCAAGGTACGCATTTATAAGACCTGTATGCGAGCTATCCTCACATATGACATCGAAGCGAGGGCGGACACTGTCAGGACAAAAAGTATGCTAAGGACAACGGAAATGAGAACTCTGCGCGCTATTACTGGGAAGACTTAGCGTGATCGTGTAAGGAACACCACAATCCGAGAGGTCTGTGAGGTCCAAAATGTGGTCAGATGGGACGACAGCGTCGACGATACTGGTACCAACATGTACGGAGAATGAATTCCACAAGAATTCCATACATAGCTCTGCATATGGTGCCGGATAGACGGCGCCCACCAGGGAGATCCCCGAAACGATGGTGAGATAGCTGGAGCTCAGCATCACAGGAAGACAATCCTGCAGTAACATACTCTTGAGTCTGTAGAAAGTTTAAGAAGAAGAAGAAAAACATTGTACAAATTATTAATAATTTGAATCGTATTTGCGCCTATGTAAATTCCCTTTATAAGTATTTTTATTATCATTGGTTGAAAGTAATTACAATCTGGTAATATATATATATATATATCACATTGTTTAACAAAGAAATGTTTGTATTCATAAATTGGTTATTATAGAAATGTTTATATTAATAAATTGGTTTTCAGAATTTGTAAGACACTTTTCAGTATTTTTTCTTTCATAATAATAATAAGGGTTAATAAACGATTTGTTTTGTTTAATAATTACTAAGATTCATGTGTGAAGGAACTACAGAGGTCAACGGGTGGCATGCAAATATCGAATGGGAATGTATGTGGATTGCTATGTACTGATGACATGGTAGTGTTAGCAGAATGTGGATGAATTACAGGTTTGACAAGTAAGTTGTATGAGAGATGCGAAGAATAAGATCTGAGAATTCATTTTTCATTGTTCACCTATATATCGTAGAAAGTAAATACGATGGACAATGAAATACTAGATCAAGTTAAGGAATACTTTAATTTCGGTAGTATTTTATCAGATTATTAAATAGTTAGAGATATCGAACGGCGTGAAATAATAAGAAGCAAAGTCAATGAGGCACTTAAACATATACCATATACTCCAACCGGATAGTGTCAAGATCTGCTATAATGATAGTCGATAACAGTATTCTTGAAACAATTTTGATGAATGGAAGTGAAACCTGGATGTAGAAAAGACTAAAAAGAGGCGATAAAATGCTGTATAAAAACATATACTGAGAAGAATACATTAGATTATAATGTATGATAGTATACGGAATGAAGTTATAAGGGGGCAATGCCATATAAATACATACACTGAGAATAATACACGAGATTATATTGATCGATAGTATACGGAATGAAGTTATAAGGGATAAATGAAAACTTAAGACAGAGATCTAGAAAAGTACTGCGAGTTTGAATGGAGAAAGACTTACAAAATAAATGTGCAGCACAAATAAAAGTAGGTGTGGCAGAGGAAGAAGAAGAAAAATATGGTTGGATAAAAGTGAATGATAATTTGAAAGAAATAAACATTGTAAGTCAGATAAATCATTGGAGTAGTATGAAAAAGCGTATGGATGTGAAAGAGGCATATATATGTCGAATAATTAAAGTCTGACGTTTTGTCCTATTAGCCTACCCTGACAGGAAAACAACGTACTGGTGTGAATGCATACATAAGACACTGAAAATGCCAAAAAAGTTTCACGAATCCCTTAATTTATTAAAAATGAAACATTGAATGTATCGCTTTTTAACCAGAGGGATAAATTTGATCTGAGTTCAAACGCCCTACAATTTAATTTGCAATAACACAAAATTGTTGCAAATTCAAAAGGTTCTCAATTATTTGTATTGCTGATCTAAGTGAGAAAATCTTAAGACCTGTATGAGAAGATGTATGGAGATAGAATATGTGAAAGATGTGTAACGCGATTGGAAAGTCCAACGCTCTATCCTTTTTGTCTGTCCCAAAAGGGAACCGGTGTTATGTTATGTATGTATAGTAATAATAATAATAAAATGTCAATTTACATAACGCTTTTAAGATAGCCGACTCTCCTCCTCAGGATTTGAACCCAAATTATTTAATGTTTAAAAATAACAATAAAAAACATGTAAGGATCGGAAGGTGATGATTCACAATTTAAAAAGATTATTTTCACATGTAACATAAAATATAGGATATAACTTTTTTAATAAGTTGATAGCATTCATAAATGGTAAACCTAAACAGCATTATTTAAAGGATAATCTCACCTGAAAGAGCTTCGCTTATCACAATCTTTCTCTCGGACACTTTACTCAAATGTGGGTCTTAGCCTCCTATAGAATTCACCTGCACCAACCTCGGTCTTGGGGTCGTCTTCTATTACAAGGTGAATATACTCGTATAGTATCTAAAAGATAATGTCCTCCCACCGCTTAGCGAGTTTTGGACTAAATGAGCCAAGAAATTTATGTCTGGAAATTTATTCAGAAAATTTGAAAAAGGTTTTTGTTTTAAATTTGTAAAAGCTATTTTTAAGCATTACACTATATCCCTATTGGATTATGCAGAGAGGATAGATCTCCACTTAACTCTTTCCTGGCACCTATTTTTCCCATCTTCCACATACGAGTACATACAACTCGTCATGAAAACTTTCCAACTATGAAGGTTTTTCCTTTTTCTCTCTTTCAGTCTTCTCAAACTTCTCACACCTTCTACACTACTTGTAGATTATTTTTTTAGGTCTATCATAATTATTTCTTTCAACGTTTATGGATCTCCATGTAAGGATAATTATTTAAAGTAAACTATTTTCTTATTTCACTAAATACATAAGTCCCCACGATGCATGTTTCGACCTCCTATCTAAAAAGGCTTTTTAGTTGTAATAATCTCAGTTTGTTACGGCAGCAATGCTAGAGCACAAGTGTTATTTATCCAATGGTGACTTCCGTGGCCTAGTTAGTAAAACGGGGTTGAGAATTCGTTTCCGTTTGGAACCTTTTTTTTTTTTAAAAAAGATTCCAGTTTGGTTTTCATTAGTTTCGTTAAAATCTTTTTGATTTCCACTTGGCAATTAGCCTGATAGGCTGTGTTGTATACAATAAAAATGTTTTACAACACAAATTTTAAGAATTTGAAAACTATATTAAAGAGACAAATCATTTTAAAAGAAGCGGAGTTTAAATTATACATAGTTATTATGCAACGATGAATTCAGAAATAATAGAGATACATACATAAAGTCATAAACAAAATATAAGCAGTTATAGATAAAACCCTTCGCTGTTAAGAAGAGTTTTGATTTCTGAACGACACTGTCTTAATTATCATTTTATTACAAAATAACCAAAAAATACCCAAAATCACCCCTCTAAAAAAATCATTTGGTCAATAGATTACACCCACTTTTAATTGTTGCTGTTGTTACGAACGGAGATTATTTCCCTTGAAGACAGTCTGAAGATATGAGGCACAGTCATACGTTGTGGGGATTAATGTAATTAGTGAAATACAATTATGTAATGTTAAATACTCAAAATAAAGAAAATAAACGTTTTTATATCGATTAATCACAATCGTGTAAGAAAAAATTAATGTATTATTTAAAGAATATAAAAAAACGTTTAGTGCTGAATTTAATGCTGTCTATAGCGAAAGATCAAATAAAAATATGAACATACTAATACCAAAATTATTTTCATGAGATTGAGTATAATAAACTCATTAATATTAAAATTGTGAGTGCTCTCTCTATATGAATATTTAAATACCAACCGATATATGAACACTTTACTTCTCCGAAACTATAGTTATGAAAAAAAAATTGAGCTAAAATGTAAAATTTTTAGTTTAATAAAATAAAACTAACATTTTTTTGTATATTCAATTGTTTTATTTTTAATTAATTAAGCTAATTACCGGTTTGAATGACATCTGCCGTCTTCGCCAGATGACGAGGAACTAAATTATAAGTTTAAAATGTATTTATTAGTGGTCACTGGCAAAGAAAGTAAGGGGTTAAGGCTAATACCCCTATTTGTAACTTTCTCTTAAAGGGGTGTGTAGGCGGGGTCAAGAAGTTTCTGTTTGAATGGGAAACAGTTTTGAAAAGACGACTATTACTTCAATTGACTTGATTATATATAATATTAAGACCTAATTTAAAACGCTTTCTGATGTCGAGAGTATATTTCTACATCTCATTTTTATCGACAGTCCTCAATCCATAGTAAAAATACAAAGGTGATTTATAATTCTTAAAAGTAAGCTTTTCAAAGTCATTCAACCAACTTTTACAAAGGTTTAACAAACCCACCGCATCTTTTTGGCTTATTTGAGGATAATCCATTTATTTATTCGAACAATGATCCCAACTAACTTCCCCAACCAGACGAAACGTTTAAAATATGAATATTCAAATGCCAACAGGTTTGAGGAAACTGATAGAACCGCATATTATATATCTCCAGAACTATTCATAACTTGAATTCAAATAAAAAATAACATAGCTTCAGGCGATGGAAACAAACTGAAGCAAAGCGATATCTCATCCCTGTCGACAGTCCACAATACACAATACGGTGGAGGATCGAGTTTGGGGAAGTTTTCAAATCAAATAAAAGTTATGCATCGATCTGCGTAGCTTAGGGAGTGCCCGAGGGATAAAGTTGGAAAATTATTTGCATACGAATTGACAAAAGATGCATTGCCTTGAAACAAAACAAATGTGTTTTAAAAACTGATTTTCAAGCTTCAGTCATTTTATGATTATATTCGGAACCTTTTACAATAGACACTGTATCCCGATCTTGTGTTTTAATATAATAAACTAGATTTAAGTCGAGTTCCGGTCCCAAGCTTTCTCATGACTTTCTCATGATCGATACCTCTTCTAAAAAAGGACATATTACAGGCATCTAGCAAATATTTTTGTAAATAATTCAACCTTTAAACGATGGTTTCCTGATTTTTAACATAGACAATTCCCCTAGATAAAGAAAATGTGCATGAATTGATTTATGATGAAGATTCCGAAGTTTCGTTATCATTGTGCAGGGACGTATCAGATCTTAAAGAATTTAACATACTCGTATGAATCTAGAGACCAGCTACAGTCTCCGGGTCCAAATAGAATAACAAATTTGCAGAATCCTCCAAACAAGTTATCAAAGAGCATGTCTAAACATGTGTATTCCATCAACTGACAAAAAAGAAAAATCCAGCAAAACTTGAAAGTTGTGTGCTAAGCAAAAATAAAGAAGTGAGATCGGGTACATGTGTTGGAAGTGCCATATAGCTCTTCACTAAAGAAAATGTTGACAGAATTATCACAATAAACTTAATTATTGAAGTATTTTAAACAAATACACATAGTCTCATTTCAATATTCCAAGTATTTACTTAGATATAACAATTTGAATAAGCCCTACACTAAAATCAGAATATCTCAAAAACAAGTTGGACTGTCATGATTTCGATCTGTCATGATTTCGATCGGGCCTTAAAGTGGTAACATGTGTCAGTAGCAATTTGCTTACGACAGTATCCAAATTGTTATAATATCAATCGTGATATTGTAACAATTCGGCAGCTCTTTTTCTGGATTTTATGTTTTTTTTTTAATTTAGATATTGTTGAATTTAAGGCGTTCTTCTCCGACATTTCCTTAATATTAGGTATTGACTAAGAAACTGGTTATTCCTTTACCCTTTTGTCTTAATTGTATTTTTTTTGTAATTTAAATAATTTTGTACTTTTATTTATGATTGTATTTGATTATTTTTTTTAAATTCATTATTTATATACTTTACATTGATGATTTTATGCGACGTATTTGTTGTAACTTTTTGTCTATTACTCTTATATTAATGGTTTATATTTAATCAATTATATATTGCTATGGTTTGTAAAGAATACTTAGTGTTATACATTTTCTCAATAAATAAATCGATAGTTTAACGGTGTAAGAAATTCACAGTGATTATTTTATCTTGAATCGAATTGAATACACAGTATCCTCCATGATGAATATATTACAATGCACAATACAGGGGGGGGGTCCAGGGTACTTCAGGTTGGTGCCACCTAACATGACTATATTAGTCAATTTGTGATAAACATATCATGTTGCATATAGGGTAAGCAGTTTTAGTACATGCTGCTTATTTGCGTCTTCTTTCTCCATTGGGTACCCGATAACTAGAAACAACTCTACGTCATTAGGATTTACCATATATGCTGCTGTTTGCTTCCAGATATGTTGAGCATTAAATGTTAAGCGTATTCGAGCAAATCAGCACTAAGGATGACGAATATTTTATCTACGAGTATTTGAAAGTAAAAATTACAAACATCCAATAACGCATTCCTATTTAGAGAAAAAAGATTATGGTACGTGCCTTTTTATCGCAATAAATCATTATTATCTTATATGGGGATACACTGTCCCACGTATGGGGATACACTATCCCATGGAGCAAATATTTAATTACTTTTTTTCTTTTCCAGGTTACGAACATTGCATTGCTGATTTGATTTGTTAATTTTTCACCATATATACGTAAATGATTTTCCTAAATCGTTTAGAATACTCTAAAATATTTATAATGACTTCAATTATGGGTAGCTCTAATGTTTGTGATAAAATAATTTTGTGAGATTCAAACTTGAAACGTTTGCTCCATAAGCATACTGAACATTAAATCGATTTTTTATCATATTTTTCCTTATCAATTTTAAAATATTACCATATGATATATTGTTTAACACGTTCACTGTGTAAAATATAACGTGACGAGTTCATTGCTTTGTGTTTATCTCTTTCGATTTATAAAACATATTTTAAAATATTACCATATAATATTATATATTTTTTAACACGTTCACTGTGTAAAATACAACGTGACGACTTCATTATTTTGTGTTTATCTCTTTCGATTTATAAGAAATATTTTAAAGAGACCTTAATAAAAATTCAAATTCTTTTGATTGAATCAGGTATCGGTGGGAATCGAATCAGCGATTGCTGGGTTAGAAGACAGGCGTCTTAACAACCAAACCATGGAAGTAGGTCATGAATTGATCTCTACAATAATTAAAAGAACCTGTTATTCGTTAGAATCATCCTATAATCTCGTGAAGAAAAATAAGTTTTTAGAAATAAACTTTAAAAATATGAAAAAAAGAGAAAATTTTGACTTCCAGCTCAATAATTCAATAAACCGTTTTGGTTACGTCAATATTAAAACTTAAAAGTTTAATCAATTAGTTTACTTTAGTTTAACTAATAAACGCTTTCCGCATAAAATGAGGCTTGCGAGACAATAACATTTTCTCTCCCCATTTTATTGCAAGACTAACTAAAATTTAGAGATTTATATTTCAAAACAATATTTTTATATTAAAATCGTGTTAATCTATACTTAAGAAATCTATTGTTGAAGGCGCACAAATTTCCAATATTTTGCCACAATTCAGAAAATTAAGAAAATACTGCTTTTCTTACGCACGAATATTATTTTTAAAAATGTTTTATTTTATGGACATAAACATGCCAAATATTTCCAACTCGCAAAATATTTTTTCATAGTTTATTTAAAATATTGACTAAGAATACTTCACGGGCTAGTTAGTAAGAAGGCCTACATGGCCTAGTTGGTAAGACTACCTTCGTGGCCTAGATGATAAAACGCTGGTCTTTCATCCGGTTGTTTCGAATTCCATTCCCTATGGTACCCGGAAAAAAATAAAAAAAGATCTCACTCTAGTAACAGAGTTCGTCTGGTAACAATACTTACATAGGTAAGAAGTGCGCAAATTTAGTTTCCTTGTCACTTGCGGTTAAGTTTTCAATACGTACTATAGTAAATTGTGAATTAATTATCTGCTCAAATGATTTTTAGCCTGAAGCTTTAATTATTTGAATCTAAGATAATAATTACTCCCGACCACAAGATTAAGGATATCAGCATCATCAATTGGAATACATTCAGGGGTGGCATACGAATTGATTGAACAATACACTAATCACAATCACAATTTATAACTTAGTAATACTTTTAGTGTCAATATATTACGGTGTTGAAACCTGAACAGCCGCTGTTATTAAGGTATACAGCAGCTTCAAGTTTTATAACTGAGTCATACTTTTAGTGTCAATATATTACGGTGTTGAAACCTGAACAGCCGCTGTTATTAAGGTATACAGCAGTTTCAAGTTTTAGAGTCAATAATTATTTACTAAAAAAAACTTACAAAATATGAAGAAAATTGTTTAGAAGATAAACACAAGCCAATATTATCCGATGAAGGAGTAAGGCGTCCTACCATTGGACCGAGACTCCGAACGAGATATTCATCACTTGGACACAAGCCAATATTGAAGATATCAAAGTGAATCGAAGATAAAAGAGAGAAAACAATATTCCACACACTCATTTATTTATTTATTCGAACAGTTTATTGAAAAATGTGCCTCTTCCGAGCCAAATGTCAAGGGTTACGCAGATATAATATTTTAAGTACCAATTTCCCCGTCTTCAAACAAAATAGGATCTTTATGAGGCTAAAGAGACCAAAAAATCGTTTGGGTTATTGCAGTCTTTGCCAATGGTGTTATTTCTAAGGTGTTGTTTAACAGCATAAGTTAATATAATTTGAAAGTTATTTCCTAATATATTAACATCATTTTGGTTTAAAAAAAAATTTAACAAAACTTTCAACAGTGTTTTTGACATAATTTTATTTGGCGTTGAAAATTTGCCTGAACAAAAAATAAATGTTAATGAATCAACTTTATAACCAGGACAGGTAAACGCTCTCCCAGTAGACCAATGAATCTGAAGTCCATTAATTCGTAAAAAAATGTTATTACATATAACCGAAATCGCGGTTATCCATCAACTCAAATCGCATGAAATAAACATAATCTGAATTAAAAACATTTTTATTCACCTTTTTTAAAGCTATCATAAAAGGTAAATGAGTTGTATCGGGCAGTTATGTGTTTATTTACACCGGCTTTGGTGTTTCTATGTTAAAATCGAGAAAACAAAGAAACACACAGTGGCGTAACATATTTATTGTTTTATTATTATGCTTTGCTTCCGGCTATAAGAAATACCCTCACCCTAGGTACGTATATTATACGTTATATATGCTTATATTTTATATACACTAAAGCCTGTTCAAGAATATCGAAAAGGGAAAAAGGAAAAGGGGTGAAAATAGGACGAAGTTGAAAATAAAACCACGGTAAGAGGCAATTTCTAGTAACGGATGTCAAAATTGGTATTCTTCCTTTTTTCGCTACTTGTTCGTGAAATGAAGTTTAGAGAAAAGTTGTTTGCAGGTGGAATACAATCCACCAGTTTTGTGGTGAATAATAAATGCAAATATTGTTTTCAAACAAAATATATTTCATATTCTCGTAGGTAAAGATACATTATAATCTTTTTTTTTAAATATGATTTAAAATGTCGCTCTTTAACTTTGAAATTTATTTATTCAAGACCGTTAATTTTTTTTTTTCAATCGAATTTATTTGTAATTTTAAGGTAGATTTAACAAAACAAAAAAAAACACATATATGTAGAACAGTCATATTTATAAAATCCCACCATAACACATTATACCAAAAAAGAGCATTTAAATTAGAAATATTAATTTTACAAAGTATATTATTCACTGATTTGTAAATATAAAAAAAACACTCATAAACCCTAAAAATCAAGGAAAAAGACCTGAAATTCCTCTATTGCACGATTTTGATCCAATTTTAGTTTTCATTTGTTGACGTTATTTTTTACTAAATCAAGTCTGATTTATATCACCCATTTTTTAAAATCAGTTTTATGTTACCATGTATTTCAATATCTCGTATGGATTTAGGTAATGAATTAGAAAACTTGGGAACCAAGTAGGTACACGAAACTTCTCTTCTCGTCGGCTCCTGTTAAATTTTTATGTTAGTTTAAATCTACAGATTGTAAAATATCTTAGTATACAAGCTTTCTAAGTAATGTATTGAGTATAGTTTGAGAATGTTTTTAAAAAGCAAAATAGACATGTCACTTTAATTTAAGTTTATTGTGTAGATTTTTTTGCACTTAAGTGTTAAATCATTCTGTTTAAACACTTAAATATTAGATTGGAACGCTCCAAGAAGCAAATCGGTCTTCCTAAAAACTATATAAGATATGTCTTTAAGATAATTCGTCAATAAATTATTATAAGATATTGGTCAAACGTAAAATAATATCTCTCTCGAATCTAAAATGAAGATTAATCTTTTAGATTCCCAACATAGATATATTATAATATATCGCATATTTAATGCAAGACCTTTTAGATTCCCAACATAGATATATTATAATATATCGCATATTTAATGCAAGACCTTTTAGATTCCCAACATAGATATTTTATAATATATCGCATATTTAATGCAAGACCTTTTAGATTCCCAACATAGATATATTATAATATATCGCATATTTAATGCAAGACCTTTTAGATTCCCAACATAGATATATTATAATATATCGCATATTTAATGCAAGACCTTTACATTAAAAATGCGTTGAGGTAACAAATTAAAATATTCTAGTTTCGAGGCTACACAGATTTGAGATAATTAAGTTTTTAAGTTCAAAAGTATGAAAAACTTTCTTAAGCTTTATAAGTTTGCAAGTAAAGTTTCAATTTATTTTGAAGGGTAAATAAAATGACAAAATAAAAGCTTGAACTCAAAACAAAATCAAAACTTCAAGAGAAAAGAATAAAATAAAAACTTCTACTCAAAATAAGAACGATTCACATTAATGTCATCTATGGTCACTTTATTTGATTTTTTCATTGTTTATACTGCGCCACTTTTGAAATGGAATAATATTTTTATCATGTCTACATTTCTGTTACAAGAATTTTTATTTTAAAAAAATACTGTAATGTGTTAAATATATTTTTTTAAATTGTCCATATTATATTTATGCTTGAAACTTAATCTGTGCGGCAAATTTTATTACAAAGAGTAATAAATGTCTCGTTTAAACATGCAGAAAAATCTACTGGTATTGGTCTTGCATTAAAAATACGAAAAACGTCAAATCAATAAAAATATCATATACAGTTTCAATTTTCAGAATCATTGCCGTGTTGAATGAGCTTAAATTATGGTAATCATTTCGAAGGCGACATTAATTCGACGACATCTGTGGCCTGGTGGTAAGACACTTGTCAGCCGATCCAGAGGTTGCGGGTTCGATCCCCGCTGGAACCCAGATTTTTTATATAGGATTCCAGTCTGGTTAACGCTTAGGGTCTATAAAAACATATTTTTGGTTGGTTGGAAGAGATTGGCACATGGCAATAAACTCGCCAGGTTAAAAAAAACGAAATTGTCGGGCAGGGGGCGCGATGCACTAGCCTGTTCATACTATGACCACCGCGAACATGTTTACATTACGATCATGAGAGCGGGTGGCTAAGCGGAGCAAACACATGTTATCGTTGCAGTCGTGAGTGCAAATAGCCACGGGAGTGGTTTTTGCGTGCTTACTATATTCGGTAATGTTTTATAACATCACCCTGAAGATAAAACGTACAATATATTCGAAACATCGACCATCATTTTATTCGATTTAATACGGCAATAACTCCAAAAAACATTATAAATATCACTACTACAACAGTATTCAAACATATCTAATAAAAACATATATTAAACAACTCTTACGAATATTTATATAAGGGATGTCAAATACACTATCCTTCAACTAATATATTACGTCCAACTTAAATAAAACAATAAACATAGATAATTAATTACTATCTGATTTTGACACCTTCATTTGTAAAGAGTGTACGTGTTGCGGAGTAAGTTGCTTGCCTTGGGAGTTTATAAAGCGGTTTGTAAACTTAATGTTGTATCACTGTTATCAATAACTTTTTGACTAATCGTACGTGATGGAATGATACATTTGTGCTTATAAATATTAACAAATTAAGAATTTATAGACAATTTCTCTCGTTTGATAAATTTTCTAATTTTTCTGACGATTTTACTAATCAATACCTCCTGTTAAAGTATTTGTTTCTTAAAAATAACCTGTTGAACTTCAGAAAGCACCTAGTCTAAACAGACTCAGAAAACACCTAGTCTAAAGAATTTTCAGCTCCAAGAGAAGCAAGATTCGAGATCTAAGCCTTCGGAAGGTTAATTTTGCCTTAGACTTTTAACGAACATATAGAGCAATATTCCTTGCTCATTCATTACATAACACTTTTGTTGGAAATAATACAACTATGTGACAATCTTTTCCAACTAACCAAAAAGACGTTACAAAATATCCTGAGTTAAAGCCAGATTAGAATGATTTTTTTTAAATCTGGTACTAACAGGAATTGAACCCGCAACCCTTTGGTCGAAAAAAAAGCGTCTTATCAACTGAGCCACAGTGGTCGTCACTTTATCGTATTCGTAAGATTTATCCAAGATGACATAAACGCAAAAAAACATTAATTCAGACAAAATAAAGTACAAAAGTATAACAACTCTGGAATTCGCCCAGAATTTACCTTGCATAAGAAGCGTGTTTACTATCAAACCACCAGTAACAACAATTTATAGCATAACAATTTTTGCCTCAGACGAAAAACCGACTGATGCATAATTATTAAGATGCTTGACTTCCATTCGGAGATTTCAAATTCGATTCCTCATCATATCAGAAATAGAATATTCTTTTTTTATACTTTCGTTGCATACAGTACTACCTAATTTATGTGGCAATCTTAACCAAGCAACCAACAAGAAAGACGTTAGATAGGTCTTTAGAGAAAACCAGTCTAGATTTTTTTTGTAATAAAATTGAGTATCGACGGAAATCGAACCTGTAATGCCCGGGTCAAAAGACATACCAACTGGACGTATGGTTATATTATAAACATATACGATAAAGAATAACAAATTGCATGTTTTTGAAGAACATCAAGGAATATACACTATTATTGACTTCACTAAAATACACTATTATAAACTAAAACTTACAAAGAAATAGATTTTAAATATACTTAAATATTGTCTACAGGTTCAGCATTGCTTAAATGTCCAAAAATATGATATATTATTTTCACAATTTGATTAAAAAATTCAAACAGAGAAAAACCATTCACTTCTAGGAACTACAGTATCGCCCGAGCATATTTTAGCGTATTTATAAAGTATTTTTTCGTCTTTGTGTCATACATCTTGACTACGTCTAATGTAATTCTGTAATGTAATATATGACGATACTGAAGCATGCATCATGCTAGAGTGAATACACAGATTAAACTGTAATGTAATATATAACGATACTGAAGCATGCATCATGCTAGAGCGAATACACAGATTAAACTATGGTACATATTGACATACGATAACAGTATAATGTCAGTGCTTATAGAAATTTAAAAAATATGTAAACTGTTTTATCAAAAACCTGCACTATGCTAAACTGTATTATGCAAAGTATAGTTTCCTTTAAAAAACTAATTTTCTTAAGTAAAATTTCAAAATAATGGTTATTTCATATTTTCTACACTTATTATCCTGATTGAATTGAAGCAAGATCTTCAAGAACTGAAGCTACTTTAAAGTTACGTCCTTAATTCACCTAGTCCACAGTAGTATTTTACTACCAAAGTATTAGAGTGTAATTTGCATATGAAACAAGATTCGAATTCATGTTGTTGAAATGCGTGCACTTAGAAGAATACATAGGGTGAGTACGTATGACACAATACGGAATAAAGGGATTAGGGATGAATGTAAACTTAAGGTTTATGTGTTAAGTAAAATCAAGAAGATTAGTCAGAGAGGGTTTGGACAAGTAAAGCAAATAATTAAAGAAAGACTAGCAAAAAGAGTTATACACAGCAGAAGTGACGTTGAAAAAGTATGGTTGAATAAAATGTTTAATATTTTAAAAGAATAAAATGTAAAGTCAGAGAAATTTTAAAAGTTGTATGAGAATGTGTATGGATGTAGAAGAAGCAAAATATGGATGTTGCGATAGGAAAGTCTAGCCTTCTATTATCTCTACCTACACTGACAGGGAGATGGCATGATGGTATCATTGCATCTTAAAATCTATCATTATTTCAAAATCATTATCGCTGAATAATTAAAACTTTTCAATATCTCGCTCATTTTTATAGTTGGAAAATAATATTTTTAGGCGACATCGAGCTGAAATATTCAATGAGTCAAATTGAGAGGGAATTGGGAATTATGCCAATCATTTTTCCATTTTCAACGGAATGCCGTTGGCTGAGTGCATGCATTTTGAAAAAAAAGTAGGTCACTCCAGTAATTGTTGAATATCACGATTTTTTTAATTTGAGGAGGTATTTATTAATCGTTATGAGTCAACAATCTCATGAACATACATACAAATACCTGATATTCAATTTATACGAAGCATACATACAGCTAAATGGGGCACTAAACTTATATAGTATCAAAATATAAGACAGTATTAAAATCTGCTTAGAAGATAGTCCACAATGGTATTTTGGTGGGAACTTCATGGAAGATATTTAAAGTGGCATATAATAATGTTTTCTAGTATATTTGCAGTGCCGCTGAAATGTTCGCTAAGAAAACATCCACGTAGATAGGAAATAAAGTTAAGGTGGCACGTAAAATATATACTCGAACCAGACGTTTTAAAAATGTGCTAAGAAGATAATCAACAATAGTATTTTAATACCATATTTGATGTAAGGGAGTGAAACATGCACGTGACAAAGGACTGATAGGAGCCGAATAAATGCTGTAGAAATGCGTGAGAAGAATACATGGCGTGGCAGTAGATGACGGAATACAGAATGAAGTGATTAGGGATGGATGTAAACTTAAGGCTGATGAAAAGAGTAAGATGAAGAAATATTTAAAACAATTCCTCACTAGCATAGATATAACAAATATGCCCAAAGTCAATGAAGAGCAAGATGAAACGTTGAAAAGCCGCACTGATTTACAAGATTCTGCTTTGGAAAGGGAGGAAAATGTGTGATTGGGTCGAAGATGTAATGTGCCAACTCAAAAACATTCTTAGATTTCTAACATATCGGGAATACGGAATCACACAGCCATCAATTTGAATAGACAGAAGATATAATAGATTAGTCTTCAGAGAAGACGATGACTCCCTTTGATGATAGTTTGCGAGCTTATAGGATTAACGAGTAACCCGTTTTCCCTAGACCACTATGTGATATCGTTAAGATTCACGAGATCCACAGCAGCAGATACTCGAATATCTCTTGGGCAGAAACTAGTGTATACTTGTAGATCATCCACTAAAGTGGCGCTTCCATATCAACAATTGAGTAATTGCATACACAAAAATGGAAAAGCGAAGAGGTGAAAGTATTTTCTCTTTTGTTTAGTTATATTTGTTTAGTTATTTGATCTTCATTAATTATATCCCAACCTTATTATTGCAGCTTTCAATATATTTCTTATAATCCGCATCTTTTCATTCGTTCTTCTTTTGTAATCTCACTTGTAATCTCTTATTCCAAGACCAAGTTATCACTCCCATAAGTTCAGGTGGGCATCAACACACTTTTTTTGTATATTATTTACAACTAAAGTAACACTGTGGACGTTTAAAGACAGTGTAATTTATTTTATTAAACACTGTTTATTCCACTTTGTATAACGGTTTAGCTTTACCGGTTTCAAGGTTTTCACATCATCATCAGGGGAGCGCATATAAGACTTTTTGTTTGTGCTTTCCTGATGATGAGGAGAAATCCTTGAACCAATAACCAAAATATGAGTGAATGTGATGGAATACAAGTAGCCTGAACGAGTGGACTTGTTCTTGCTAAATATTTAGTTGTAAGAATTGTTATCTAGTAATAAGTAGTATGTGAGTGTTAATTATTTCTAAGAAATCATATATAATATTAAGATTATAAAAAAATAAAAATAAAATGACATGTAGGAAAATAGGATGAAGTATGTTCATAAATTATAATTTTGTTATCACTTTTTGTGAGTTTAATAATCCTCTCAATTGTTTACATCCAACTGTCGATCTATTTACAGATAAAGTAGATTTTATGCTAATAAGCTCAAAAGACTGACTGAGATAGCATACAATAGGTAACATTTCACGTTAAAAGCGTGGATCCCAAAGGGAACACCCCTAACGCATAATTCCGCCATGAACTACCTACCCATAAGAAAATATCACTGAGTCATTTCATATGAAATCATCAAAATTTAAATAAAAATTCTACCTTCTTTATCCCTTTAGATTTTATTGATTGTTGGTTTATAAAATCAAATCTATAGATAACTCTTTTTTTTTTAAAAGTAGTTATTTTTTTTATTTTATTTATACCGCTAATTTTTTTTATAACGCCAAACTTGTATAACGCCATACTTAACTCTCCTACCACCCCTTTTTATCTCGCTGAAAATATTCCACGTTTCCGATCGCAGATTGTTTATTGAATTTCTCAGTTCACCGCCCTTCTTTTTTTACGTCGTCAGTGAACTTTGGATCCAGTTACAATCAAAAGTTAGACTCGCTCCGTCATTGGCATGTTTTACGGAAAATCTTTTAATTTCAAGTCAATAATACATTTTTCATTCCTGTTTTTTCTTTTCACTACACTATACCTTTATTTTCCTTTGATTCATGATATCTCGCTTTTATTTTAAAAGCGAGATATCATAAATCGTATCATTTGTTCTTCATTAATTTTATAAAGGCGGATAATTGTTTGAAAATTATTTTGCTATCATGTCACTTCGTTTATTTACTTTAGTCTGGTTGATTGGAAAAGGTTGCTACCAGGCAATAGTTTTACGATGAAGTTTCAATTAAAAAAATCCGCACCTTTTTTAAATATTTCATATAATGGCTAATGTTTTATTGTAATATAATATTGTATTGATTATTTATATTGTAACTAAATAACTTTGTATGTATAAGTTGTTAAGTGTAAGATTTATATTTTCTAAATACTAAAATAGAAAGTAGTAAACAGATACAAAGAGACTTGACCCAAGATGTGTTGTTAAAAATGGAGAAGGTAAACCGGTATATGTCAATTTTTTTGTAGCCTGTAGGTATTTTTACAAAATAAACCAATTTAAAATATTAACTGTATTATTATTTTAATTTATGCATTCAAAGTTTACCTTTAAAATTTACCTGAGGTCTGTATTGCAGAAATACAAGTGTTGCAACACATCATTTGGTTCTCCTGTTAAATAAGTAATTGATGATATATACCTCTTTACCTAAACGCCATAGAAATATGCTTCGCGTTTGATTCCTAATAAGATTTAAATTTCAACAGACACGAGATGGATTCACCTGTTCACAAACGTCAAAATAATAACTATAATGAACATAGCAACAAACAACGGCATGGTACATGTCACGTATCATACCATAGGTGCTCTGTTTTGACAGGAAAAATGATAGTGGTGAAGCGGTACAAGTCTAGATATATAGTATCCCTTTCTTTGTTTCTTTTTGTTCGGCTGAGAGATGAAATTTTGATATACTCGTAAGTCACATATACCTCTTTACTTATTACTGTTCATGATTTTTAGGACTTATATCAATATTTATATTAAAAAATAGCCTACAAATATTTTTTTCTAGACATATATCCTTTCACCATACCTTCCTTTGATATTTTAAGGCAAAACTGCATGCTTAACTCATTTTTCGATTTTTCATGACATATACCGAAACGCCATAGATATGTAATGCTCTCAAAATATCAACGAATAATTTCCATGTTATTTTCAATCAAGAGAATACTAAGAATGTGTCAGTTCAATCAATTTTATCCGTAATACGAACGAAAAGAATTGTCAACTTGAAATTATTGACATATATACGTATATCATCTCTCTTATCTCAGCGTGAAATAATATGAATATCATAAAAAAAATACTGAATACCAAGCACCGGGCTCGAACACAAATATCTTATCAACTAGCATAAAGACGTCGTTTTTAATATATGGTAGCTTTTGATGCAATACAGACAGGTTTAACATTTTTTTGTTAAATTGTCAAACTTTTGTTTAACGTACCGAACAATTATTTACGCCATCGTAAATTAAGATTGTTTTCGGTGCCGTATTCATGAACTGACCTGTAAAGAACATCGCCACTCGCACACGGAATGACATTGTTGAAAGATTATTTCGATATCAATATGATTCATATGTCGGTAGATAAATCAAGGACTCATTCATAAACTTTTTAGTTATCACTGATTCACTTCACTGGTAGGTATAACTAATATTGTTCCGGTTGTCATTATGTTATATCTAGGCTTTTATATCTAGGCTATCAAATGTAAAATATAATTAAATAAGTTATCACGTCGTGTAATAAATTTATAACTATTATACTTTTGAAAATCAAATTCCAAAAAAAAAATAATCATAATTGCTCATACAACTATAATTTTCACGCTGGTGTTACCGAAACGGAAAAACTTAGAAAAATACTTAAAAAATAAGATTAAAAAAATAGACCGTTTTCAAAAATGCGAAGGAGCAGGATAAGAAGAAAGGATAATAAAGGTTTAAGAATTGTTATGTGAAAGGTAATGTTGTTTGAAGCGTATTTTGAAACAAGAAAGGGTAACATCATTGGCGTAACGTGAATATTGTTATCTTTAGCTTGTGTTTTCTTTACACGATACTACCCCTCTCAGAAAAACGAAACGCAAGAATTTTCAACAATGATTTTAACAAAACATTACTGAATTCAAAGCGAGATTTCTAAACGTTGAAAAAGACGATTTTTTAGAGACACTTTAAAAAGTGAAACAATGAAGTAGAAACCATTAAAAAAAACATGTTTAAGACCAAAAAAAATGTTTTCAAGGTTTCAATTTCTTATACAAATCTATTTATATTATATTACATTGCTCTTTATCAAGTAATGGTTAGTCAAAAAAATCATAACCATTTTTTATTTATAAGTAAACTGTTCAATTTTTAATTCACCTTCAAAGCACAATTCAAAATATTAGCTTAATTTGTTGCTCTATTGCTTCAGAATTTGTATTTCAGTGTCATCTTTGATATATGGAAGTGAAAGGTGGACACGATAAAAAACTGAAAGGTGCCAAATAAATGCTATAGAAATGCGTACACTCAAAAAGAATATATGAGGCGACAGTGTATAATAGAATACGGAATGTAGAGATAAGGTTAAATTAAAACCCAAGGTTGATATGTTGAGTAAGATTAAAAAGAGCACTTTGAGATGGTTTGAGATAAATATAGAAGGTGCTTATGATGTCTGTTGAGATAAGAATGTCTGCCGTTTAGTCTTCTCTACTTATCCCAACAAGAAAATGGCTTGATGGTATATATTTTTTAAGAAAGATGCATACATACACATTATCACAATGTTTCCTTTGCGGTGTTGGCAGAGAAAACAAATATCCACTCTCTTCTATTCTTCATACTTCCTTCTTATACACTTTCATCTCTTCATTCATAGTTTTTGTTGTTTGTAATTTTATTTTGTTAAAAAATCTTGTTGCCTAGATCAGATCGCATTTAATTAAGTCTCTTGTTAACGTATTTGAGTACATCATGTATTATACTTAAGGTCACTATTATATTTGTTGTCACTAACATATTACTTCATTCATCGTTTCAAAGTGTCCAAACCATATTGGCGTTCGTTTTATAATCTTGATAGCGAAAGCGCATCGCAAACGGATAAATGTCTTTATCTCATTGTATTCAAATCCCTTAATAGATGTATGTTGTATCATTCGAACCAGTATTTGAGAGATGTTATTTCGATGAGGAATAGTTTTTTTGAGGTAGATTTCGTTTTCATCGAATCAATCCAATTGGGCGAGACATTACCATATGACAAAACTTTTGCTTTATTGTGATGTGTAATGGTCTGCATTCAAATGTTAGAGATATAGGTGACGTGTGAAACTTAAGGAAACAATTTAAGACTACCTTTTTCAGGAGGTTTTATTACAAAATAAAGGCTAAGTATCAACATACTATATTGTATTGTCTATAGCCTTTGCTTCATTTAAAAAACGCGATGATTATATATGTTGTTCAATGCTCAGTTTACCTTGATTGTTGCCAGTATTTTTTTTTCAACATATTTTCCCTTCACTTGTGCCAGCATCCCAGAGTTAATCAATACGAGATATGAATTAATAAGTAGTAAACACGTTCAGGTGGACAATATCATTAAAATTTAATGACAGCCCCGAACATCAATAATAAATTCCAAAAAGGTAGTCTCCATTTCCCCGGAAATCCATCAAACCTGCAATGCCACCTGGCATGTTGGGATAGAATTTCAGAGAATTTAACAATGGCAAGGTAGCAGGATGACTATCTCGAGACTATTTCGACAGCTACTGTATCTGTAAAGCCTGTATACATCTTATAAGACACTCATTTTTTTAATGTTTTTTTTTTTTTAAATATTATCATCAATACCATCACGTACTTTTGTTATTCAGGTAGAGATAATAGATCACCACCAATTCTCCAAATATAAAGATTTTTCTTTTTTCATCTTTCAGAATTGGATTATTTTGGTCGTGTCACGTTTTTCTAGGTCTTCCCAAATTAAAAAAAAAACGAAATGAAGTGTAACAATAAAATAGTTACATTTTATTACGCCAGCATGTTCCTTTAGAAGTAGCCAGAGACGATAAAGCTAAACTTGACTATGTACACATTATCCATAATTATAAATATACCCAAATATGCTCTTCTGTATATCATACTCCTTATTAATACAATAATATTATTACTTCCATTGAAAAATATGCAAAAAAAAAGATACATGTGTATGAAAATATTCTCGCATATATAACTTTTAGATTGAACCATAAAATTTATGAAACAACATTACTAAATTAAATGACATATTTTCAAAATTTATAGAAAAAAGTTGGAGTGCCTCAAGGTTCAATTATGGGACTCATATTATCCATTTTATCCATAAATGATATAGTAAAAATATTTACATGGCTAATGTTCGTTTATTTTTATGTTAAGGCATTGATATAAAGATAAGATATTCTATTAGAAAAAGTGAAACTATTTATTAGGTCGAAATGGTTAAAAATCAACAAAAATAAATTTTATATTTATTTTTGTACAGAAAGTGGTTAGTAAAAAATTACAATCAAATACCACAATAAAGTTATTTTGCTACTGGATATACCAAAAAATGTAGCTAAAACAACAATAAAAAATAAAAAAAAAAAACAACAATATTTAACGCAAACATAGCTCTAAATTGTTACTACTTTTACAGCTTCCATATTTGTAATGAAGGGGATATGAAAAAAATTGAAGACAGCAAAAACGAAAATAATAATAAAAAAAAAAAGATACTTAAAGTTTATAAGTTAGTGAAGTTTAAGTGTATGGTGATTAAACATATGATAGAAACATATAAAATACATTGATTTTAGTTCAGAAAATGTAATACAATTTTGACTTAAATCACTGTAAGACACGAAGAGCCCATGAAATAAGAACAACGAATATACTGATATGTAAGACAAAAATGTCATCGATACATCTTCCGCAAAATAAATAGGTGTTGCAATTTATTAAGTGATTTTGAGGTGATCATAATAGTAGACAAACAACGCTTTCACAAATAATCTAAGAAGATACAAGATAAAATTGTTTATAAAGGTATTTATGTCCTCACCTTAGAAAATCAAATCACTAAAAAATATCGAATTTCAAAATATATTGGGTGTTAACATAAGTTGTGTCCGTATTTTTTCAATTTAAAAATGAGCACCAAAAGTAAAACAAAATGGTAAAGGTTATACGTCATTCGGAAGAAAATTTTCTGCTCTACAAGATATTGTGTTGTATTTACGTTAAATATATTATTTTATTTGATTACAAGCCTTCAAAATGGAATGTCAAGTAGACTAAAGTGAGCATTTTCGACACATCCAGTGGACTTCGATGAGGACCGCTTAAACCATATTATTCATAAAGATCCCCTTCAAACCACCGTAGAATTGGCTGAGCAGATGAATTCTAGTCACATGATTGTATACCACCATCTTAAATCAATGGGAAAAGTCCAGAAGTTCGGCGCTTGGGTTCCACGTGTTTTGAGTGAAAACAACAAAAATCAACGTTGGACAATTTCTGCTGGTTTGCTCGCGCGTCATCGAGCTACGCATGGCCACAAGTAAAGGTTCCTTTACCGCATCATTACTGGTGATGAAAAATAGTTTGAAAATGGTGATGAAAAAAATGATGATAAAAAATTTTGAAAGGGATCTTCATGAATAATATTATTTAAGCGGTCTCATCGAAGTTCACTTGGTCGTCCGGAACGCTCCATCTCTTTAAGGTCGAAATTACCGTCTTTGAAACGCAAAAACCATCGACGAGCTGTCCTTTAATTCATAGCATCTTCACCGTACACTTCGCAAATATTGCGACCAGCTTTATTCCCTCAATTGAACGCGAACAGAAGGAGGTGTCGAAAATGCTCACTTTCGTCTACTTGACATTACATTTTGAAGGCTTGTAATCAAATAAAATAATATATGTAACGTAAAAGCAAACACAGAAAATTTTCTTTCGAATAACGTATAACCTTTTCCATTTTATTTTACTTTTGGTGCTCATTTTTAAATTTGTAAAAAACTGACACAACTTATGTTAACACCCAGTATATTTTGAATTTCGATATTCTTTAGTGATTTGACATACATTAAAGGAAAATATTAAAAAATATGCCTGGTAGTAAAACATTTGTTACAAAAAGTTAAAAATAAGCTTTCATGCATTGTTGACTAGAATTAGCGCTATGAATAAAATAAAGGTTATTTGTCGGTCGACTTCTTTTTTGCTCTGCAAGCATTTCAGATGAAAATTTATAATTTTCAACTTCTTCGCAACTCATTCTCGTTTTTTTTTTCAAGGTTCTTTCTCTAATTTCTTGGAATCTTGATCACTATAGTCATCGCCATCCTTTCTTAGCACTAGCGATGTCTTGCACCTTGTAGCGCCTCCTGAAATAAGCATTTCGCTTCTTTTTTCACCTGGTCAATCTATCAAACGGGTACCAGGTCTCTGCTCTTTTAGCGATTCACACTCACTACTAGAATTATCCGATCAAATCTGTTGTTCTTCCATTGCGCTGTGTCTAAAGTATCGTAAGATTAATTTTGCGCACAGCACAGAGAGAAACGACTCAACCCTAAACTCTCGATCGATTTGTTTTTCCGATAGTTCATGGAGTGCACAAGAGCCTTCGTAATTCTTGTATCTGGAATATCCAAGCCTCCACACCATGTAAAAAAATGGAGAAAACGAAGGTTATAACATAATATACCAAATCTTGATTTTTATTTGGATTCAAGGATTCTTCTAGATCACTTCCAATTGACATATCGCTCTATCTGAACTCTGCACATTATCTTATTATCGCAGAAACCCTTGATGGAACCCAGGTAAAAAAAACTCATTTGCTTATTTTGAATACCGGAGTTCATTTTTAACTTTTTGACGTGATTGTATAATCAATGGACATGACTTTTGTTTTGCTCCTATCGAGCATCTCAATCGATAACTCAATATTACGATACAATTCTACGACTCCCCTTTCCCTACATGCTACAATATTGGTGTTATCAGCAAACTACTAGTAGCTGATTTTCCTTTGTGCTATTCTTGTTTACTTATTTAAAGCTCTCCGCATAGTGAAAAAATTAATAGTTTCGGAAATAAAATGCACCCTTGTCGCACTCCTTCTTGTGATTTAAACTATCAATAAATTGCACGTTCGATCTTCATTTATGTTTATCTATCCATGAAAAGGTTTTGAAGCGAAGAATGACGCCAGAAATTATCTCATTATTATCAAAATTAATTCTTGTATGAAAACACTTCTCTAACAAACTTTTTATAGTCATGTTTTACAGTATCAAATATTAAAATATCATATGTTCTTCGCAAGGCACGCATTTTTACCTCTATATTCTGCTCTGATCAGTTATTTCGAATGTCTTGGGATTGCTTCCATACTTTAATGTGGGCACTTGCACTTCACTGTTCCCTATCATCTTCGGACAAATTGAAAAATAATAATTTCTGCTACGTCAATATTGTATCATGTCTCATTATAGAACATATCTCCATGTATCTTTATCCTGGCGTAGACTCATTGCTTCTACTTTGTCCATCACCTAGTCATGTATTTTTCATTTTTCACTCTTCCATTTGGTAGTGCAATGTTTTCCCTACCTTTTTGTTTTTTTTTTATATTATATAACTCGAATGGATTGCTTAGTAAATATTTTATTATTTATTTTAGCCACATGGCCAAGATATCTCCGCGCTGCTTTGTCATTACCATATTTCCTCGTGTTTTCACCTTAAGCACCTCAGAGACTTTTAATCAAATTTCACTTTTAAAGTGCTTGTACAGTCAATTTAAAAAGCATTTTCTGTGAATTTTTTGTTTATATTGTCTAGAGCAGCAGCTTTCATTCGTTGGTCTGCAGAAATTTCCAACTAGTCTATTAAGTTTTGCTTTCATTATAGTTTAATATGTTATTTTATTAGCATTTCTGTTTATGGTTCGATTTCTAGTTATTTTAAATAACTAAAAAAATCATTTTATAATGTTCACAGGTGTAAAAAGGTTGAAAACTACTGGTCTAGAGATTAAATGTAAAAACATTAGAATAAATCTATTACATTTGAGTTAATATTTCAATGCAATATCTCAATTTTACTTTTTTTTAAAACACGATGCTATCACTTTATATCGAAAGTAGATAAATATTAAAAAAATAAAATTAATCAAAAAATATTTTTTTATTCATTGGAAAGCAAAATATTTTAGTCAACGAACAGCCTTGAGCTATATTTGCTAACTTAAGTGATAATATTTGACTTAATTTGCCTATAATAAGGAGAAATTCTATTTATATTTCTGAACTGTTGTGGGAGTTTGTTTAATTTTAAACGAAATTTGCTCCAATTAAGATACAAATAATAATTTCATGAAATTAAAAACTTGAACTCATTGGAAAATGCTTTTGGTCTTTAAATGTGAAAAGAAATATACAAAACATAAATGGAGACACCGCTTTTTTTGTTTACATAAAAATCATTATTTTTAAAATACAAATACGTTTTTTTTTTATTTTTTTTCCAACCATTTATGCACACTGGCATTAGTAAACAATTGAGTTATCATCCAGTGCGATCTATTTTGGAATATTTTTATAAATAATCTTTTTGTGACATGGAATGAACTCAGCGAACACGTTCTCTGCTAATGCCTAACCAAAGTTAGAACAGAATGGCCACAACACAGACAAAAGTTATTTTGTCAAAGAATTTATGTAAATAACTTTTAAAGAGAAGAAATAATTTAACTTTAAGCATATTACTGGGTTCGAGGAATTCATTATCCGCAGCCTAAAAAAACTAAGATTTTCGCCAAGTTTTTTCAAATGAAGCAATGCCTCCCCTGAAAGACATAAATTTATTATTGTTGGCATTAGTTGACATACGAGTATGTTACATTTATTATTTGGAAGTAACACATTTCAAGATTTTTGCGTGTGTTTTCCACTAATTCGGGGGGCGCGCGATACACTTGTCGGGTTCTGAGTTTGTCGCCGTGGGGGTTTTTACCTTGTGGTTGTGAAACCTGGTAACTTGGTACGACAAACACCTGTTCACGTTGCGGCCGCAAGTGTGAGTGGCTAGGTGAGTGCTTATTTTTAACTTACTGTATTAAGTAATGTTTTTTTTAAATCGCCCTGAGGATGAATGCTACAACGCATTCAAAATGTCGATAATCATTTATACCAACGCAACATGGCTATAACTTCAAAAAAATATATATTGTACAAAAATATAGTTATATTCAAAATCATTCAATATCCTGCTTTCAAAATAATTTTTCGTTTTCATCATACAAAGTACGAATGCATCTGAGTATTATTATTCTCGTCTTTTTCTCTTGTCTATCGGATCAGACGCCATTGATGTGGGCAGTTGCTTCCTACGACTTATGTTCTCCTCCAGGACAAAGTCTCCGTAATACTTCATCGATTCCTACGTAATACCAATTAGCATATGCCTAGTCAAGCCATCTATTCTTTGATCTAGTTCTTGATTTCACTCCTTATGATAAGATTAGACAATTATCTTCGGCAATCGATCATTCCCTATTCAACTTATAATAACAAACCTTTTTTTTAATTCCTCAAAAGACAGGTTTTGGTGTAGACAGAAACAGAGTTTTGAACTATTGCGATGGTTTTTTGCGACGAAGAATTTAAATCATTGGAAGGAAACACAAGAAAAAATAATTGACTTGGTAATTTTATTCGGTCTAAAGAAATCTTATAAAATCCGGTCTTACTGTTAAATAATGATATGCGTTTACTGAAAAAAAATTTACGGGTCAGGGTTCGTGTGAATTGATTTCCTTACACCTACAAAAATTACGCTACCTTTAAAAAATTACAAAACCTTGCGATTTATCTTTTTTGCAATAAATTAATTTATGTGTAAAATGTGCAAAAATATTTATTTTTTCAAGCTATATATATAAAGTCCTAATCGTTGCAAAAATAGATGATATAAAAAATGTTAATAATTCTTAACAAAGCCTGATAATGAAGTAAACGGTTCCATAGTTGTACATGTAGTATAAAGGAAAGATTCGGTAAGTTTTGTCATATAATGCATTAACTACCTCCGTATACTGTCTGCCCGACAGCTTTGAAGGGCATCTAGTGATTTGGAATCAGCATTGATTTCTTCAATTCTAAATCAAAGGGTACACTTGGTGGAGTATTAAAGAATCTTAATAAAGAACGATTAGTATTCGTATTTTGCAAAACTGTCCCAATTGGTTAAGAATATAAAGAAAATAAATTAATGGAAATTCTGAACGAAAAGCACAAATATTTTAGATTCCTCCGAATAAGTTGGGTGTAGACTTCAGTTTACGCATTATTTGGTTGTGGTCATTCTTTAACTATTCTTTACCAAATAATTTCCGATACTTGATTTGAGAATGTTTCCTTCGTGTAGATATCTGCCTTGATATACTTACTGCAAAGTAAACACATTCAAAAAATATATTTGTCGAAGTCTGTGGTCTTATGATAAGTTAATTATTATTTTGTCTCGAGTTCGTTTCCCGATTAGTTCCAGGCTGTTTTTATTGTAAACTTTTATTATAATGTGTTAAAATTTATTGATTGAAACCCAATTTACACATATTTTAAAATGGATTCAAGTCCTGTTTACACTTAAGATATCTTTAATATCTTTCTGGTTAATTCGAAGAAATTTTCCCATTGAAATAAACCCACCAGGTATTATTGTATACCACGAGAGTGTTTTACTCTTACAATAAACTTGTACTTGATTGTTCCATACGAGTGTTCATCATACTAAATATATGTTTCTAACTTTACATATGACGCGCCACTGGGTTGACTTTTAATTTTAAATTTTGATGATTTTATAGTCAAGCAGTATAAAATGCTGAAGAATATTCGGTCACATTCCTTCCTTGTTTGAATATTCGTTTTACAAAATAAATCATTGAATTAAAAAAAAAACTTCGTCGAGTTATTAAAAACATGCTCTCAAAATGTAATAAGTTTTCAAGTTCTTTTAGCAAAAAAAAATATCGAATAATACTGTACGAGATTTTTTGGAACCAAACCAAGTTTATTAAACATGCATATTGAATTACTCACTTAATCTTTCAATAATTATTTTTAATCGCAACATGAACTCTGAAATATATCTTAAAACATTTATGATTTAACATATTAAAGTGGCAATATAAACAATGGGAATCGAATTCATTTGTCTTCATCGACGTAATGTCGAATTAATTAAAACAGTTGAAACACATCTTGAAACGTAATATACTCGTATATTATTGATCTCAAAATCAAGTTTCAATCGATGCGTACTCCTGGTACCAACAGAAAGCTCCTAACTTACTACACATAGAAGAGTGGGCTGACAAAACTTGATCGAATACGAAATACGTAGATAAGAGAGAGCTGGCAGGGGTTATAGAACCAAAAATAAAGGCAAGGGAGGTGTATAGAAGATGTACAGGGCACTTTGTAAAAGTCAATATAAAGATGTTCGAGTTAATCTGAACTTATTCAATAGACATTTAAGGTCTGAGAAGAAGAACGGTAATGGTAGAAAGATAACCACCGGACGGCAGAGGCCTTCGCTCATGGAGAATTCAAGAGTTGATCATAATGTTTCTTTCTCAACAGTCTCAGTTTATCAAATAGTTGATAAAAGTATAAAGGGTTTTGTGGGATGAGGTATAATTTTCTTAGAATTGATGCAGTATACCAAAGGTTAACTTAGGTGGTTGATGCAGTGTATCAAATGTTAACTCGTAATAAGATCTAACTTATCATGTTAATGAAATATTTTAATCTAGTAAATAAATATTTATCAAAAATCGGTAAAAAGAGTCAACCAATTCTTTTTATTTCGTGTATTCTTAGAAAGATACAGGAAAAAGCTTTGTTTACTCGGGTGATGACATGCAACAAAAACAGATACATTTGATTTACAAGTATCAAATTAACTTTCTCGTTTTTATTTGTCTTATTTTTTTCATATAACATATTATGTATACTTGTCAAAAAAAAATATATATATAAAGAAATGTAAATGGTTATGATAAGAACATCGAGCTTTATGTCTCTTTGATCGAGTAAAAAACAACTTGGTCTTGACTAAAATTGGTATATTACTTTTATATTTATACGTTTATATCAAGTATATTTCACAATACTCAAAGTTGACTAAAACTATTACCATAAAAAGAAAAGTACCGGTGAGTAGAAATTATTAGAAATCGTTATTTGCTCGAACGCAAGTAATGTCTGGGATCAGCAAAGTACAGGAAAAGTTCAGATGAGAATGATTCGCCAGATAAGCAAACGTTGTTTTATGGAGCATTGTAGAAAGGCTCTATTTTTATTAGGAAGATAAACAAGCGCTAAAGCAGCTCCCTACTATTTGAAGAAGGAATTGTTATCGTAGTCAGGAGCGTCACTGTACTTATGGAAAAACACTTTCAATCTTAAAATGTAGGCATAAGTGCAAAACTCTCAATTGCATATTGAATGTGGTTGATTAATAAAAACTGTTTTATTCCATTTTAATTGTATTAATATACAAAACACCGTATCAATAAACCTTAAGAGCATAAATAGAAATAATATTAAACAACACAATTATTTTTAAAAAAATTTTGACGTGCATATGCATAACAAAAAGATAACCAAAATATTCGTGATCATTAAAAACAAGAATATCAAATATTTTTATCACAAACCAATTGAAAAAAACGAACATAAAAACCCCAGTAACCAATTTGATTTTGAATAATTGGGCTTGCAAGAGGAATGACTTGTAGCAAAGGTTTGTGTGAGTTCTTGAGTGTAGTGTTTTTATTGTTTTTTTTATGATTATTTGCGGTATATTGTGGGATGAACGTTTTGGTCTATCTAGAGTGTGAAGGGTTTGATTCACGTGATGTATTCATGTGTAATTGAGTGTCACTGTTTGTCAGGTTGATGAGAATGTGCGACGGGGTTTAATATAATCAAAAATCGTAAAGAAGTATCGATTTATTTTTTCATGCTATATGTCCTCAGTAAGGTACAGGCAAAATCCTAGTTTACTGGAAACACGACAAATGAAAGGCAACAAACCCAAATATATTAGTGTCCAAATTAAATTACCTGTTGTTTTTTCACAAATTATGTATGTTTCTTGTCATGTGTAAAATAAATTAAAAAATAAATATATAGTATTAATCACAATAGAAGTATTATTCAGGATCGAGAATACAAAATATAATAAACAATTTAAGAAAAGCTGAAGCACACATCTAGAGCCTTTTCAATTTTAGGAAATTTTAAGATTATAAAGATTCAAGTGTCCATCAGTGACATAACTCAAATTGAAACGATATTGGCTAATTAAAACCTCACACACAAACAACAACTTAAAGCCTTGTATAACACTAATTATACTGTACACGAATCAATACGACTGAATACCGAGGCCACCCCACTCCCGATTGTCTCCGTGTGCAGTATGACAATTAAAATAAATCAATTAGCTCAGACAGTTCGAGTAACATTACCCAGTTCAGTACACTGCTTGAGACTCGACTGTCGCGGGACAATTATTTCACGATTGCCAATTTGTGTGAGAGCTCGAGATATTGCTACGATTGTGTTTATATCAACTTAGATATTAATTAACATTGAATCAACTTTACAAAGTTTTCAACTTACTTTATTTTTTTTAATGTTAAGAAACTTTTTCTTTGTTGAATATTTGATTTTCTAACTTTTCTGTAAAGCTTATATTTATTGTGTTGTTTATTAATTGGAAATATACATAACGTTTGTGTTTCCTATAGAAGTAGTACCATCTTGATTCAACAACATCTACATTCAAAATATCCGCTAAACAAGACATGGAGTTACCCAATTGTTGCATTCTCGTGAATTATTCATTACAATTATTCATTACAATTATTCATTACAATTATTCATTACAATTATTCATTACAATTCATTCATTACAACGTGCAACTGTTGTTAAAAAATGCAAGTGTCATTTTTGAATTGTAACATTTTCGGCGTGGTTCTAGTAGAAGTATGATATGTACTATCACACTAAAAATCAGATAAAATCGGTACAAATTAAAAACATGAGCTTTCGATTCTCATTCGTTTGTTTTTTTCCGTCCTCCTTGCTTGAACTTGTAGTCGAGGATCCCCTCACCAGTCCAACGTCGACTCAGTTGGAAACTGAAGCTGTGCCATTGAGTTTATTTTTTAAGTAAGTGTGCCGTTGCACACCAGCAAACTCAACGGTCAAGCCGTTGTACTGGATTCGATGGCGGACTGAAGTGAGACGATCGGGACACACCAGTATGTTTTTTCCTCGTTTTGAAAGAATAGATATGGCCAAAGTCATTCGTGAGCATCCTTATACCCCCGAATACTAGACGGAAAAAAATGTTTGTGTCATTCGAGGGGAATAGCACAGCTCTAGGTTTGAACCAGTGATATTCTGCATGGAAGTCCAGTGCGTTACCGCGCAACCATGCATTTGCTTTTTTTACAAGCGTAGTCGAATGAAGTATATAGGATACCTATGACTTCATTATATTTTTAAAAAATGTAAAAAAAACATGCCAGTATGCTCCGGTCGTCTCACTTCAGTGAGTCATCGAATCCAGTACAGAGGTGTAGCTAGTGAGTTTGTTAAAGTGCAATGGGTCACTCGCTTAAAAAAAAACTCAGCAACACAGCTTCGTTTTATGATTGAATTGACGTTGGAATGGCGAGGGAATCTTCGACTACGTCGCCCAGCAACGACGACGAGACGTATGATAAATTATAAGCCCAGTTGCAGTGTTAGTTGTTTGTTATGTCTCTGGAACATGTGAACAACTAACTCTACGAGTATATCGTTTATACTTGACGAATTGTTGATCGAGCACTCGGTCACTTATTTGGCAGAATAAAAAATACTAAGTGAATGATAGGCGGATAAATATAAAATGGACTTATATTTGACAAAAAAAAACATCACCTATAAAACATATTTCTTGGTGAATGTAAGATACATAATACTCGTAATCATATATCAATCCTGTTTCTGATAAAACAAGTCAATATTTTTATCATTGAGTTGTTAGATTTTGACTTTGAATTGTCCATATAAAGGAATGTTCTGTCTTTTTTTTTTCAACAAGTTAGGTATGAATGAATTTTCCGTATATACGAGTATTTCAATTCACTGTAAGTACTCAAATAGGTCTCTAGATCAAATACTTGACAAGTGCAAAGAGGCATTAGAGTTCGAGTAATTTGTTTACCAGGTTTACTTAGCGCGACTGAGATTATTTAAAAAAAGTATCTTCAATACCATACAAATAAAAATCAATCATGTAGAAAAAAAGTCAAATATATTTTATCACAAACCGTGTCATTATCAGAAATAGTATATTTGGTAAGTAGTTTAAGTAAAAAAATACAACTAGAATACAGAAAATAAAATATGTGAGCTGTAAGTTATTCATGTAACTCATTAATAATTAATATGTTGAAAAAGTTATTAATATTCAAATCCAGAAAATTGTCCAACCCACGTCATATACCATAGACGTCATGTATTATACGAGTATGTCTACACTTAAAATAATATCGGATAAACAATTTATTTGAAAATGAATCCCACTTAATTTGTTGTATTGTTTAATCCCCGAATGTCAGGATTTCATCCAGAATATAGAACATAGAACTATAGCCTCACTAGTTAAGATCACGAATGATGTGAGATGTGGAGAAAGTTTCAAATAGCTGATATTATTATCTCTTTTGAGTTTAATTTGCATCTGGCACATATGTATTCCATACGATTATCTAATTCAGAGAATCGTAATGAACATTTATGAAATACTATTTTCAATGTACACTTGTTCAAAATAATATTTAATGACAAGTGAATAGGTTATGTCTTGTATTGTATAACACTTTATGTATAGTATAACCTGACGGACTTGTTGCTATGTGGCAATCTCTTGCAACCAAACAGACAGACGAAAACCAGATAGGAATTATTTTTTTCTATCTGGCTTCCAACAGGAATTGAACCCGCAACCCTCAGGTTGGGAGACAAGCGTCTTACCAAATAGGCCATGGAGGTCAACTTAAAATATACAATGTATATTTAAATCGTTAATACGGGTACTTTGGGAGTTTAAATACACTGCATTTTTTTAAATTCAAACACTGTTTATTTCATTTTATAAAACGGTATGACCCTACCGGTTTCAAGATTTTCACTTCATCATCGGGAGAGCACAAATAAAGTAGTTTTATGCTTTCCTGATGATGAGGTGAAAACCTTGAAACCGGTAGGGTTATACCATTATATAAAGTGGAATTTGACTAAACAAATTAGAATAAGATACGTGTGTTTTAAAGGTATTTGATTGATTCTAAAGGTAATATTTTCAATAAAACTTTCAATATGGTAATGTTCGCATATCTTAAACAAGGATTTCATTAGTTTAGGAAGAATTCATTGTATCTCTGAATCCACAATTCTCCGAACAATTCTTATAAAGATGGAAGTATAAAATATTTGATGATAATTTTATTCATTCATTCTAGAGCATGTAAGTCATGAATTTAACAGATATGCCCGGAGATGTGACGGTGAAGATCCATTATTTTTAATTTACGGCATTTTCTTAGGAAAAATGCGTAAAATAACAACTTTCACATAACTTTGCAAGATTTATTACAGCGAAAAAATGAGAAACGACTTTTGTTATTATTTATATTTGCCCATAAACGATCGCTGTGTTATCTTAAATATATTTTGATAAACAAAATTAGCCCTTTCATTCATTCATATGGTACCCGAATGAATGATGTGGGCATGTTGGAGAGTGGGGCCGGGGAACCATTGTCATCGGCTCCAATAATCGAACCTTTGGTATGGGAACCCATTGAGTACGTCATGTGTGCAGTTGTGCATATACGAGTATTTGTTAACAGTACACAGCCCACGAAGCATTTTTTCGTTTCATTTGAAATATCGAGAAACATTAAATCAATTCTAGATATGCAGAAATATTAAACCAGTTAAATAAATATATTATAGTTGTATTCTGTCTTTAAAAAAATCCGTACAAGTTTATTTCCTGAGTTATCTCAGAAAAGGTAAATGGGGGTTGGGCCCTTTTTACATATGTACATATAGTTCATTATCATACGTGTTGGGAATCCCACCATACATGGAGAGACAACAACACTTAGACATGCTTAGTTATCTATACATTTAACTATAGAAGACTCGAAACAAGAAGGCAAGAATCCATTGCGATATTCCTACTTAAGGTTTTTCAAGGTTGTTTTAACTGTCCCGCGATTCTAGAAGCACAAAGTTTTTACGAGTATATACCTAATAAATATAGCCATGTAAGAAATCCCCCTCTGTTCAACATTCCAACTGACAGGACGAATATCATGGCTAAACACTCAGTCACGCGTGGTATAGAGATATTGAACCAACTGAATGACACTGTTGATATATTCTCGGTACCGCCTAGCAGTATGAGAATAATCATGGCTGATATTATTCCTAACGAATAAGCTTATGCTAGGAGCAAACCTTCTTTGTGTACCAGGAGAAATCCATGCAAAGTAGGTTAAAAAAAATATTGTCGCCAGTCGAATTCTTAAACCAGACTGGGGCTTAATTTTTTTGATACACCATCAGGAACTGAAGAAAAAACCTTTGAGTGGAAAATATGCCTCTTACTAACTTTAATACAGAGGTCACTGCGAAACTTACTACTTAAATTTTTGCGAAACTTACTACTTAAAATATTGTTTGAATCTCTTTTTACACCTGCGGAACTAACATGAAGAAAAAAGTGTTTTTAAGAATTTTCTCAGATTTTTTTTCTAACAATCTAGATAAATATTAGCCTTAACATAACATAAAGCATCAACTGTGATAATAGTCTGGTTAATAGTAGATTCTTCTTATTAATACTAGCATTCTTTCATGTCTACTTTCTGTAGGTAGTTACATATTTCCATAGCAATTAAGTCATTTATGTGATACTTCTTTAAATCGAATTTAACTTAAAAATACATATTAACTTTCCTGACACTCTTTTATTGAATCAACATTAGTGAAAACCGACTGCAATCACGTCATTCAGAAGTTATTTTGACAGGAATTTGTAGAGAATCGGTGGACTTAACTCTGACAGTTAAGTTGCCTGGACATTTTTTTCCTAAAACGTAGTTACGTTCTTAAAATCATTTACTTATTAATTCAGAAATAGTGATGTATGTGTCATTATAATTCATGACCTTTATGTATTTTTTTGTTAGGTAAAGAATCATTTTTTGCAGAATTCCTGAGACTTGTTAGCGAAAAACCAATTCAATTGATTGCAGTGAGTGTTCAAATTCGGTGAATTTATATTACGAAAATACTTCAATAAAGATGGAAAAAAATAATAATCAAAAGGTTCAAGGTCCGGAGTATACAATAATGATGAATGGATTATCCCAGACATGTTTAAACAATGTTTGCTACTGTGTGAACCAGGTAAGTGTTGAAACAAAACGCCTTTTCTACTGACCAGCCCGGTCTCTTCTTGTTGATGGATGGATTGCTTCAATTTGGACAATTGTGAGTAGTACTTGTTAGAATCAATAGTTTGGTTTAATGACAATAGCTCATAGTACACCATACCCTTCCAATTCCACCAGATATACGGCAAGACGTTCTTTAGGTACATTCCAAATTTTCTGATCATCTGACTTGCTTTATCTCGATGTGACCATGGCTTTTTTCGACTAACTGTTAATAATAATTAACTTTTCATCGCCAACGATGACTGGTTTAATAAAAAACTATTTTTTTCATTTCGTTTGAACAGCGAATCGCAAGCGTAAAATATGTCCTTTATTTTTTTTCGCTCAATTGATGTGGCATCCAAATATCGATCGATCAACCAAAGATAACGTAAACGTCACCAAACAGAAGTGCCAGATACGTTCTGGTGTCTGGCCAATCTCACTTGTCGTCAAATGGCGGTTGGTTATTCAATAACTCCTGATCGCTATTTTTTTATATAATTGTGGATAAAATCCCTGAGTTAGAACCCTTGAGAAAAGTCTGCTCTACAAACGGCACTATATAAATTGTCCTTCTACTTTTATTATTTGAAAAACTAGTACTTACATGTTTTGTATTTGTTTTGCTAAAGTACAACTAACCTTACTCAGTATTGTTCTGTGGCTGGAAACACCCAACACAAATAAAAAAAGCCTTCTTATTGTTTTTGCTGAATTATATAATTTCTGCAAGCACACCTCCAAAGAAAATGGCAGTGTGCAAAAGTGGTGAACAAATATTTTCTGGGTGGGAGCCAATTACGAGGCGACAAATTTACTGCATCGGGTTTTTGCATCTCCATTTTATATTCCCTTGTTTGAACTGCTATAAAATTTTTCAAAGCGTTCTCAATAAATTATTTCCCAACAGTTAAGTCGATCCAATTGTGAAATTGGTTGGGTAATATACAACTTTATTTTAAAATTCTGAGAACACGTTTATTGATCAACGGTAAAATAATTACCAATGAAATAAAGTAAAACGTGTTTCATATTTAAAGGTTATTTAACAAATTGGTTTTCTTCGACTGTTTTCAGTACCGAGTTTGTTCGGAAATTTATTAATCTGATAATACATTTGTTGATCATCGGTGGAAAATTATAATTGAAAGAAGAAGAAAACGATTATGTGTTTCATATTTTAAGATGAAACTTGAATGTGATGAAGGTGAACGCTGAAAATGTTTTACTTAACTCTTTTCAGTACTAAGTTCTGCCTGAAACAACCACCCAGTAAAGTTCCAACAACTGTGTTTGCATAACTCCTTTACTTGGATTGACGTTATGGTAACTTACGTGGTTATTTCACAGGCTGTCTCATACTCGGTGCGGACTTGAAAACTTTGCCTGGTAAAAGTTTTGATATTTTATATAAAATATAATTTGGCGCTGAAAAGCTTTTTTAATAAATACTATAACATTTATTTACCTTTATATCATTTTGTGTACATAATAATATGATAATCTGGCGGGTGTATTGTTATTATTTTTCAAACAAATAGCTTATTATTTTTACGTTGTGGATGTGTGAATTCATTCAAGTCATGCTGCTGCATACAAAAGCGGCATTTTTTTCACATAAACAATGTATCAACTCGAAGTCTGGCCATGTATTCCTAATACACATATTTTCTCCAACCAGACAATCTTAATTTGCTAAGATGAGTCAATTATTGATTCCTTGTATCAGTATTTTATTATCAAAATTTTTGATATATAAAAGTTTGTCTAAGATTTATTTTAAACCTAACAAAGTACAATCATACCATAAGGCACTAAACTGGTTGAACGTTAAAAATACGCGCCAAATTCACATACTGCCTCTATTGTATAATATCCTTAACTGACCCACTACCCCCTCTTATCTCGCCAAAAAAATGCTGCGTCTTTCCGATTATGGACAAGAGCTACGCTCAAATAGATTGTTGATTGGCCTTTCCGGTTCACCGCTCTTCTTTTTTTTCATCGTCCTTTCATGTCCATGCAGTGATACTCTGGAATCAGTTACAAACCAATGTTAGACTAGCTCCGTCCTTGGCATGCTTTTCATCACTATGTTAGTCACGCTCATAAAAAAAATAAAGAGGATTTGGATCTTCTAGAGTAGATCGCGCTGCCATTTTGTTTTGAATCATTTCGCCATTTTGTTTTAAATCCATATTTTTTCACTAGCTTTTGAATTTTCACCAGATATTTAATGGAACTTCAATATTCCAATCAAAAGTAATATTTTTGTATTTTTTTAAGTAAACGGTACAATGTACCTTATAACAAAAATATAAAAGAGTCAGAAGTGAGTGCTCAACACATAAGGTTTGACAGATTAATACAAAACAAAAATATATTTTACACAATTACAACAAAAATGTTTAGAATGAAACAGGTATCAAATCGTTGAATCACATGTTACCACATGTCACAATACGGGGCCGTCCGTAGACGCGCAGCCCGCACTGCGCAAAAAGTACATACAAAATAGACAAATCTTTGAAAAACACATTAAAATGTCATTTAAAAAAGGGAATCAGATAAGTACAACTTCACAAATCATAAAAATACGGGAAAAACACGGAAAATAGTAAAAAACACACACACAATAATCAATTAAATATATTTCATTATTAAACAAAAAAATTTAGGCGTACAATTTATATTAAAAATGCCCAAAAATCGGTTGCCAAAAAAATCAACAATTAGTCATACTTGATTGGCAAACTTTCGCGATTGTGAGCTTTGTTATGGATAAACAACACCTGTGGGTGGATTGTTTTATTGTGTACAACTGATTTATTTCAACAAATCTTGACAGGCCATCACTAAGTTCTGATGGCAAGAAAATCAAAATTTCATAACACTGCAGCCTTTTGTATAACAATTGTTTATCTTTTTTTGTACATTTTATGTAGATAATAAGTGAGAATTAACGTATTAAAACAAATAAAAATGAGACCAGTTCATCACAGGCCTTGCCTAGTGAACCGGTTCTTTACATCTTTTTATTTATTAATGTTTATTTTATTTACTATAATTTATAATACACAATTTACAAAAAAAACAACAGGTAAATTAATTTGGACACACAATTTTAATGGATCTGGGTTTGTTGCCTTTCATTTGTTGTGTCCCCAGAAAACTAGGCTTTTGCTTGTACCTCACTGAGGACATATAAAATGAAGGTTTTTTTAGAATTGTAATATATTTTTTTACTGTACAGTTTACGTTTTAATTTAAATTGTATAAGTTTCAAATTATGTAACATATCGTGGATAGAAAAAAAATAAGTTTACTTTTAACTGGAATCATGCACATGTTTGAATGGAAAAGACGTAAAAATGATAATTTGTTGATTGTAACGATATGAAAGTAGTGGTACCGTTATCACCCTATATATATTAATTATCATCACTGCCTAATAGGGGCAATGGGTCTATCCATGGTCAAGCGAAGTGGAAACTTAATCCAATCATTTATAATGAAATATTTTTTTAATTACAATATTAACAAGGTTGCTTTATGAATTATTCAAATAACTGAAAATACCTTGGAAACATTACAGAGGCAAATTTTTTTTAAAAAGATAAGTGTTCAAGGACCTACTTACCTTATTCAAGGGCCTACACTTAGTGTTATGCAATCAAGTAAATTAAAAATAATTAAAAAATTTTCAACAAGAAAAAAAAAATCATTTTGATTATTTAAAACAAATATAAATAATTATAATTCCTTAGCTTTAGCTTTGATTTAATTTGTTTAACTTGTATGTTAATCACTAACTAGACTGAATTAATTTTGTTTTCGGACAATAAATTAGATTCACAAATTATTTTTAAAATTGCATAAAACTGCATATCATTATGTCGTTAGCAGAAAAGATCAAAACTTCAGACATACATATTTTGCCTCCTCCACGTCCATGGACCTATACTTTGTAATAAAGCTGGATAGCTCTTACTTTTTACATTTTCTTCTTTCAAAATATCATTTCACTTGGTCCCAAAAAAAAATTCTTGGTATTATTCAACCACGTGTTCTACTCACATTTTCACCGTATATAAGTTTTGCTAACCTTTCTCCACTAATTCTTTCTACATGTCTAAAGCGTCTAAACGTATTCTTTTTCATCCTACTCAATAAATGAGTCATTGAGCATTTTTATTTGTTACGGTGTTCAATTAAACAATTTTGCTTCAAGCTCGTTACATTCAATCGATCAAGTGAATATTATTATAAAATAAAGATATTGGAAAATGAAAGAAATCGTAAGAACTGTTTGAGAAGGTATATTGGTGTACATGAGATGATAGGAAAGTTGGATGCTCTGTCTTCTACCTATCCTGATAGGGAAACAGTGTTTTGAAATGTATATTATTAAGTTGCGCATTATATTACAATATATTACACTTTTATTGTACAGAGTAAAGCTTAGCTTTAAACAGTCTGACAACGTGGGTTTATTGTCATATATCATTTTTTTTCAATCAATTCCAAAGGCTGAAAATAAACCTTCAGTAAACAGCAGACTGAAACACCTATTTAAAAGGAAATTCAACCAGCAAACCTCGGCATAGATAACATATGTCCTACAAACTAGGTGTATAGCTAAATAACAAAAAATGAACACTCAATATGAGTGACGAGCTTTTAAAAGTATCGTTATCGTCCGACACTCTCAATCCAATAATGGATGCCTCTCCCTTGATTTTCCAACTCACCCCATCAGCCAACTCAGGTATCGATCTTTTTAATGCTACCACCTTATTATCAGCCTTCAATATGGTTCATCATTTTTGTCCGCATCATCATCCCATCTAAGGTCTCCATATTGCCGTTCTGTAGCACCATCATTAATATAGTCTAATCACATGATCCACCCATTCCACTACTGACATCAGGGGCTTCAGTATTTTGTTTGATCCATAAATTATATTTCTCTACCTAAAAAAATAACCATCGTTTCTCGTTTTGTTGAATACGGAAAAACCTGTTGTATATAAAACAAGATATTTACCAAACTAACCAGAAAAATAGTTGAAAGCCTAATGTAAAAAAAATCATTCCATTGCGAATCAACCCCTTAACCTCCTAGATGGTAACCAAGCAATCCATCAAATAGACAGACCATTGTTTGTTAAGTATTTAGAGAATATTCAAGTATCGCAATTATGATTTGAGGTTTTAATAACTGTAAGTAACGTAAAATAGACCATTGTTTGTTAAGTATTTAGAAAATATTCAAGTATCGCAATTATGATTTGAGGTTTTAATAACTGTAAGTAACGTAAAATAGACCATTGTTTGTTAAGTATTTAGAGAATATTCAAGTATCGCAATTATGATTTGAGGTTTTAATAACTGTAAGTAACATAATATAGATCATTGTTTGTTAAGTATTTAGAGAATATTCAAGTATCGCAATTATGATTTGAGGTTTTAATAACTGTAAGTAACGTAAAACACTTTTTAGTGAACTCACAAATTGAAGACGCATAAAAAGGAGTTTTTTAAATTCCGCAATTTAAAATTTTATAATTTGGTATCACGAAATGAATAAAATATCTTTATAAAAGAAAAAGGTTTTGTTATATTACCAAAATAAATACTACAGGGCTGTACTTAATACCAGTTTGTAACCCAATCCAAACGGGATCAGTTTATTACAAATTTATCCATTTCCTTCTTTTAATTCTAATTAATGAGTTTCTTTTCATTTCGTAGCAATAATTTTTACTTGCTATAACATCCAACAATATTTTCCCAAATCACCAAATTGGTTTTATTACGCAAAGATTGAAAAGACACACATAAAATGAAAACGGGAGAACGAATCGTAAAACGACTCGATTACATTTTTTTTCATTCGTTATGCTTAAAAAATATGCCAGATAGCTTGAAATAATAAATTGCGTGAAATATAAATTTTCATTATTTTTACGAAACGAAATAAATAAAAAAGGAAAATAAATTAAATTAAGGAAAATTTATTATGAAATCTAAGAAAGCGTTATTTGAAGGATACGGCGGGTGTTAAAAGTGAATAAATGAATAAATAATCTGAAGTCAAAGAGTAAACAAATGTTTAAAAATTTATGTAAATAAAAAACAGAACTGTTTAACTGGAGAATTAACCCTTGCCATACACGGTTTAAAAGTTTTTTTTATAACTGAACTGTTATGTTATAAAACGGTGCTTGTACATGAAATATTCACGGGGCAACTAGTAACTACTCCTATAAAAATGGTTTATTTTTTATTTATTTTATTTTATTTCCTTTTCATTAAATTTTATTTCATTTCATCTAATGAATGAAAAGAAATTTCATCTGATTTTATTTCATCTCATTTCATCTCACATCATCTCATTTCATCTCATCTCATTTCATATCATCTCATCTCATTTTATTTCATCTCATCTCATCTTATTTCATCTCATCTCATTTCATCTCATCTCATTTCATCTCATCTCATTTCATCTCATCTCATTTCATCTCATCTCATCTCATCTCATTTCATCTCATCTCATCTTATTTCATCTCATCTCATTTCATCTCATCTCATTTCATCTCATCTCATTTCATCTCATCACAATTCATCTCATTTTATTTTACATCAACGATAGTGTACAAAATAATTTCAAAAATAGTAGGTTGAGCTTCATTTACATTTCCAAAAAAAAATCTTAAAATAATACAAAAATAAACAAACAATTTATAACAATTCAATAAAACTAAACTAAAAGACACATCAAAAGCATTTTAAATTTTACACAAGTACTCGATTCAAAATTTTGCAAAAACGTTAAAAATTCACAATACGAGTATAGTCTGTTTGACAAAAGCGTGTACGGCTACGTTTTTTTTCGAAAACCGTTACAAGGTAGATTCAAACGCGAGCAGGTAGCAGGACCCTTCTTCCAAGATGCTTTGTATAGAAAAACTCAGTTGTCGTTCGACCTTGGTTACACAAGAACATATTTCACCATGAGTGCCGCGTACGCATCACGTTACTAAACCGTATTTCTGTGAACACATCTGAAAGGATCAAAAATGTCGTACGGAGTCACTGCTAAATACATGAAAAAGTCGAAGACATTTGTAAGTAATACGTTGATAAAACGCTATTCTGGCGTAAAAAACGTCGATGACCCACCAGATCATGGCACTGCACAGACAACCACGAAAAAGGAGGGCAGAGGGATTTTACGGGTGTTAGAGAAGAATTCTCGTCTATCATTGCGTAGCGGACAGGTGGTTTTGCGATAAAAGGGTCTAATTGTATCATGTGAGACTATAAAAACACGTTTACTAGCTCATGGAGTATAAATTCGAAGCACGGGGAAGAAACCACTACTGTCTGAAAAACAAATTGAAAAAAGACTCACTTGTCCGAAAGGAAATTCTGACCGCGATTGGGACTACGTATTTTTTTCGGAAGAAGCTTATCTTTGGGCACGTTCTTCCATTAATCATACCTGGTATACCCGCACTAATAGACTTATCCAGCGCGCCGTTAAACACTCGGTAAAAGTCCACGTTTGTGGCTATTTCTCAAAGCAGGGATTTTGCACTTTACACATCTTCACAGATAATTTGATCACTGCCAAAATGGTTAAAGTATATCAAAGGGCTTTGTTACCATCTGCCCGAAGGTGGTTTAGAAGAAAAAATGAAAATTGAATACAGCAAGAGGTCAATGAAAAAACATAAGAATCTTCTTTGTTCTGCGTGGAAACAGGAAAATGACGTTAACGTAATGGATTGGCCGTCGCAGTCACCAGATGCAAGTCCCATAGAAAATGTTTAAATACTCATGAAGTTCAAGTTCCGAGAAAAAAAAATCTGGATCGTCAAGCAGTTATTTCGACAGATTCGACTTATATGGAAGTCTTTGCCCCTAGATTGTGTTATAAAAGTAGCATAAATTATGCTTCGGAGATACCGGGCAATTATTACTAGTGGAGGCGACTGAACAACTTATTAATAATAAAGAATCACGATTTATGTCATGTAACATAATATGTGTGTATTTTTTTTAAATGCCTTATTCCAAATCGTTTTTCGGGTTTCGTCGTACACGTTCTTATCAAACAGACTGTACACTGTTGATCACAAGATACAGGGCCGTCTCTAGGCAGCTGTCCACACTTTATCATACCAATTTGAGACTAATACGAAAATAATTGTACAGTACAAGTTCAATACTTTATTACAGCCTATTTTTATAACCGACAGACTACAGAAAATATGATATATGTTATCAGCAATCTCAGCAAATTGATTTTCATAAAAATCAAACTTTTGTAGGGGATTTTTTTAGGTAATTAAAAGGTACTTTGTTTACAATAGAAAATACCCTATGGCGAGTATACACTAAAGGAATTCGAATATTGAAAAAGCTAAATAATTCAGGACAATTTAATTGGGAAATGAATATATTTTATCAATTTCCCAAATAAAACACTGCATTAAACACAACAATCCCACCCGATATGTCATCTGACAACTCAATGTCAAATCTTCAAAATCCTCACTCAAGCCTATTGTTTATTGGAAATGGGTAATAATTGTATTAATAAATTATTAAATCGCGCACTAATTTTGTTAAACAAAAATGAAAGTAATGCGACATGTGTATTAACGGTATTAACGATAATAATGTGTTATTTGGGCGATATCAGTTTTTAGATTTTATGTTATTTTTTACTTTGTACAAACTTCAGTACGTTCCACAAAGTTCTGGGTAATTATTTTTTATAATGATGTGACAAAAATCTATTAATAAAATGTTTTCTTTCTTTCATATGGGTACCCGCTAGCATACCAGAATTTATAATGCGAACATATTGAAAAACGTGTCCTGAAATTTTCTTTGTAATTTCTTACTTGAGGAATGATTCTGAGGAAAATTCAACGGAAATGTCTGATTTCTACTACATATATTTGAATTTTTGACCTCTAACTTATTTTATGAGCATTTAAATTAATATACTCGTATAACATATGATCATGCTAGAGCTAGTCTAAAAACCAATTCCCAAAATTGAAATTTTCTTTTTTTGCCAAAATCCGCTTTCTTTATAATATTGATCCAAATACATTATATCTCAACACACTGGTTATTCTTTTAATTCCCGGTAGAAAACGTTGTATATTCTCTTAAAATTAACAAAAAATGTAATATATGGATCGATCCAGGAATTCGCAAAAGGCGAAAAGACAAGATTAAAACTTTAAAAAATCCATTAAAACTCTCATGGCCAGAAATAAATTGGATAGTCCAATAGCTTCGATACACAAACGGAGAGCCAAAGCGCGTCCTTATATAATATAAAGAAAAAATTAAATGTCTCTATTTCTTCGAGAGATAACGACTATCGTTATTATAAGTTAATAACTGAGAATCGAGCGAGGGGTCCTTCCTGGCCAGGGATGTCAGTTCGGACGTAACCTATATTTGCGGGCTAATCCTTACCGAAAAGAATAATTGTAGACGTTTATCAACAATCGCAAAAAATCATTTAAACTATAGTTCGGAAATTCTAGGATGAGTCCTGTGATAGCTCACAAATTTGATCCAATACAACCTTATGTAATGTGTTTACCTAAATAACTTGCTATTTATTAGAATTGAGGCTTATATTAAAGTTTATAAAATAATTTAAGTTACTGAACATCGTTACAAGGTTGTATTAGGGCAAATTTGTGAGCTGTCTCAGGACTCATCCTAGAATTTCCGAACTATAGTGCAGTTATTTGTTTTTACTTGTCCCAAAGTAATTTTGGTGAGAGATACGCCACAGAAAACATATATTTTGAAATTAAGTTTTTTTTAATTCTTTTTTGATACTTTTTGTTGTAATGAATGTCTCGAAAGAAAAATAAACATGACAAAAAAAAATAAAAAGAAACAAGGTAATTGAAAGCTAACGACATTCCTTGATCTGAATAATTGAATTAGTAATAAAGCAAATAGGATCAAGTAACGAAATACAATGGCTTCAAAGGAATCCAAATTAAATCATTACGTCTCGAAGACAGAGCGGGGCACGACTCGCTAAGAAGATATCTAACAATTCCCAGCCTGGAGGGATTAGCCTACGATTCGGTTAAGGAATTGATTTTGAATTGACAAATAAGGAGCTCGCTTGCTCGCTTGGCATGCCTTGGGTGGAATATCTTATTGTGCCAAACTGCGTGAAGCGCTGAAAGATCTTTCAAAATAAGTTATAACTAATACTTACTCGAGTTTTGGATTTTCATTTGAAGGCGTTCTCACTTTTACTGGCTTACTTAGAACATTTTTTTTTTCAGTTTAATCTTTAGAGATACAAATATCAAAGAATACACAGAATTTTATACGAATATATAGAATGACAATGTATGAGAGAATACGCAATGACGAAATTACGAATAAATCTGAACATAAGACTGATCTATTTAGTAGGATGAAGAAGAACATTCAGATGATTTGAATCATAGTATAAATGTATATTATAAAAGCAAGCAATGAATAAAAACTACTAAGATAAATATACAGTGCAACTGAAGGGGGCGTTAAAGAACAACTGAGGGGGTGTTAAAGATAAAAGATAGTATGGTTGGATCAAAAGTATTGTATAATATTTTGAAAGAATAAAATATAAAAAATCTGAGAATTTGTAGGAACAGAGGATGTAAAGGAGGCGATTGATGTGTATCGCGATAAAGACTGGCGCTCTATCCTCTAGGCTTACCCCAACAGGGTGATGGTATATGTACGTATATTTCTATGTAACAATCCAAATTTATTCAGTTTTTTTATTCAGAAATTTAACAGTACAATACTATTCAAAAGTTAAGTAAAATGGTTGGTTGATTGGAAAAAATTGATGTATATCACTTTATCACGAACGCAAAAGATTTATAAACAAAATTAAAAGTAAACCAATAATAAAAATTCCACAATTCCTAGTAATTAGAAATGTAAAAATACGCAAAATAGAAACAAAAATCAAACAATACCAACTCAAACAATACCAACTCAAGTCAAAATGGACAGCATGTGTCATAGTGTGTGAGAAAGTTGGGGAAAAGGAAGAGGAAACAGGAAGGTTATCGATAGATACTTTTATTTATGTGTTTCAAATCAGCCAAAAGATCGAGCTGAGGACTGAATGTAAATCAAAAAAAATAAACTCTAACAAACTATTTGTCTTGTCAATTATTCATTCAATTTGAGATCTCGTATTGTACATATGAATTTCGAATTCAAAATAACTTTTAGATTTTTGACTCACTTTCTCGAAGTGATAATCAAATTGTTTATCTTGTAGTCAAATTATGGTCCTACGTTACGTTAAGAAAATTATGAGAAAACACTTCGCTTTATTGAGCCAGAGACAGTTACCGGTGCAATTAGCATGATCAATATTACATTAGAGTCTCACTATCATCCATTCATTCAATCGAAGCGTAAATCTTCATCATCCGCATAAAATAGAAAATTAGCGAAACGAAAATATGTACGACTAGCATTAATAAAAATAATTTAAAGAAGTGGACCGAATAATGTACCTGAGGAACTTCCGAAGCTTTACGCATCCAGTCTGACATGTATCCACCAACTACAGCCTGACTATGGTTAGATATCTAAGATACATTAAATCTATGCTAACTACCACGAAAACTCATTTTAAACAGTTTTCGAATTCGAATAGTCAACCTTATCTAAACTTGGCAGTTATATTTGTTTAAAAAATGCATAAATTAAGTTGACATTAAACTTTACAGCTAAAAAACGTATCAATACTAAGCAATTTACTAGACTCTCGTTGAAGTTATCTTAGATTTTTTTTGTTTACACTTATTACGGCAGTTTATCTATGCCTGATTCAATACAGGTATTTTTCTAGTAGAAATGTGGTAATTTTGTATTTCATCAAGTAATTATTTGTATAGAAATTAATAAAAATTAAATGGGTGCAAATCTAATGATAGCATATATGAAACAAATAAAGGTTCGTATCTAGCCTTATGAGACTTAGTATTCTAATTCATTAAGGTTTTTAAAATCTATAGTTTAATCAACTTAAGTATGATATAGAATATTGACAGCCTTCGCCTGAAAACGAGGGAATTGGTTTTTTAATAATTTTATATAGAAACAAATCATTGGGATAATTGAGTGTTTTTGTGTGAATAGAAATAAAAACAAAATCTTCCTTTCAATACATAAGTATAAAAGCAGTTTTACTGAAATAATAACCTGAAATACACGTAAATACTGAAAAGTTTCGTTCGAAACGGTTTAACTCAAGAAACACATCGACATTATAATTTTTCGAAGACCCTTGTTTCCACTAAAGTTAGTATATAATAAATCTACAGGAACCAAGCCCGAGGCTATTCCCAAAGGGATCGAGGGTGGTGATCCATTGGGCGCTCACGATAAGATCTATAAATGCACGAAATTATTAATAAGATATGCTCCAGCAGAATTAGTAATGTAACTTCATAGATAAGCTTCCATTTATATAAACCGTTTAAAAAGAGTTTTTTGTATTCCATTCAGGCTAAAGAAAATACTTTTTTATATTTGAGTAATAAGATTATAGTCATCATCCTTTTGTATAGCTCATGATTGAACATACTGACTCCCATGATAGCCTCCAATGACTCATCTCCATCCATTCCTGCACTCCGCGGCTCGAAAGCTGTTGTATAGTATAGGGTAGTCCAGTTGTATCTCTCACTTGGTCAGTTCAACATTGAGATTATTTCTCTTGTGCGTCGTCCTTCCACGTCTCCAGTAACAATGAACCTCTCCAAACTGTATCCTGGACCACGAGCAATATGTCAAAGAATTGGAGGAATCGTCGAAGGCATATATATTGTCAACAAAGATTTATTTTTGTTTCCCACTTTCATATGACCAGTCGCACATTTCACAGCTCCCAGCTCGGACCCAGGATGCCGCCAGTTGTCAGTCAGACTGCATGACGTGTTCCTCTGTTTGCTTGTATTCATCATGGTAGTTTATAATAAAAAGCACTTAATGTATCTCCAAGCTCAAATACTTTATATTCCACTCAGGGGTTACAAGATCAATTCTTAATAGAGGGCAAAAGCAAATTCTTGTATTTTTCCAAAGTTAGGTCTTCACATTTGTTTCTAGTTGGTACAGATATTATTTCAAGTGACAAAAATCCCAGACGATTGTTTTCTGTACATTGTTTTGTATAAAATTTAACAAGAAACATAATATTTTCGTAAATATATTTTCTATTGTTAAGCAAAAGGAATACGAAATCATGGAATTTTCGGGGAATCGTTTTTTTATAAATAATTATATAATTTCTTGTATCGATTCTAATTGTCTGAGGTTACCTCAAATAATAAAAAAAATACATACGTTGAATAGTCATCTCTTTGTTTTCGTTTATATAAGTACAATTTTTATTATTCCCGTTACATGACAAAATTAAATTCGTTTCTAGACTCATAAGTAACTTAAATTACATAAAAAATCATTCGAAGAAAAGCATTAGCCTAAATTCATCCTCAACCCCATTGTTTTGCCACTGCTGCTAACAAAAGAATTTATTTTTTTACAAACTGACCCGAAAAAACTATTTTAAATAACTTTGAGGACTCGGAAAATTTAAAATGAAACAAAAAAGTTTAAAATAAAAATTCAACAAAAAGAACCTACTAGCTAAGTAGCTTTATGAATTATTCAAATAACTGAAAATACCTTGAAAACATTAAAGAGGCCGAAATTTTGAAAAATACAATGTTGTTAAAGTACCTCCTTTTCTTAAACACTAATACTTTGTTTTACGCTACAAAGTAAATTAAAAATATTATGATTATTTTTTTTGCTCGCAATTAAGGAAAAAAACACTTTCTCATTGTTTATATAATAATAAAAATCTACATAAAAGGAAAAAATAAGTAAAATAAAAAACTTTATTTAATTTTTTGTGTTCACCACAGGTTTTATAAAATAAGTTTTTTATTTTACTTATTTTTTCCTTTTATGTAAAAAATGGCCCCACAAAGTGAAACTATAGTATTTTCGAAGATTCAAGAAATAATAAAAATCTAAATTAATTTTTAACATCAGCCTCACTAAAATATAATTTTAATGCTTTTATTTATCTCAAGACTTTATTTAATTTTCGTAGACTAAATTATACTCCCAAATGGTTTTTAAATGTTCATAAAACAGCATACCAACCCCGTAGGCAGAAAGAAATGAGTGGCAAAATTTTCTACCACGATTTCAATTTGTCTGACTTTTAAAATTTGGTTCTTACATAATACCACCCGCTTGGTCAAGCCATTATTTTCTTGATATTGTTCAACCAAGCGTTTCTACTTACGTTTGCATTGTATATCTGTCATTCATTCTATATGCTAAAACCATATCCGAGTGTTTGTCTTTATTTTATTATATATACAATAGTCCCTGAACATAATTTAGTTTCAAGAGTGTTGTATTTTTTTAATCAAGAAAACACAATATTTATTTGTTTTTCTTATTACTTGTATGGATTAAGAATATGGTCTTCGTCGTCGTTGCAAGGCTTCGTAGTCGAAAACTCCCTCGTTATTCGAACGTTAATTCAGTAGAAACACAAAGCTGTGCTATGGAGTTTGTTTTTTTTTTAATATTTAAAGTGAGTGAGCCGTTATACACCAGCAAACCCACCAGCCACACTACTGTGCTAGATCCAATTGTACACCAAAGTAAGACGATCGGAGAACAATGGAAGGTTTTAAACCAAATTATCGTTTTTTTTTATTTCCATACGTTCTCCATTTCATTAAGAATATGGAGAACATGAAGCAATTATAAAATACATATTCTCTTAACTTATCTATGGTTTTGAAGCAAGGACACTTTTTTTTTAATTCAGGATCTCCTCTGCAACAAGGTTTTAATCTCGACTTATGTATGCAAATTTTAAAGACCTTCTCTATGGTATTAAGCGCAAACACTTACTCAGTCCAAAACAAGGCAACTAGAAACTTTTAAAATATGGTATTATCGAAGAATGATGAGTCTCATGGGTTGACAACGTCTGTGATGATGGCATCTTTAAACGGATGAATAAAGATAGTCAAGTGACATCCACAATTAAAATGAGAAAAATATGATATCCTTTGTATAATAAAACACCGGGATAGCTGTTTTTCCGTTAACAATGTGTATATTCAAATAGTGCGTAGATTTCGTCTATCGTTCAAAAGGAGTATCTCAATTTTTTTTTCCTAGATTTGAATTACAGAGCAATCTATAAATAAACCGATTTCCGTATGTTTTCGTTTAATAGCCAGCGGTAACTGAAAATAATCAATTGTGTTGATACGAGTATATTGTATTGAAATTGACTTTTCGTATAAATGTCAAATTGCTGTTATGAGGTGCGGATAGCTGACTAGGGACGGTCCCGTATCGTGAGATTAACTGCGTCTATCAGATTTTTAAATTTTTTTGTTAATAAAATCATTTTGATGAGTGCATTTATGGTCATTACTTATTTATAATTTTGATTGTTTTATTGTGTTGATGTGTCATTTTAACTAGTTTTGTTGAATTGTTATAAAATGTTTCTTTTTCACTAGACTAAGACATTGTTTCTTTTTTCGTGTATCATCAGGAATCGAGCCTCAGATGGATGTTCAGTGTTTTATCAACTAGACCTCAGAGTTTGTCATCATTTTATTTAAAAAAGTGGTATTTTTTTTTAAATGAACACTATTAAATAATTTCGAATCAAAACATATCAAACCTGATTAAAACCTGAATATTAAAATAAGTCTACTTTAATACTATAAAAGTATAACATTTTGAATAATAGTTAACTCAAATATACTCGCATTTGTAACTCTGATACGTTTCTTTTGGGGTGAAACGGCTCAAGATGGGCCATTTGCAAAAATTTATAGGGGTCAAAGTTTGAAAATTGAGTGGTAAAAGTAACCCCATGGCAGATTTGCCCGGTAGTAAGTCAGTATTATAATGCTCCGTAATATTTTGATCTTAACTGCAGAATTGGTTGGGTTTTGCCCATAAATTTACGTATGCAAGCAGATAAATTTGAGATATAACACATAAATTTTGATCTTTCATACGAAATTCGGACGTTCTGAATTAATTGAAATATCAACGTGAAATTCAGAAAACCAAATTCCTTTATAAAAGAGAAAAACATAATTTAAAATACAATTTTTACCAAAATATCAATATTCATTTGAACAGAATCAATGTCGTATTGAAAAAAAAAACGGAAAGAACATACAAACATACCATCACCTCATTTCTATGTCGGGGTAGGCATAGAGGACAGAGCGCTATACTTTCCTGTCTCGACATACAACTTTAGCCTTTTCTATATCCATATACCTTCTCATACAACTTCTACGTTTTCTCTGACTTTCTACGTTTCCTTTCCTTTCAGAATATCATCCAATTGATCCATCCATACTTTCCTTGGTCTTTCTCTCACGCGCCTTCCATTCACATTTACGCTATATATTTACTATGTTAGTCTCTCTCTACTGATTTGTTCCACATGCCCAAAACATCTTAGCGTCCTCTTCTTCATCTTACTCAACACATCAGCTTTAAGTTTACATTCATCTCTTATCCTGTTGTGCATTATCCCTCCATGTATTCTTCTAAATTCACATATTTCTACAGCGTTTGTCCACCTACTCTCAGTCATTTTTCTCGTCCACGTTTCACTCCCATAATTTAAAGTTCGCACCAAAATACTATTGTGTTCTATCATCTTAGCAAATGTTGATACTGTAACAGAAATAAGATAATAAAAATAATGCAACGATAAAATACATGTTTTGAGTTGGATGAATAAAGAAGTATTTGAATATTTTGGACATGTGCAAAGAATGAATGATAAAAGAATGACTACCTTAGTATATTTTCCTGTAAACTTTGCGGTACGAATAAAGCAAATATTTCGTCGAATTGTTTTTTTTTTTGTTATCTAGCAGTATGTCAACGTGTGATAGGGGAGTTGAGAGAGATCTAAAAAGTGTTTTGGTGCGCATCTTCATGTATGGAAGTGAAGCTAGAACTAGACAGAAGGATAAAAGTGAGATTAATGCTATAGAGCTATGTGCAGTAGGAGACATTTGTGTATATAAAAAGCCGAAATGAAGACATCAGAAATGAATAGATACATAAAATGAACGTTTTAATTAAGATGAAGAAAAAAGCGTTAAGATGTTTGGAAAAGTCGAGAGTATGAATATTTATTTATTTATTATTACAAATGACAAGAAATATACACAATTTGAGAAAAACAACAGATAATTTGATTTGGACATACAATTTTAATGGATCTGCCTTTCATTTGTCGTATCCCCAGTAAACTAGGCTTTTGCCTGTATCTCACTGAGGATATTTAGCATGAGAAAAATAAATCGATACTTCTTTCCGATTTTTTATTACACAAAAACAAAACCCTGTTGCACGCTCTCATCAACCTGAAATATTGAAAGACTAACTAAGCGAGTAAACTACACAAAACTGCACGGTAAGTGTTAAAGAACTCAACGTAGAAAACTTGTCTAGAATAAATGAACCAGATTTTGATAGAAGGTATGGTGAGATGTATGAAGAAAAGTAGATTGTCCATGACGATATACGTGTATCGTATTAATGTGGAGAATTTGAAAGTTGTGTGCTTAAATGGAAACGTACAGAAATTCATCCTCTCTTCCTACCCTGTAAGAGAAACAACGTGATAATATATAAGTATACATTTTACAAATAAAGAGTGAAACCGCGTACGAAATCCAATATTTCGCGTATCGCCAGGTGTATGCGGACCACAGTTTGGAAAACATGTATTGGAAATGGCATGTTAAGTGGTATTCGAAATAGTTTATATGACCTAGTTGTAAATCCACCCATCTCACACAAGGGAATTTCGGGTTCAAATCCCGATGGTACCGAAAGAATAAATTATAAAAGATTCCCACCTGGCGACTGAAGAGTTCGTTTGGTAACAATAATGGTATGCGCTACACTTATTCAAGTGGTGTTGCTTCTTATTTATTTAATTATTTAACACTTTTATTGCAAATACAATCTGGCGGGCTTATTGCTAGGCGGAAATCTCTTCCAACCAACCAGACAAAAGTAAATAAAGCAAGTTGCGTGGTCGCTTAAATCATTCAAATGACTATCCATCCCCACGAAATCCATAAACATACACGTGAGCACATGCCCACGAACCCCACAAAGACGGACAATCACCCGAACATTATTTTTCATATAAAGCGAGATATCATCAATCAAAAGGAAAGAAAGGGATGATGGAGAGGAAAAGAAAAGAAAAATCAGGAATGAAACACGTTATTTTACTGACTAGAAATTAAGAGTTTTTTCAGTCGCTTCTTAAAGCATGCCAAGGATGGAGCGAGTCTTCTTCACGTGCGGTAGTATTTAAAACATGCACGAACGTGTCTACTCCGGTGATTCTGAGCCCGAAGGCTCGATGATTGTCTCCCGGCCATAGTTTTCAACATTTAGGCATCACAAATTCAAATATATTATGGACACCATTCGAAAGAATAAAGTGGATTTTGAGTTTTGTATCTTTTTAAAACGACTTCTCTCTGATTAATTATCTTGTTAAACTTAAACAAATTCTTAATTTTTATCAAAAACTTTAACTTAATCAGAAAAAGAATAATCAAAAGTAACTTCGTTATTCTAATAATTTCATTCATTTTCGAGACACGTGTTTCTAACTCCTTTTTCAAAGTTATTTTCAGGCAGATTGATCCCCGTTAGTTACGAAAGCAATACTTGGGTCAGACTGATGTCGTGTTTTATCGAAAGTGTGTGTGACCTATTGACCCAAAGTATAAAAAAGGGAGACTTAAATTTTTTTCATTCTTTCGTTATTTATCACTTTTTTTTATGGCATAATGCAATTATATTTCTAAAAATATTCCAATTATTTTATTAAATTTCTTTACTAACACGACAATGCTTCAAATTTTGTTAGAGAAATGAAGCGACAAAAACAATATATTTTAACCGACAAGAGAGATGATGAAAATCGTTATGTATTGTAATAAAAATATGATATAAAGAAGAATAATGGTACTTACGCTGTATTTTTCTCTTGGTATCATATCCCTCTGAGGGGACACTTTTTAGTCCCCCGTTGGCACAGTGGACTCATTCACACATCACTTGGTCACTGCGCACAAATAAACTTGGTTCAAATCCCGAATAGTCTAAATATAAAACTTTGTTAACCTTTGAAAGAAAATAGTTTGTGACTGAAGAAAAAAGTTGATAACAATTGTCAAATATCACAATTCAAAACACTGAAGCACGGATCGTTCTAAAGGTTGTATACCTGTAACAAAAAAAAACATAATTTAAGAGTGGAAAAACGATGATATGGATTATTTACAGTGTATTACGTTAATCCGACAAACAAAAAACAATTTTAATTTCTTTTTCTTATCCTTATCTCGTTTATAATTCTCATCCTTGTATCTTTTTAACTTTTTGTTGTAAATTTTGCTCAAATATTATATAATTTTCGAGTAAAATTAACTTCCGTTTTAGATATGGTCACACGGACACCGATAATAATTTTGAAGCAAAAGATAGTTTATTGGAAGAAATTGATAACAAGCAATAAATCTGCTAGATTTGTTTACATAAAAGTGTTTAATAAATATTTTATAAGTCCTCATTTACAAAAGTGATTTATTTTATTGTCATTTTAAACTCAAAAATCATGCTGTTTCAAATCTCATCAAAAATAACAATGCTGAAAAACAAGCACAGTTCATTTTATTTTTATGTATGAATTCAAATAGTGTCTTCAAAATGTGTACATCAATTTATTACATCGTTATTTTTAGAAATCTAATTTATGATTTTATTTTCAATATTTTACTTTTGATTGATCTGATATTGTTTTTTATAAAAAAAGTTAAGATGAGGATAAATCTTCCAGATTAAGATGTAATTAATTATAAAGGAAAAAGATTCTTTTCAGAGCGGAGGGAAGGAAATCCTGTGAACTTTTAAGGCTGAACTGAAATGGGTAACGTTTGATCGAATATTTATGAATGACCTCCATAGCCTAGTTGTCAAGAGACCTGTCTTCCGGCACGGAGGTTGCAGGTTCGATTCCTGTTGGTATCTATTTTTTTTAAACGGGTTTCAGTCTGGTTTTCACTTCAAGCCTCGTTAACCACAATTTGTGCTCCAGTTGATAAGACTTTGTTATCCAAAGCGGGGGTTCGGGAAGCGGGGGTTCGATTGCCATTGGAATCAAGATTTCTTTGAAATATCATTCTGGTTATCAATTAAGGCCTCTTCAACATCTTTCTGGTTGGTTGGAAGAGATTATCACAACGCAATTAGTCCGCCAGGTTTTACTGTATAAAACAAAAGTGTAATACAATACGACGTTTATGTGATTAATTATAAGAGATTGGCTCATGGCAATAAACCTACTAAATTATACTGTATACAATTAAGGCGTGATATAATACAATTCAAATTTAAGGTTCACGCTTAGGATGATTTTAGACACAATAAGAGTGGTTTTTTATAATCTTAAATTTATCATCATACGAGTATCAATTATTTTCTTATAAAAATGTATGGTTTTCATATTTAATATCGGTATATTTTTTTTGTCCTGTAAAAATCGTCTTAAATATTAAATTTACAATATTAACGTACATTAAAAAGATGAAACGGACTCTAAAAAAATATAAGTGATAATTGCCCATTTTCTGAATTCGATCCTTATTTGTTTGCACATTTCAGTAAACGAAGAGAAAAAGTATTCTCAAAAAGCAAAAAATTACAAACGATGCAAAATGGAACAAATCCACATTTAACCTGTTAGATATTTTTGAGAAAACATGACAATGCTATGAATGTAATATTTTTATAACTTTAAATTCAACCATGCAATACACATTTGATTTGCTAAAATAATTCAATTGACCATTTAGGTGTGCTTATTAGATATTTTAATCATACAGAAAAAAAATGTTTTGGATTATTTTTTGCATTTAAACACTAAATAATCATTTACGTGTATTACTCGACATAGAAACACAAGTGTTCTGAAAATAATCATATGAACCAGTGATAGTTTATTGAAAAAATATTCATTCAATATATTCTTTATAGTTTCTAGAAATGTAATCCAAATTCAATATATTCTTTATAGTTTCCAGAAATGTAATCCAAATTCAATATATTCTTTATAGTTTCTAGAAATGTAATCCAAATTCAATATATTCTTTATAGTTTCCAGAAATGTAATCCAAATTCAATATATTCTTTATAGTTTCTAGAAATGTAATCCAAATTCAATATATTCTTTATAGTTTCCAGAAATGTAATCCAAATTCAATATATTCTTTATAGTTTCTAGAAATGTAATCCAAATTCAATATATTCTTTATAGTTTCCAGAAATGTAATCCAAATTCAATATATTCTTTATAGTTTCTAAAAATGTAATCCAAATTTAATATATTCTTTATAGTTTCCACAAATGTAATCCAAATTCAATATATTCTTTATAGTTTCCAGAAATGTAATCCAAATTCAATATATTCTTTATAGTTTCCAGAAATGTAATCCAAATTCAATATATTCTTTATAGTTTCTAGAAATGTAATCCAAATTCAATATATTCTTTATAGTTTCCACAAATGTAATCCAAATTCAATATATTCTTTATAGTTTCCAGAAATGTAATCCAAATTCAATATATTCTTTATAGTTTCCAGAAATGTAATCCAAATTCAATATATTCTTTATAGTTTCCAGAAATGTAATCCAAATTCAATATATTCTTTATAGTTTCCAGAAATGTAATCCAAATAAGTTTGAGGTATTTATTTAAAATGAATTGCTGAAGTTTTAATTTAATAACAAAAAATTAATTAATGTACATGTGTTTTTGTTTAATTTTCACTGTAGTTTGGAGGATATTTATAATTATGCAAATAGATAACGTAACACCCTGTTTCCTTTTTAAATCAAATATCGTTTTGATGGTTTCGGCATTTGCAGTCATCAATTTAAAAACATAATTTTATTCAGGTACACAAAATACGCATCTAAGTACTTTTTTTATATATTTTACATTTTCTTGGAACAAAATTTAAATAAGAAATGTGGAATTAATGACATAAAATTTGTATTTATTATATACAAAATGAAAATTATTTAAAAAAAAATTTCCTTATTATTTCCGTTTTTGGAATCGTCTTCTCATTTATTAAGAAACCCTTGGAAAACGAATATTATATGTGTTGAAAAGATTTTTTTTTGGTTATTCTGAAATAAAGTCGAATAATTTCATATGAAAACATATAAATAAAAGATATGATTGTTCTTTTAAAACATACAAGATACTTGTTATACAAAGAATCATTTAAACCAAATACGAAAAGAAAGGAAATTAATTTATTTTTATATTATAGAAATAAAGAACACAATTTTAATCAATTCACATTAAATTTTTACTTTTTATGCATGAGGAAAAAATAGTTATAAATTATTTAAGTAAACAAATGTAAATTAAATATCATAAAACCCTCAGGTTTTATTTTCACGAAGAATAAAATTTTCAGCATAAATTCCAACGAAATCTTCACGAATTGTTTGATATTTTGGAAATTGTTTCATTTCGCCGTCTGGAAAATAAAGGCTTCAATGTTTTCGAAACGTCGGCTATCGTTTAAATTAACTAAACATATGAACACAAATCTCAAAAATAAAAACTAGTCTAATGCTCAATAGCCGTGGAAAGAAACTTTATTCCAAATGCATAAAAAAGGAGTATAATATTTATAAAATTTAATGACAAATGCTTTATTATATGGCAAATGTTTGAATGTTTTGTTTACTTTTATTTCTCCTATATTTATGACATCAAACAAAATTACAAAACAATATCCAATAACAACATATAACCAATCATTATGTCGTTTGATTCCTATCGATAATTCCAGGTTAAATATTAACCGGTTCATAACAGCGAGTCATTATGGAAAAGTCATATTATAAATAATTCCAATTAACGTACTTTTACACTTTTCCGATGATTTGTCGACGTAAATCATCAATTATGCAAAAATATGGGGCCATGTATAAAACAAACAGTATAAAACGTATATTTCGAAACAAATGTATAATCTTCTATCCCACCTTTTGTCGTTTGTATGACAGAAAGTATCACTTATTCATAACCCGAAGGTTTTCGTTACGCACGAAATATCTTGTTTTTGTTGGCGCGCAAACGAAAACTGAATTTATTTCCCAAACACGCGAGACGTCCAACCCCTAACGCTTCGTAAGCTAGACTGAATTCGGGGTGGTTTCAGACTAAAACTACCCTGTTGAATCCGGACAGGACAAGAAATCACTAAAATTTCTGGTTAAACAGTCGGACTGAGTAAAAAAATATAGGTATCTGATTGTAATGACGATTTCTGTTCAAGCTTTTTATGCTGAGATTTAATATCATTTTATCTTATTTTTTCATAATGTTCGTTCAGTGTATGTCCACATTTAGCAGTTTACATGTAAAATTGTTGAATTTTTATCAGTGATTTCTCTTTCGTCTATATAGCATTATCAATATATGAACTAACAGATTGTATTTTTTCTTCACATTTTCTTTTTCTTCGTGTTCCTTAAATACTTATTTTGCGTGTCAGTACGTATCCAACTTTTTACGGTCACATTTATTTCCTTTTTTGTATGTGATGGTTTTTCTCCTTATTCAAGCAGTCTTTAAATGCGTTTTCTTTTATTTATTTTCTTTATTGTGCCTTATTAACATAAAATAATCTCAAACAAAAGAATTACATACATTTTTATAAATACAGAAGCTTTCAAAGCAGTAATTAAACAGACACAAAAACAAATAACTTCTGCATATAATTCGGACAACCAGTACCAGCAAAATATTTGTTATTATTCAAGTTAAATAATAATTTAATTAAAATCTCGTCTTATTTTTTTGGATTGTTACCTTGAATAACGACTTATCAGTCCGATGATTTGAATCTATGTATTGTATATAATCGTGTAACTGTCTGTGACTAAAAATTTGCTACGAAGTAAAAAAATAATTATTACAAAGATACAAATAAATAAAATAAAACTCATATTAATTTCAAACATTAATTGATTTGAATTTAAAAGTTATACACTACATTTAAGAAGCAGATCTGAAGAAAGAACATGACAGCGGTTCATAGAAAATATTTCAACAGACTTACAGCGATTCGTCAAATGGACAGTTTGTTGTAATATACGAAAAACGATGGGCATTCAGTATCAAAAGGGTAAGGCTCATATAAAAGTTGTTTAAGTTTAAGGGTAAGGCTCATATAAAAGTTGTAATTATTATAAAAAATGTAAAACACGTAAGCCTTTTTTCATGTTTAAGAGCTATGTTACCTAAAAGTTAGTGTTTTTTTTAACTCTCAGACAAGTGTTTATTTTAGAATCTTAAAAACAAGCAATCTTTATGACTTAAGACAGATTTTTTATTGATTTTATATAAGGTTAAGAATTATTTATTTTTTACAATAGAGCCTATTTTGATTTGGCAATCTCTTCCAAATAATTAGAAAGTTCTTAAATACGATTTGAGGGAAAACCATATTGGAACCCTTTTTAATATAATTGGGTACCAACAGGAATTGAACCCGTAATGGCTGGAAGATAAACGTCTTACCAACAAGACGACGGAGATTTTATTGAAAATACCATGATTTATATTTGTCAGGTGTAATTTAAAAAGGTGAATGCTATTTTGAATTTGTGAAAAGCAGATTATTTTTGGAAAATTGTTAATCGTTCGAGTGAAATAAAATTATTTGTTTGCGACAAACGAATAAATCGAAATTAAATTGTACGTTTACTGTTGATTAAAAGTCAGCAAACCAGAAAAAAAAGTATTTTGGGTGTAAATGTCTTAAGTAAATATTAATCTTTACCTGAATTCTGCTACTTTATTTTTTAAGAGTTTATTAAGCAAAGTAATTTTAAAAATATATTTAAAGTCACGATATTTTAGTCGAAAAATATTTCGCTATTTAGGAAGTGTTTTTCTCATACTATGGAAGAGTAACGAAGGATATCGAACGATAGAAAACAAAGTCAATGAGGTGCTAAAACATATATACTTGAACCGGACAATCAATATCCCAATTTGCTAAGATTATAATCCGCAACAGTATTTTAGTACCATCTATGATATATGGGAGTGAACAGTGTAAATGGTAAATGGTAAAGACTGGAAAAGGCTGAGTAAATGCAGTAGGAATACAAAAAACTTTATCGTTTTAAGATTAGAAACACTTCTACCTGCACCAACAAATTGTAAAAAGAAAACTTGTACATTATATAGATTTGAAACTTATTATCATAAATGTCGCTTATGAGCAGTATTAAATAAATTTCAAAAAAGGCGCTTTAAGTTTCATTTTATTACGTTACTGCTGTACAAGTATTAAAAAATACTTTTATTATGATTATTTTATTACGTTACTGCTGTACAAGTATTAAAAATACTTTTATTATGATTATTTTATTACGTTACTGCTGTACAAGTATTAAAAAATACTTTTATTATGTTTATTTTATTACGTTACTGATGTACAAGTATTAAAAAATAATTTTATTATGATTATTTTTTTACATAATTCTACCTGAATTTGTTTAGTATCGCTTATAAGCAGCCTGTAATAAATTCATAGAAAACATGATCTTGGTTTATATCGTATTACAGAACAGAGAAATTATTTTAATTTTTTTCTTGATATAATTCTAACTGAATTTATTTCATGGCACTTATAAGCTACCTTTAATATTTTTTTTATAAATATGGTCTCGGTTATATTACATATTGGCCTCTGAAATGAAAAATAGCATTTCAAATACATTTATGAGAAAAAATATATTGTAAAGGATGCAACTAAAATGGGAAATGTTTGCGAATCAAGCTATTCGGGCAATGAAATAAACATAATAAAGTTAGCATATGAGTGTTAGTCCCAGGAAATATCAGTAACCGCCTTGAAATAGCTCCATCTCTATAAATCTTCTTCTCGCCCCCCATTGGCCCAGGTCCAGACCCCGTCCCACCCGCGCCTCTTCCCACATTAATAATTCCCCTCTCGATCCAGTCTTCTTCCCCTCAAACAGCCTTACGATGCCAACGGAACAGACCTCAACTGTATTCAATGCACTTTCTGTAATGGAATTGCTCATCGGGCTAAACAATTATTCGGTATGGTTCCAAAAAATATTTCTAGCGGATATCGTAACATTTATTGCTAAAACACCAAATATAAACAACTAAAATCTTGGCAAGACTTTACAGAAAACAAGGAAAACTTTTATTTTATTACACTTCCGCTACATAGAATACAATCTGGTGGACTTATTGCCATGGCACTTTTATTTATAATCAACGAGAAAAACATTAAAAGATCAAATAAAAAATCGCACAAGAATCCTTTTTTTATTATACTTTCGTCGTATGCAATAAAACCTGGTAGGCTACTAGGTGACAATCTCTTTTATCTAACCGGAAACCCTGGGTTCGAAAGGGAATGGAGCCCGCAACTTTCAGATCGAGGAGTCTTGGAGGACGAATTATGTTTTCTATACCACAGAAAAAATATTCAGAAGTTTCTGAAGGGATTGCTTCTGTTGATAAGGGGCATCTTCAGTAGATTCTCTGTCTAAGCGAAACTGTTTAGCACAAATGTTCACTGTAGAATATGATGGAGAAGATTCTCTGCTACAGCATCTAAACGAAATTTAATTTCTGCCGGGCTTTTACGATAGCATTTCAGAAAAAAACACATCCTATCCATACTCAGATACCAATACCTATCCATACTGAGGGTAGAGGACATAAAATTTGGATTGTAACATCGTAATTACACATTTTTTTGCGGTAGAGGACATCAAATTTGGATTGTAGAGGACATTGGTAGAGGACATCAAATTTGGAGTGTAACATCGCAATTACACATTTTTTTGCGGTAGAGGACATCAAATTTGGATTGTAGAGGACATTGGTAGAGGACATCAAATTTGGAGTGTAACATCGCAATTACACATTTTTTTGCGGTAGAGGACATCAAATTTGGATTGTAGAGGACATTGGTAGAGGACATCAAATTGGTAGAGGACATCAAATTTGGATTGTAGAGGACATTGATAGAGGACATCAAATTGGTAGAGGACATCAAATTTGGATTGTAACATCGCAATTACACATTTTTTTGCGGTAGAGGACATCAAATTTGGATTGTAGAGGACATCAAATTTGGATTGTGACATCGCAATTACACATTTTTTTGCGGCATCGCATTACAATTTGTCTATATACAATCTTAACTCTTTCAACGCGGAAATTTTTTAACCTTTCAATATAATTCATACCAGATTCATGAAATCGTTAATATTTACCAAATATTTTTTTACATTAAAATAGGAAATTTAGTGAAAATATCAACTTGCGCGTTATATTTTCTTTTTTTTTAAATCTTATCATTTTGTCGCACACAAAACAGGTAAAACCAGTGGTGGTTCTCGGTTTGTTATAAAATATAATAATTTCCATAAAAACTTCACCGCAACCACCTTAAGGCACATCCCAAAAGCCATCGAAATTATTTATGTGCCCACATTTAGTGATTACACGCTGCCTACAGAAAAAAGTTTTTTTACTTAAGTGTTTCCTTTCCCTATATTAATTTATTACCAAAATTGAGCTCGGTAAAAGTTTATCAGAAATAAACTAACCCAAAAAAAAATTGTGGGTAGAACCAGTCTTGCAAATATATTTATTTTGTACGGTTTTTATACATTTTGGATATAATGTAGGTTTTTTTTTGAAGAACCCTGAAGAAAAGATGGTGTGACAATGGGAATGAATTAATAAGGGATGTATGTGGAACTTATGACTGATGTGTTAAGTATGGTGAAAAAGAGCATGCTAAGATCCTGCACTTTGTACAAATGTTAGCGAAAAGTGTGTGAGAGGAAGACCGTGGAAAGTATGGGAAATCAAATGAATGATATTCTAAAAGAAGAAAACGTAAAAAGTCAAAGAAATCGTAGAAGTTGGGTAAGAAAGCGAATGGATGTAGAAGAGGTTAAGGATGTTTCGAGATAAGAAAGTATAGTGATATGTTATTTCTACCTACTTCTATAGGGAAATGGCATGATGGTATGTACGTATTGTTTAAGAAAAGTGTTTAAAATGTTACCTTAAATTACTCGAATAATTACATTTTATCTATTTACCTTCGATCCCGAGATTTTTTTATTTTACCTTCTTTATTTTACCTTCGATCCCGAGATTTTCTTATTTTACCTTCTTTATTTTACCTTCGATCCCGAGATTTTCTTCAGAAGTAATACTTTTAATATTACATAACTAAGCTCTCATAAAAGAGTTTACATATAATGCTTCACGCCATTTCTCTTTTTTTGGCAAGTAGAGAAGTCAGACCATCTCACCTTTCTCACTAAACAAGCAGCCTTTCCCACACTCATATATCCAGTCAGACTTTTTTTAAAACATCATTAGTCATAATTTATTTTTTTTAATTCATGTCTAAATTATAATATTTTGTAAAACTTGAAACCCTTGTTATTAAAAAAAAAACTTAAAACAAATCGATAACGTCAACACTACTAACCACGATCATACCCCGGCTTACTACGTAAACTTGACAATAATCAACCAATAGTTAAAAACCTGCAGTCAGGCAACCTTACAATCTAACTTGATACACCATCTACAAATTACATGCAAGCCATGTCGTACCGCGAATCTGCTAAAATAAACTCACGATCGAGTCAAACGTGGTACGATTACAACAAAGTGGTAATCCAGCCTAAAAATATAAAAAATTCAGTTTACCCAACGTATCTTAATACTTGACAAACGGAAAAAAATCACTTACTTTGGAACAATGTTTAAATATCTTATTTATCTAAATACAGTGTGCAAATCACCAGAAACAAGAACGTTTCATAGAATTCTAAGGCCAGCTTAGAAGAAAGATGGCGTGTGTGAAATGTGTAATTTTGCTAAAGAATGCAAATTGTTTAGTTCAATCCCGACCTGAGCTACTTCTCACAGAAAATACAGTGAATTTGTCTACTTTGTTTTCGGAAATATAATATTTAAGCCTTTGACGTTTATTTTTATTCTCAAAAAGGAGGGTATGCTAAGGGCCTAACGAATACTTAACATTCAAAATTCAATTTTAACTTCATTCTCCAAGGACCAATGGTTTCACCAAAGTGATGACCTATTTCCTAAATAACACACTCGTATATTACTTCATCGTACATTATGTACTTTCTGTACTTAGGTCAGCAATGCAAATTGTTGAGAACGTTTGGGAATTGAAACAGTCTTGTATTAATGCAAATTGAATTGTAGAGCGCTTGATCTCGGACCGAATTCGTCAACATTCAGTTAAAAAGCAAAACCTTTAAAGCTTTGTTATTAACAAATTCAAGACATTCGTAGAACCTTTTTTTATCTTCTTAGCGTCCATACATCCATACACCTTTGTATAAAACTCCTCCGATTTCTCTTACTTCTTACATTCTTTCTTTCAAAATATAATTTACTTGATCCAATTATATTATACTTTCCTTTCCACGCCTTTCTCTCAAATTTATTTGGTTTCTTTCTTTCATTCTACATGACCAAACCATCTCAGGGTGCTCTTCTTTATCTTACTCAAAACATCAGCTTTAAGTTTACATTTTATATTGCCACTCCGTGTACAATATTATTCTCAATACATGCATTTTTTTAAGTATATATTTGGTTCCTTTCGGTCTTTTTCTGTGTCCCCGTTTCACGGCACTAAAATACTATTGTGGACTATCATCTTTCCCGATTTTGATACTTTCAGGTTCGGGAATATATTTTTTAGTGACCCATTGACTTTGTTTCCTATCGCTACACGCCATTCGATATTCCTCTTAACTCATCTATCATCTCAGTAAATATAATACTTCCTTAATAATAGAATTCCTCAACTTGCTTATATATTTTATTTGCATATCCATATATCGCATTTTCTTTTCCTTTCGACCTTTTCTATCATCTTGGCCTTGAATTTCGCGATTTTTCTTTTCACACACTCTATAATTCAACCTCATTAACACTGCGACATCATCAACATACAATGAACATTCCCATTTACCACTTGTATGTCCTGGCATCTGTAGTTAATTCACACATGAATCTACATAGATAACATATAATACATATAAAACAACCAAGATAAAATACCACATCCTTGCTTTACCACTTTTGAAATTTAAAACCACTCAATAAAGCAACATTTATTCTAATACATGTTAAATTTTCGGTATATAATGACACAATACCATGTATTAATGCAATCATGCCTCTACTTATTTATTTCTTCTCGAGTGACAATCCTTAATAAGTTATTTTTATAATAATAATTAAATTAATATAGTGACCTATAATAATAAAAATATATCGATTGAAATCTGCGATAAAGCGTATAAAAGGAGTGGAGGGAAAAAAATATGTTGAGATAGTTATTCACTCCTACCTGCCATCCAGGCATTGCAATGGCATAATTGTGTGTACGAGTATAACATACTCGTATGGTCAGAATTACAGTGAGATTTCATACTATTGAAAACGATAGGTTTAATAGGAGAAAAAGTAAACGAATGCTATTCACAGCCTTCCAGCCATAAAATTTATTTCCATAAGGGTGGCATCGCCATTCGTGATGACCCTGGAGAGAAACAATATATATGCAAGATTTATCATTGAAACTCTAGCAATAAGGTCGAGTTTCAAACTTTTCTTTTCTGATCTTAATTTAAGTACTGTTAAAAGTTCGTTCTTCAAATTTCCTTGGCATTTTACGAAAGGATGGAAAATTAATTAAACTAACGCCTCTCACCAGTATTGATAGAACAGAGGCAGGCAGAACTTCGCCTCTTCCCATCCATTGACAATGAGATGTCAGTTGAAGGAAATACTTCCCTTTGCAATAGATATCTCCAATTGATGTTTTATTGTCGTCTACAGATTTCTCTCATATTCGTTTAATCAACTTAATATTCAAAAGTATTTATTAATAAATTATTTCGAATTATTCATGGTTTTAACAAACACCCGTGGTTTAGTTAAATTTGTATCAAGACAAAATACAGACAACATATGAATTCAGAAAAGCGATGAATTTAATCAATGTTTGGACATTTATTATAAAAAAGTATTTTTAAATTCGACAATCGATAAGTAAAGCTCGTAGTGAGGAAAAAATGATAAAAAAAAATTGATACTAATTTATAATGTTTCTATTGTCACCAGCTGTCTATAATACTTCTTTATTAGACGACCTCCACGGCCTAGTTGGTAAATCGCTTGTTCTATCCAAGGTTTCGGGGTATATTTCTTATGTTATTCAAAAATGTAATAATACTCGTAATAATAATAATAAATTACTTTATAATAAATTCCAGTCTAGTAAAAGAGTTCGTTTGGCAAAAATGTCTCAGTTTGGCTCACATGCATCGAGTATGTGTGCTAGTTTTGTTGCCTCTATACATTTGGTAGTTCTGTTAACACGTGTAATGACGAACTACGAGTTCCATACCTACTTCCGAGGTTCTAAATCGGAAGGCTAGATTACTGAAGGGTAAAGCAATATTGTCTTTCAGGCACGCTCTTAAATATGTTCGATTGCCAATTTGGATATCTTCAAAAGTACCATATAAAAAAGAAAGAAGAATATTCTTATTTAAAAAAAACTGTAATATTGAAGATTTTCACATAAAAAAATAATATTAAAACGTTCCTTTTCAAATGAAACCAACAAGTTCTCATCCGCCATAAACGAGAGCAATCTCATACAAATGTACTAATTGAGTTTGCACCAGCGCCATCTAAGAGGATGGACGATGTAGCTTTATAGAAGTCGGCCCCTTTGAAAGCTGAGCTCGGCCCGAGTAGGCTCTTAAAGGTTCCTTAGTAAACTTTTCGTCGATATTTTCAGAATGAGGTCGACAACCTATTATTTTAATGCGAACACAGTACGATCCACGCCTCGGTGGATCGCCCAAAGGATGACATTTTTTATTATGTTCACATTGTTCTAATCTTTTATGTCATTTTAAGTACAAATTTATACGTAACGATTTTTCATTTTAAATTTTAATAAGATAAGTTAAAAAGAAATTTTATGCGATATTTGTATTGTATTACATTTTTATGCGATATTTGTATTGCTGAATATATTACATCCTGGCGGGCTTATTAACACGTGGCAATCTCTTTCAACCAACCAGAAAGATGTTAAAGAGGTATTTAGTAAAAAAAACCAGACTGGAATATTAAAAAAAATATAGATTCCAGCGAGATTTAAACTCGCAGCCTCCAGGTTGGGAGACAGGCGTCTTACCAACTAGGCCACAGAGGTCGTTAGAGGAGGTCGATGTTTGTGTGAGCAATTAAAGATTGGAGCAAGTTAAAAAACGCTACTTGAGTTGTATATATTTTCTAAAATAATAGAATAGATATTGAAATACACAGTTAAAAATGCGTGTACTGAGAACATGAATAGCGTAACTATTTATAACAATAGACTTGATATAAATCAAACAAGCATGGCTGAAGAATTTATGGATTGAACGTACAATTTTAACTTTTGAATTTTGAAACGTGCGAAATTCACGAGTCTGAGATTATATGCCTACAAACACCAATAGGATTATATGCCTACTTCTATAGGAAAAAAGCGTACTGATATGCATATATTTATCTATGATACATATTCTATCAAAATCACATTAAAAATTAGATCCAATTCTAATGCAAAATTACACCGAATGCTCGTCGGTGATGGTCATCGATATTTCCAGTTTCTCGTAAAACTAGAAATGTGGAATGCTGATTATTTTCTATCAATGCCTTGATTTGGTCGTCATATGAACTAATCGGTATTCTAGAGTGAACACTAACTTCAAGTGTCGTTTCACCATTACGGTTTTTTAAAACCACATTTGACACACACGATGGCTTACTGCATCGTCACCATATATTATACACATACGTATGTTTTTAATTTGTTCATTTTTCTCTTTGCATTTGGAAAAAAGCATTGAAAACAACTTATTTTATTCTGTCTTCAAAATGATGCCAAGAAACCATCCAAACGATTATGTTTAACAATGACTGAAAAAATGCGTTTATAACATATCCAACATATTAAACATACATACTAAATGTATTCATTGACACTGTGCATATATCAATATTCGGAAAACCATCAGTAAATCGTCAGTGCGAGTATTTTATTTTGATCAGACAGCAAAATTTAAAAGTAGCATTATGCTATATTGAATCTAAAACACGTACACATACCCAATTTTTCTAGAATTCCTTTTAATATTATCTGTGTTGCTTTCTAAAATTTCATAAAAGTTCACATGTTGAATTTTGTCCAGTCATAGGCACGTTTCATCCTTACGATGCTACCTGCTCTGCTTCTCTTTCACGATCCTTTTTTTCAAAGAATTTCTTCTTATATCTCAGATATCCAGAAGTAAAATACAAAAAACCCTTTTCTCCTCAAACCGTGTTCTTAGTTCTATCGATTCATCATTTGCCTCATTTTTGTACTGTGTCACGCCATATATTTTTATGTGAGGGTTAGAGGAAAAATATTCTTTTTACGTCTTTGTTTCATCCCCTGTGTTTTGTTATATTTCTTTTCGTTTGCGGATTTATCCATAACTATTGTGTTAGATTTACTTTGTAAATGTGACGTTTACAAGAGTAATACATTTTTATTTCAATCTCCATTTTATTTTTGAACACATTTGTGGATATGATATCTAAATTTATCCCATTAATTACCATTAACATCATATTACTTAATTTACTTAATTTATCACATTAGTTACCATTAACATCATATTTACTTAATGAAACACAAAATCTTATATAAACTTTATTGTCGTCCTTTCTGGGACACGTAGTCGAGGATCCCCTCGCCATTCCAACGTTAATTCAGTTGGAAAACAAAGCTGTGCTGTAGAGTTTTGTTTCTTTCTTCTTTTATTTTCATTAAGTGAGTGAGCCATTGCACACCAGCATACTCACCGGCCACACTGCTGTACTGGATCCGATAGCACAGTAAAGTGAGACGATCGGAGCACACGGACATGATTTTTCCTCTTGATTTTGATAGAATAGATATGACCGAAGTCGTCGATATCCTTATATTCCCCGAATACTAGGCGGAAAAAATGTCTGTGTCATTCGAGGGGAGCAGTACAGCATGGGGTTTGAACTGACGACCTCCAACATGGAAGTCCAGTACGTTACCACGCGATCTTATAATCATTTTTAACAAAATTTCAAGTCAAAATTAAGTTAATTAAAATGGGCAAAAAAATTATGTAGCATTACATGCAAATCCAAAGATTTTATATGATATCTACCAATATATCCGAAATGGTGATTCAAAAATATTAAAGAGCGTGTCCGGGACATAACATTGTTTTCGGTTCCATAAATTGAACATTCGAGCTTAGAATCACTAGAGTAGGCACAGAACTCGCAGTTAATCATTGCACGTGTTTATAATATTACTCCTCACATTAAGAGGCCACAACACTCATTTAAGTGTACCGCAAGTCGGTCAACTCTTTAACAAGTTAGGGATACTTTTTTAAGCTTTGAAATTTTTGGATACTATAAGGAACCAAATCTAAAACCCTCGGGTGGAAGTCTAGCGCTTAATCACGAAAATTGTCATTAAAATTATCAATTTATTAATATATCATATTTTTCTTGCAAATTGTTACAAAATTTAATTTCGTTTCGAAATATTCTCAAAATTCGAAGTAAGATTTCAAAACCTTGTCATGTTAGTCCTGAATCTGAGAAATATTACGTCGAATATGCGTGGAACGTTTAATTCACTCATATCTTTCATTAATAAATCGATAATTCTCAATCGGTTCAATAGAGCAAGGAATTATGATAGGACCTTTAGCTTTGGTAGGTCTCTTAATTTGAAACAGCCTTCTTATAAATACAATAATAAAGAAATGAGTAGGTTGTACAATTTCAGGAAGCAAGTCATAAAAAAAATGTAAAGACGTTGAGAAATTCAACGTCTCTCTATGAAGTACAAATATGATACATGCAGAGAAACTCAAGTAAGATTTTCATTATTTGTTAGTTTAAATTTTTTGAAATATGATAATAATGGGAATTAGATAGTTCTTATTGTAATAACAAATTTTGCTTCACTTTTGTAAATAAAATGAGGCGCGCACTTTTATAATTCGATTTAAAAAAAATTATGGCTTCTTTTTATTCACGTCCTGATGTATAAGTGTTGAATGAATAATGGTCACGGGCGACGATTTTATAGTGGTAATATTAAGCCTTCAGTTGATGTGTCGAGGCGGTATTGTTTTGTCAACTGAGTTGTTTTTTTTTTTTATTTTATTTAGAACATTGAAATTAAATGTGTTCATAGTAATAAATAGTCGAACTCTTGGATATTACTGAATGGGTGCACTTTATTCCATTACAATTATAAATTATTTATCGATTTGCTTCAGTCAGTTACAGTGTATTTTTCAACATTAAATGAATGGATATATTCGTATTTTATTTTTGTTCGACGTTCGATTTTTGTCTGCCTCATGGTGTTAGAGATATGAGTAATATC